>CM021110.1:246839138-247439138 GCA_007115665.2 Sequoiadendron giganteum
GTTAAGGGTTGAGGGTTGATGGATTAAGAGGGTATGGGGGTTGAGGGATTAGGGTTTAAGGGTTAAGGGTTGAGGGTTGAGGGATTAAGAGGGTATAGGGGTTGAGGCATTAGGGTTTAAGGGTTGAGGGTTGAGCTTTGAGGTATTAAGAGGGTATAGGGGTTGAGGGATTAGGGTTTAAGGGTTGAGGGATTAAGATTGTAGAGGGGTTGAGGGATTAGGGTTTAAGGGTTGAGGGATTAAGAGGGTATCGAGGTTGATGGATTAGGGTTTAATCGTTAATGGTATAGGGTTCACGGTTGAAGGGTCCCACTCCCTCTCTCAGGTCTTCCCCCCACCATATAATTGAATAAATTCTTTCCCTCTCAAGTCTGTCTCTCTTGGGTTTCACTCCCTCCCATGCTACCTACACTAATCAGTGTCACTCCAATGCCCTCTCTCACAATCCCTCTTTATCAGTCCTCACTTATCTCCCACCCTACTTTCTTAGGTCTCTCCTTCCCACCCTCTCTCTCCTACTTTGACTCCCTCTTTGTTAGGCCTCACTTACCTCCCACCCTACTTTCTTAGGTCTCTCCTTCCCACCCCCTCTCTCCCACTTTGAATCATTCTCCTTCTCTCAGGTGTCTCCCTCCCACCCTCTCTCCCCCTCTCTCTCTTAGGTTTCTCCCTCCCATGCCCTCTCCCTCCCCCCCCTCTCTCTCAAGTCTCTCCCTCCTACCCCCTCTCTCTCTCCCGCTCTCTCCCTCTCTCTCTCACTCCCTCTATCTCTCTCCCACTCCCTCTCTAAGGTCTTCCCCCCCACCATATAACTAAATAAATTCTTTCCCTCTCAAATCTGTCTCTCTTGGGTCTCACTCCCTCCCATGCTACCTACACTAATCAGTGTCACTCCAATGCCCTCTCTGTCAGGCCTCACTTACCTCCCACCCTACTTTCTTAGGTCTCTCCTTCCCACCCCTCTCTCCCACTTTGACTTCCCTCTCCTTCTCTCAGGTCTCTCCCTCCCACCCTCTCTCCCTCTCTCTCTTAGGTTTCTCCCCCACACCCTCTCCCTCCTCCTTTCTCTCTCTCTCAAGTCTCTCCCTCCTACCCCCTCTCTCTCTCAAGTCTCCCCCTCCTACCCCCCTCTCTCTCTCTCCCATTCCCTCCCTCTCTCTCTCACTCCCTGTATCTCTCTCCCACTCCCTCTCTCAGGTCTTCCCCCCCACCATATAACTGAATAAATTCTTTCCCTCTCAAGTCTATCTCTCTTGGGTCTCACTCCCTCCCATGCTACATACACTAATCAGTGTCACTCCAATGCCCTCTCTCACAATCCCTCTTTGTCAGGCCTCACTTACCTCCCACCCTAATTTCTTAGGTCTCTCCTTCCCACCCCCTCTCTCCCACTTTGACTCCCTCTCCTTCTCTCAGGTGTCTCCCTACCACCCTCTCTCCCTCTCTCTCTCTTAGGTTTCTCCCTCCCACGCCCTCTCCCTCCCCCTCTCCCCCTCTCTCTCTCTCTCAAGTCTCTCCCTCCTACCTCCTCTCTCTCTCTCTCTCTCCCACTCCCTCCCTCCCTCTCTCTCACTCCCTCTATCTCTCACCCAATCCCTCTCTTAGGTCTCCCCCCCACCATATAACTGAATAAATTATTTCCCTCTCAAGTCTGTCTCTCTTGGGTCTCACTCCCTCCCATGCTACCTGAATAATAAGTGTCACTCCAATTCCCTCTCCCACAATCCATCTCTATCAAGACTCACTTACCTCCCACCCTACTTTCTTAGGTCTCTCCTTCCCACCCCCTCTCTCCCACTTTGACTCCCTCTTCTTTTCTCAGTTGTCTCCCTCCCACCCTCTCTCCCTCTCTCTCTCTTAGGTTTCTCCCTCCCACGCCCTCTCCCTCCCCCCCTCTCTCTCAAGTCTCTCCCTACTATGCCCCCTCTCTCTCTCTCCCACTCCCTCCCTCTCTCTCTCTCTCACTCCCTCTCTCTCTCTCCCACTCCCTCCCTCTCTCTCTCTCCTCCCTCTCTCTCTCTCCCCTCCCTCTCTTAGGTCTTCCCCCCACCATATAACTGAATAAATTCTTTCCCTCTCAAGTCTGTCTCTCTTGGGTCTCACTCCCTCCCATGCTACCTACACTAATCAGTGTCACTCCAATGCCCTCTCTCACAATCCCTCTCTATCAGGCCTCACTTACCTCCCACCCTACTTTGTTAGGTCTCTCCTTCCCACCCCCTCTCTTTCACTTTGACTCCCTCTCCTTCTCTTAGGTTTCTCCCTCCCACCCTCTCTCCCTCTCTCTCTTAGGTTTCTCCCTCCCATGCCCTCTCCCTCCCCCTCTCTCTCTCTCAAGTCTCTCCCTCTTACCCCCTCTCTCTCAAGTCTCCCCCTCCTGCCCAATCTCTCTCTCTCTCTCTCTCTCTCTCTCTCTCTCTCTCTCTCTCTCTCTCTCTCTCTCTCTCTCTCTCTCTCTCTCTCTCTCTCTCTCACTCTCTCCCTTTCTCTCTCACTCCCTGATCCAAGTTTCAGTTCGTTTGGGTTTCAAAAAAAAGTTTTTGTGAGTGACAGTTTGAAGACTGTGTTGATCCTATGTTGGTGTTTTCAAAGGTGAAACGTTTGGCTCTAAATTCCTCTGCATTTACATTTTTTCACCAATATTCAATTATATAATATTCTTTCTATCAATATATAAATCCCAATATTTCAAACATAAAAAGTGTGAATCAACAAAGTAAGGCCAAAAATTTAAAATATGTCTTAAAAATGATAAACTAAGCATGTGCACATTGAAATACATAGTGTGTGTTTCAACTTACAACTTTCTTCACCAACATTCAATTACATAATATTAATTTTCTTAATGTAAAAATCCGGACATTTCAAAGACATCAAAATATGAATCAAATAAGAAGGATGCAAATTTGAAAAATGTCTTAGGAGTCATGAACTAATATGTGTAGATTGAAAAACACAATGTATATTTCAACCTATAATTTTCAATACAAATCAAATTGTAATACAACATATTAATCTAATAATTTCTATACAAGAAAACAAACTTAATTTTAGACATCCACTTTAATTGGTGCTACATTTGTATAAGGGACATTAAAATCAAATATTCATATCTAACATACTATGCACACTACATATTCTATCAAACTATTACCTATCACATTTAAAGTTTAAACTACTTACTTTAGAACTCTATAGTCATGCATGGCACAAATAGAGATGGAAGACATGAATGGTGGATATATAATGAAATAACACTACCCAAGTACACGAATCTATATGAACATAATAATAAATCTCATTTAAATATAAAGGAAATATTTTCTACAAAGAAAAATATAGTAATGATGTACTATAAAAATAGAGATGCCATACAAGAATGGTATCTATATAATGAAATAACATAACCTAGGAGCATAAATATCATATTAACACAATAATTGATTTGATATAAATCCAAAAGACTATTTTTTATAGACAACAAAAAATTGTAATGATCAATGGTAAAAACTGAGATGACATATATGAGTAGTAGCTATATGATGAAATAACACAACCCAAGCACATGAATCTCATATGAACACAATAATTGATCTCATATAAATCTTGAAGTTTGATTTTTATAAATAAAAAAAATGGTAATGATGTATAGTAAAAAAAGAGATGGAAAACACAAAAGATAACTATACGATGAAATAACACGTCCTACGAACATAATCATCATACAAAACATAATAATAGGTCTCATATAAATCTAGAAGACTATATTTTCAAGACCCATAGGGACCCATAAGGACATTTGAGGAAATCTCTAAAAGAATTTTATGGAAGCCATGGCTAAACCCTAGTCTTTGTAATATTAAATGAAACTTGGGCTTTATCATAAACATAAAACATAACTAGGTTGATAGAAAAGTGGTTGGAAGCTACACATTCTTATGCTTTATTTGATTCTCCCCACTCATTCTAAGAAGGAATTGAGGTGGGAAGATTGATATAGGGTACAATTTTTTTTTTTGATATGAACTAAATTCTACTTCTTCACAATTTTAGTAAAATATCTTGGAAATACACATTAAGATATAGTAGAGAAACCTATCAAGAAGAGTTATGTTCATCTACAAATTTTTGTATCTAGTTTTTGGTCATTTACAACTCATGAAGTTGGGGTCGTCTATTGAATAATAAGGATACTAAGAGGGGGGTGAATCAATATCCACATATACTTATTGAACAAACACCTTTAATTACTTTGTAACATAGAATAGATAAGGGCAATAACAAAACATGAAATTCCACAACACACGAACACCAGATTTTACGTGGAAACCAAATGAGGGAAAAACCATGGTGAGGATTAGCTCACAATATATATGGTTATTTCAATACCAGTTACAAGGAGGCTCACTGCCAGGTACAAAAAGCTCACTGCTTACAAGGACTCACTGTCCAAACATGGAGGCTCACTGCCTACATAAATTATGGGAAAAAAAATGGCTAACCGCCAGAGTTGAAATGATGAAGTTACACCACAAGTGTAGATTCAGTTCCCTTGATGCTCAGAGTATTTGCTCACATGACAACAAACTAATCTTCAACCTTCTATTCACACACTTCACTTACCACATATACACACAAACACTTCTTCTCTTTGCATTCGCATACATTCATCTTCAAACCATCTTGCATATATACCTGATATATCCACATGCATCAATTAGGTCATCCTAATTGGATGCAATCCATATCTTCAAAATGATAACTTGGACCAACTTCATATAAAGCTTTTTCGAAAGTAATTCACCCGTGTCATGCAATGTTATGTCAGCCATGATTAACTTAGTACTGAAATGCAATCACAAAAACCAATGCCAATGTACCATCTAATCATATGAGCATCTAATAATGGATACCTACAAACTTCTGGTGATCATAAGCCTTTTCTCGAAACCTTAAACCTCAGTGATTACCGAAGAGAATATGTTGATTGAAATACCAGATGAAATAAGCTTGATTTGCACACTGATACAAGGTACTAGACCAACATGGTGACATCAATTACAATATAGGACTAATCTTGTGCATACTTCCAATAATCTCCCCCTTTGGCATTGATGGTAACATGTGCAAAAAAAATCCAATTCAAAACTCTCCTTTAATCTCTCCAAAACTCTCCCCAACTTTCTCCAAATCTCTCCCCCTTTGACATCAATGGCAAAGGGCGCCAAAAAGATTTAAACATGGTGACATCCAATATTAAAAAAAAAAATCTAATTCATTCAAAATTTCAAAAACTCAAAACTTTTAAGCATCCAATCTTTCAAAGTTCTTTCAAATCAGAATGACACTTTTCACTTGAAATACCTTCTTGTACCTTTCTTTGATAACAGGGTATAATTTCTTCTATTCAAGTACTGCAGAATCCATTCTTGTACATGCTTTCCAATAGGGCCAACAATGTGAAAGAGGATGACCAATCTGTAGATGAGCATTGCCTTTCACAATATTCTGCATCAAAGAGTATTCCAGAAAGATGATCTAATCGGACCTCAACAATTTCCTTAAGAATCCAGAAGGTATTCACTACATCATCCCTTTGTCTTTGCACAATGATCATTTTAGCTTGTAGTTAGCCGACTCTTAACCTTTGCTTTCCTTCTTTGTCTTCAAAGATATCAAACTTCTTTCCAATGCTATTCACTTCGGATTCAATTGCTTCAATTATGCTTCTGAAATTTTCAACTGTAGCAAGCCACCAGAGACAATACTTGTAGATATCCAAGATTTTTTTATGCACTTCTTCGTCTCCATGGTCAGTTCTGATAGTCTTTGCTTTGCTTTAGAACTTCTCTTTTCAACCAAGGCTTCCAACTTGTGTCCTTCCAGACCTTTAAGCAACATTCTCTCTTCAACTACTTTGACTAAATTTTTTGGTAAGGAATCATAAATGATAGATACATCAATACCTTTACGAAGTAGATACTCAACTAAGGCATCATCAATTTTGAGTATGTCAACCGGAGAGGCCGTACTCCATAATTCACCAATTTTCTTCATCTTCCTTTTTATTACCATAGACCAGATGCCATCTGGATTGGTAGATTTTGATCCAGGAAAAAATTCTTCTTCTTCATTCTCTTCAGGAATAACAATGAATTATAACAAGGAATTGAGGTGGGACGATTGATATAGGGTACAATTAATTTTTTTGATATGAAATAAATTCTACTTCTTCACAATTTTAGTAAAATATCTTGGAAATACACATTAAGATATAGTAGAGAAACCTATCGAGAAGAGTTATGTTAATCTACAAATTTTTATATCTAGTTTTTCGTCATTTACAACTCATGAAGTTGGGGTTGTCTACTAATTTTTTAATTTTAAAATTATAAAAATTGGTAGAATGAAAGTGACACGTTTTGAAATTTATAGCTCCACATCTAAATTAAGGTGACCATGCTTACGGAAAATGGCAAGGAAAATGTGGGTTCCATCACCATAGCTAGTAGTTCATCATGATGGAAAGGGTAAAGTTGAAATGAAAAATTTAGTTATTGTTGTAGGTCTCACCACTATAGCTTGAAATTCATCATGACATGGTACTGTATCTTAAATTATGATATGGTCCCTTATACATGTAATTTTTTATGGAGAATAGTTGTTACCTAAATACTAGGATTGATATGGACCTCATTTTATTTATCCTCCAATATATTGAAACCATCCAAGGTCTACCAAGTGCTCATGGAGGATAATATGACCTCCTCCTTCTATAGGAACATTTAGATGCATTCATTTAAAAATAATATAGTCGAATCATATGTATGTTGGGGACATGCCAAATACTAAGGGACATAAATTATGTCATATGAATGGTGATTAGGGCCTCTCTTGAACAAGAGTTGTAATACGTCCAACTCCTTATCAAAGAGTGTAAAGGTGGCTTTGTTCCATTTGTTAGATATCCTTTCTTTCTTTTATCAATTTTAACAAAGTAGAAAATAACTTGAAAAAGTAAAAATCAGAATTCATATATAAATGGTAAAGACCAAAAGGAATTATTTAAATTTTAGTAATAGCCAAGATTAGCTTTCAAAATCATGCTTATTTTGAATGACTAAATCATATAGTTGGTCTTTTCTCAAATCACTATAGAAGTTTACCTCTTTTATAACTATGGTTCAAAATGTAAATGTGAATGAAGTTAAAGTTGGTTTGCAATTGATATATATTCTTTAGCCTTGATCCTAATAATTGATTTAGATTATAGATCATACTAGACCTCCATTGTGATTTTGAATCTAATGGAATGCAAAATAACAATAGATCTTATGCTTAATTAAAAAGATTCAAAACAAAAATTTACCATCTAGCAACATATCTAGTTTTATGCAACTCTTTCATAACTACCTATTTGTTAGTGCTAAATGGCTACAATACTAGATCCTACATTTGAAGCATGGTTTGTATCGATGAAACAAATTAGTTTTCCTAGATATTAATGGAGCCAAAAATTTATCCTTAAATATCTAGGTTTTGTTATAATTAAGATCTATCCTTGTTGCACCATAGTCATTTAATCTATATGATTTGTAAATTTATTTCTTGATTAGAAATTCTAAATATCTAATATCCAAATTTATTTTTCCAATTTATCTTAAATTTTACCTTTTCAATTTTGATGTAAGCCCCTTACAATTTTTTTATGGTAATATGGATGGATATATTTCTTCAAATACATAATGAAGAAATCAATCACTAGAAATGCTAATGATATCTTATGGTGAGATACTCAATTTTTGAACAACAATTATAATTGTCCTTTCAACATATCTATAATACAAATGCATCCTATATTACATCATGGAACATCATAATCTCATTGGCACATAAATATGTCTACTCTAAAAACCTCATCCTATAACCAAGAATAATAGAAGCTAACCTTTGTGAATTTGTAACTTTACCCCAAGTTATAAAGACTCAAATATCTTTACTAGCACAATCAAGTTGAGCTTTAACAAGAATTGTACTTGAAACTCAACTTTTATAAGCTTAAAATCTAAGAGAAATGCAATTCAAGAGAGTCTCAATAATGTATGGATAGTTCTTGCATTGTAGAGGGTCTGAATAGTTATGCTTATATTTCTTTGACTAAGATTTTTAGAAAAGGTCATTTGACATTAAAGAACAAAAAAATATAAATATTAAGAACTAGACGTTATTTTGACTTACAAAGATGATAAAGACTTTTAGGTAAATAATATTTTATATTCTTTAGATAATACTAGAAAATTTGAATAATAAAATATCAAACATGGGTGATAGCAATGTATGGAAAATGATAAAAGAAAAGTGCACTATATAACATAAAGCTAAGGCAAGAAATATAGTCTAAAAGAGGAGGCAACTATAATAATACAATAATATCAATATTTACCAACAATGACTAGAAAATCTTTAGATGTACAACTAAATCCTCCAAAAGGTTTGTAAATGAGGAAGGAAATAACTATGGTTTGAGTGCAAGAAATCCATGTCAAATAGTAATATTCTCCAATTGCCATCTAAACCTAGTTTGAAAAGTAATAAGAATTTATTGGTAATCATGCCCACTTACCAAAGTGGGTCATATAGGTATGTATAACTTCTCAATCGTTTAATAAACATTCATGATCACTATTAATATTTAAAAATGTATTTATCATTAACAAATTTGTATAGATAAGAATACAATGAAGTCAAAATCTAAACAATCTATCTTCATATTATAGCTTTATACAATAATATTAATATTTACCAACAATGACTAGAAAATATTTAGATGTACAACTAAATCCTCCAAAAAGTTTTTAAATGAGGAAGGAAATAACTATGGTTTGAGCACAAGAAATCCATGTCAAATAATAATATTCTCTAATTGCCTTCTAAACCTAGTTTGAAAAGTAATAAGCATTTATTGGTAATCATGCCCACCTATCAAAGCGGGTCATATAGGTATAAATAACCTCCCACCCATTTAATAAATGTTCATGATCACTATTAATATATTATAAAAATGTATTTATCACCAACAAATGTGTATAGATAAGAATAGAATGAAGTAAAAATCTAAACAATCTATCTCCATATTATAGCTTTACAACAATTGAACACGATGTGCTAAGGAATATGTTTGATTTTTATTCAACACAAAAAAAGAGAGCTAAGCCCACAACCAATCTTAAGGGATAGAACATTGAAATCAATTTATTTTTTAAAATAAGTGTAACATAAACCTCTTTTTTGCCTTGTTTTGTGTGTGTTTGTTTGATGTGTTTTAGAGAAGAAGATAGAAATACAAAAGGTGTTTGCAATATAGAAAATAATGATAGTAACAACTAACACAAATTTTGCAAGATTAAGTGCTATAAACTCAACTATATAAATCAACCCACAACTATAATATATTTTTCAAATTTGATACAAAAGTAATATAATCCCTTAAATAAGTGTTTTACATGCACAAAATGAATATAACACCCTTATATTGCATTCTAGACATACCCATTTGTTGTTGTTTGAAAAAGCCTAAAACTAGACATATGACTAGCAACGTGCAGCTCGATGGAAGGCTTGGAAACTTCACAAATCACTATAGTTTCACCCCGATCTTGTTTTTTGAGTTGTTTCTAGCCCTAGGCACATCAAACCCTTCCAATATGTAGTCCCAAAATTAGGTGACCAACCTTAGAAACCCCATGCCCTCCTTGCAATTGTATGACTTGCCTGGGAAGTGGTACAACCAACATAAGGTAGTAATTTTTTGAGTTTTAAACCTTTAGATATGTTGGTAATAAACACAAAAATCTACCCTCTAAATTTGCAATGAAAACCTTGGCAAATCTTCACCAAAATGAAATAATAAAGCTCTGATGTGATTCCTAAATGGAACCACCTCAAAATCCTCTAGATTGTGTCTTTCAACAATGTGGAGAACATTGTTTGTAAGGGATTTCATCTTCACAAACCTTGAAGAAGAACCAACTCCTCTAGCCAAGAAGATTACCAAAATATCAAGACAAGCATAAGCAAAAAGAGCTCCAAACTTCACTTTTGTATCCTCCTCAAAATCCATGCCCCAATTAGCATTAAATGCACTTTTTATTTAAACTTAGAATGTTCCTTATTTCTCCAAGCAAGGCATCCACTTTAGGGGTTAATCAAATTTTAAAACCTCCTTATGTCTCCCAAAAGTACCCTTTCATAAAGACATTTTATAAAATTAAACAACAATAAAGTTAAATATTTAATTTAAATTTATAAAGTATCATTATTTAAATTAAAATCCTAGACCATAGTAAATATTTGGATGCCGACATTAAATGCCTCCATTGACATAACTAAAAATAAAAATGTTGGCACTAACCCCACTAGTACCTGAAATTGACTTAGTAAAAATAGTATGGAAGAAACATCCAAAACCACCCTAGAAAGTGGTGTTCCACACATCATAACCTCTAGAGCTCAAATAATCACCTGATATTGCAATCTTGCTAGATCCAACTGACTCCAAGGATTCCCTAACCCTAACTCATTAGCCTATGAGAATCCACTTAATAGGCTAATGTTCCACCAAACTAAAGTGACCTAGGAAGGGGACATTACAATAATAATATGTATTTAAAAAATTTAATGAGAAAGTACAAGAAAGCATGATAAATAAAATGCAAAGAAAATGGAAACCTCCTTCATTTACATTTGTTGGAGGTGATTTTATCTAAAATCTAAATGAAAAAGTAGATGAAAGCATAACAAATTAAATGCAAAAAATGAGAAAATCTCCATCATTTACATTTGTTACACGTGATATTATCTAAAATTTGGAGTTAAGGTTGAAATTTAATTAATACCAAAAGAAAAATATCCTTCATTGACTAGAAGCAACCAATGGAGTTGAAAGGCATATCAACATCTAAAGTATTGAAAGGAAGCCAAGTATGCGGAAACAACTCCCTACACCAATCTAACATAGGAGAGGGTTGCAAATAATTCTTCAAACTCTTTAACTATTGCAACAACATATAGATTGCACATACAAATTTAATTAAGCAATTCAACAATGAAAACATACACAAATTTTACGTGGGAAAACCCTTTCAGAAAAAAACCCACACTCCAAACACCCAACTCAATTGTATTATTCAGTAAAATATGGATTACTTGATACAATATTAGAGCTTATGCTCTTGAGAAGTTGTCAACACTATATTCATAATTTGGAATAATTCCGATGGCATAACGGTAGCTCAAGAAATAATTAACCTGTCATACAAAATAAACTAACTCAACAAGTATATATAGATGTGCAAGGTAGGCACCTAAAAAGACATCCCCTATCTTTTGCAAATTAAAAAACTACAAAATCTCAAAAAACGCAAGCTTTACAATCAACCTGCTAAACCAAAATAGCCTTACCCTCATCTTGGGCACTCATATCTAGTAAAAGCATCTTATCCATATTTTGGGCACCTAAAAGAAATAACTTTCTGAAAAACAACTTTATTCCTCTTCAGTTTTGATATAGTAACTGCTAATCGGGACTCCCAAGTCAATATAGGAACTTGCCAAAATATAATTTTTCATCAATACGGAAACATGTGACATCCTCCTCCTGTAAAATAGGACCTCCTAAAGTGGGCACCAACTTCCTAAAAAATAGGGATCTTGCCATATGTCATAACCTATCATGTAGGATGCCATCTCAACAATAGGACCCACAAAGCGAATGACAAATAAGGAAGTTTAATACATTAGGATAAATTAGTATGCACCTAATAACCAATTAATTTAATGCTAGGACTTGAAAGTTGAGGCAACTTAATCCCAACAAGTACAACATCACTAAAAAATGCCTAAAACATTTGTCCTAGCCTGACCCTCTAAGCTAAATGAACTCATCTATCAACACAACAAAAGATTAAAACTAGTATTTAGATGAGACAAAAATGGTACATGTTTATATAATTAAAGCATTTTGTTAGCCAATCCTTCTAAGCCAAATGAACTCATCAAACAACATAACAAAAGATGAAAATTAATATTTCAACAAGACAAAAAGGCCACATGTTCATGTAATTTAAACAAAGCCATCTTTGTAGGACTTCAATAACAACATTTGCATCTAATGATAATATATTTTCATAATCCATAGAGATTATTGTTGAATTATTTTTGGATTTGATTGAGTAAGTTTTTTTTGCATCAATGTTTTAGATCACACTCTATGATCCATGATCACACTCCTTGAGATCTCTACTTCATCTTAGTGAAGGATCAAAGAGTGTGATCTGATAAATTGATGAAAAAAAAAAACGTGCACAATCAAATCCAAAATTAATTCAGAAATAACATTTCCACCATCAATGAGAACGTGCCTATAACATCTAGAAGCTATCTCTATAGGACCTCAATATCAACATTTACAACATCAATGAGAAGGTGTCTAAAGCATCTAACTTAACCAGCCCTTAAAAGCTAAACAAACTAATCAATAGACCCAAAAGAAAACTGCATGTATTTGCAGTTTATACAGTATCATCATTATAGAACCTCAATATCAACATAAATACAACTTTGAAAATGATTATATATAAAATTTGATAATAAACTAAAACAAAAGATAATATAAAATACCTATTGAAATGAACATTTAGAAAACTAGAACCAGAGTCTAATAGAGAAGACTGAGGTGCTATACATGCTTGACCATAGGAGGCCCGGTTTGGAAATAAGGATAATAACATTATTGAAATGGATACTTAGCCTTTGGAGGTAATCAAAAGCCAAAACAACTTGTATTCTATTGTATACACGATAGGGCAGAATCTTGACAAGTTGGGGTAAATGCAGGCACTTGAGAGAAAAAAACAAAAAACATCAGATCAAGACGCACCAGACTTCTACCCAATAGCAGCCCTGGACAATCTAAAATGACACGACTGTAATACAGCAAACAATAGGTCATTTAACAGGCTTCTCTGTTGCTCAATACCCTATGATTTCCAAAACTTGTCCTCGAATCAAATCATAAGGTGTCATTTCATAGATCTCCAAACTTGATTCTACGTGCTCAAAGGAAATGGTAGGGTATGTGTAAGTTATATAACACTGACACATAGAGCTCTAGTCGATCAAGCAAAGGGCCCCATAGTTTCTGTAGGGTGCTTTACCTCCTTTACAGGCAGTGTTCTGTCATAGCATCTGCATATGAGCATTCTATATAAGCAATAAGGAGACAAAATTTCTACATGAAATGACAATTGCTACAGAATATGAGGATATGCTGTCAGCTAACCGATGGGAACAATTTAGGATATAATTAGAAGAAAATGAAATGCTACAATTATGACTCCAATTCTCCAAGTGGGCAAGCAGATAGCAGTATATAAAATAAATAGTGGCAAATTATTCCAACTGTTTGACTAAATTCTGAAATCAGAGAATCCAATACTTTATTATGTAGTGATAGGTCTCAATGGGGGACATCTTAGAAATTAAAAGGCTTTACAGTCTCTTAAGATTTTAAAAAATAATTTAGGAAGGTTGCATCTTATATTTGTAAGTATATAAAATGATTTCAAACGACTTCAAATAATTAAGTAATAGAAAAAATTATTTGCGTTCTTTGATTTCAATGCAAGAAGGTTGTATCTTATATTTGGAAGTACATAAAATGATTTCAAATGACTTCAAAAGATTAAGTAATAGAAAAACTATTTACGTTCCTTGACCTCAATGCAAATGAAACATAGATAATTCCTTAAGATCTAGCCTTCTTCAATGCAAGAAGCAACCTCTTGATACAGTCTTGAAATTCTAAGTGAAGGACCGAATCTCCTAGTAATCCTACCATCTAGATCTTGTCCATTGGCCTAGAAATCATTCCCCAAATGTCTTATTGGAAGCCAAATGATCCTGAATTGCTATTATACATATTTTGAATCTCAAAATTTCATCCAACAAATATAAATCCTAATTAACAAATTCATTGATTGGGCAATCAATACTTGTAACCCTACACCAATTACTGGCAATTCCGACTTTAGTTTGCATCCTTGACTATATCATAAACCCAAAATTCCGTATTTGTCATTTTGTTCGTTGTGATCCAAATCCAAAATCTAATATATTGGAAAGGCCTGATGTTATTAAACTTACATCATGCCCTCATGATTCCACCAGGGATTCACATTTTTGCCCTAGTCATAAAACACAATTTTTTAACAACAGCTAGAATTGACCTCTCAATAATTCTCAGACAAATGCATTCTATATTACATTAAAGAACATGACAATATCTTTGGCGTGAAAAGATGGCATCTCTAAAATCCTCTTCCAATAAGAAAGAACAATAAAAGCTAACATTTGTGATTTTGTGACTTCTTTCCACCTTAACGAGAGCTAAATATCTTTACAAACAAAATCAAGTTGAACTTTGATAAGCACAGTTAAGTTGCACTTAAATTCAACTCTCTTTTAAGTTTGATTTTATGAACATCATTTAGATGTACTAAGTGAGGTTGATTATGTGAACTACTACTCATGAAATATGAATCAATAAGTTTGACTCAAAATTATGCAATTGAATTATGACAACAGTATCATAATTTAAAACAATGTGGAAAATATCTCCCACCAATTGATGAGTTAAAATGGTTGTCTAATAAATGACTCATAAGGCATAATACTTGTTGAAGTTTTTTCACATGGAATAACAAATTAAGTGGGCTTGATCTTGAGAAAAACTACATGGTTAAGCAAGCTTGAATCAGAATGGTACTGCAATAGGTAACCCTTATCATGGAAGTTGTGATGCTTCATCTCTATGAGTATCACTTAAATGCAATGAGTTCTAAGTGATCTATTCATTCTTATGAGAGATAGGTTCATGTAAACTACTGGGTGATCCCACAAAGCTGGTTTACAATTTCTGGGAGATTCTGATTTTTGTTGAAATCGCATATTTTTAGAAAATATAATGCTTTAAGCCTTAAAAAGTTCCATTTTAAGGATTCCATTGAAGAGGGTTTTATCAAACCACCTTAGATCAAACCCCCCTTAGATAGAAGCCCGCTAGTTTTAAACCATACCTACAATGAAGTCTCCTTTGCACCTATCAAAATGCTGATAAAAAATCAGTTTTGATTTACCTTTTGGGGGATCAAATGAATTCATTTAAAATTTATTTCAAATGATTATGGTAGTCGTCAAAATGAGCTATCCAACGAATATAATTTTAATTAGTTTTGGTTTTATTATGTATTTGTTTTTTAAGTTTTATTAAACATAGGTTTTTCACGAAAAATCAAGCTCTTTGTTCTACACATGTGGAAAAATAACAGATTATCAAAAAAATAAAATTAAAAATATGTTCGGGTTGAGTATTGATGTCCTTGATCCATTAAAAATAAAAATAAAAAAATCAATAGATACAGAAAAAGTTATGTTGTATACAGTTCGCCTATGTCTGAATTGTAATTGGTTTGACTTTGAATCTTGATGAAGGATAAAATATTTAATAAAATACTATGAAACCAAATGAAAGTGCTAGATATCATAGTTACAAATTTAAATTCGAACAAAATAGAATTTTATCCTTCATACAAAACAAACTATGTTCTATACGGTGAGCATCACTTCTTAAAAATGCTATTTAAAAAAAATCTAGTTTTCAAAGGAGATGGAAAAAGAAGTATAATCTAATTCCATTTTTTTAAAAAAATATATATTTAGAATCTATAGAAAAAACGTCACAAGTCACTAGTTTGCATCATCTTCAAATTCCTCACGGTTTAGCTGCTATAGGAGCTCGAAAGTGAAGATTTAGTTTAAAAAAATCTGTCTAGTGTCTAGTTTGCCCAAAAATTGTAAACCAGTATTGTAAGATCACCCTACTACTCATATAATATGATTCAATATTTTGTTTGAAAATCTACACAATTAAATTTTAATAATGATATCATAATTTGAAAAATTGCTTAAAAAAACATCATACCAAAGAAAAATGTTTTGCTCATAAGAATCCTTGTAGCATATGGGGACTTCTTGCATTGTAGAGGGTCTAATATCTTTGTTTTCTTTTCTCTAGTCTACATATGTAGAAAAGGTTGTTTGGCATTGAACAAAAAAACATAGACCAACTTAAAGCATGTTCAAGGGCTTGACCGTGTAGAGACTTTTGTGTTTGTTATATGTAGATATGACATTCTTCATAGTTTGTGTGTTGTGTAAAGAAGTTAAGATAGAGGAACAACTTTCTACACTAATCTTGAGAAGAGGGTTATGCAAAAAAATTTCAGATTTGAATAGTTACAAAAACTTAAATAGAAATAAACATAAATAATATTCATACCACAACATAGTGATTTACATGGAGAAAACCCTTTTGGGAGAAAAACTCCATTCCAAAAGCTGCCCAATATATTATTCAGAAATCAACAATATTACAATATACTTGCAAAACAAGTGTTCTCACAAGAGTATCACCAACTAAAGATTTGAAGTTAACTCAACAACCATGAGACTCTTATACACAACCTCCATCTCGTGCACCTAATATATAAGAGATACAATACATGAAATTGTCAAATGGTATTACAAAACCATGAGGTAAAACCACCTAAAAAGTGGTGTATATCCTTATCTCCAATAACAAATACCTATGATCTATCTAAACACACACCAACACATATTACTCCCTCTTTATAACTCATTTATGTGTCTTAACATATTTTTACATCTTCCATTTCAGGAGACCCAACTTCTAAAGACCATAATTTTTGATTCGAGTGTTCGATTGACAAACTGTTTGAACTGTCAGAAAGCTCATGAAGTGCTCTATCAAACTATAACCCGCTACACCAGTTATGACCACTTTCAGGCCCAAAAAATTTCTCTAGGACCTTCAAAATAGACTTTAAAACTTTGAAAAACAAAAAATTTAATATCTTCAAATCCAAACATGTTCTTGTAACGGAATTTTAAGAACATGCTTATTTAACTGATCCGCAAAACATCAATCCATATTAAAATATAATTTTTTTATAAATAATCTCATACAATTACAACATTGAAACACTATTTTCCTAACATGCTATTTAAAATTTTCCAGCATGAAGCTAAAACTCTTACTCTTGGGAAGCTCTAGAAGTACATCAAAATACATTACTAAGACCATATATTTCCTTCGACAGCAACGAGAACTGAACACGTACTGAGGAACTCTACAACAATTGTAAGCAAGATAATCAGCCTGCACATATTACATGGCTAGGCACCAAATTGCCATGCAAGGTTTGTCTTTTGAAAAGTGTCCACCACAGAATTTACCAGCCAAAGCTAAAACCATAATAGTTGTCGCCTAAAATTTATCAACCGAAAGCTAAAGCCATGATAGCTGTCCTAAAATTTATCAATCAAAAGCTAAACGCCATGATACAAATTTGGATTCATTTGGAGACACTGACAAAACAAAAAGTCTTACTGTACCATGTAATTGGCATCCACAATGATTTGTGCTTTGAAACTTACAGCCACTAATATTTCTACCAATAAAAATTAATAAAACATTATTGTTATTAAAATTTGAACTGTTTACATATACAAACATTATTGCAGAATTTTATATAAAGAATCATGAAACATGACTGATCACAGATTAAAATTTGGGTGGACATTATTGTTCTATGGCAGGAATTAATAACTTTGCAATGTCCAAACACTTTGTTAATGAGGATTTAATTTTTGAGTGGGTCTATTGTTTAGAAATGCAATAAAATAATATCATGAGGATGTTTATATATATCAAGTTAGTATAATTTATAAACTATTTTATAATATTCGTTCGTTAAAGAAATAAAATCAAATTGTATAGGAGATGGTTCCACTTTATTGGAAAACTCATTTTAGAAGATTCACAAATTGAAAAACAATCTGACTCATCTTCTGATTCAAAATGCAATAAAATGAAAAGTCACCACATGACCAAACTAGATATCTCAACCAAGTAAATGAATACCATGAAACCCAAAGTCATAGACCAAAACATTAAACATAATAACAAGCCAATCACATGTATATTAGATACCACTAGAACCTAAATCCCAACCACAAGAAAGATGCAGATGAGTCTTAAAATTTCTAAATGGAGATAAATTATGTAATTTAAAACATGAGCAAAAGGGCCACTTAAGAATATATGACAAAATAAAGGCACTTGACATCAAATATTTGGATAAAATTTTAAAATTACATAGATTGTGCCATGAGTGACTCTAGTTAAGGATGCATGCCCATTGTACAAATGGAGAGATTCTAGAAAAAATCTAAGACATAGACTAGAACAAGAACAAAACAAACACAATCACTCAATAGAAAAAAAGACAGAAAGCACAAAAAAATATAAAACCACTAACAATAACACTAACAAACTACAAGAACATAAAGTATATAAACTAAACCCAAAAAAATCTAAAACAAAGATATCATTCAATAAACATTAATTAGACCATATATCTCTTTCTACAAAATTTTCAAAAAAATAAATAAAAATACCATCTATTGTACCCTTCCCTATTTATTCATGCATTGCTCAGCTTAAAAAAAACAATAATATTCCCTGAACATGTGTAGAAGCCTATTCCCATCAGAAAAAAACAATTAATAGTTTCTTTGACTTATTTTTCTAAACAAATACTTACTCCATGTATTATGCAATAATTACTTTGTTGATGGTAGTGTCAAAATGCACTTCAATTTGGCTTGTATTAACTGGCACACACTCTTTCCCTATTGAATGGATGTACTAGTAAGGTCCATAGTTGATAGTACACATGCAAGCATTACTATCAATATATTTTCAAAGGTGTCATATATGACCAAGGAGATCGAATGATGGAAATATGTCATCTTCATGTCATCCTGAGAAATTGCTACTTCAAGTATGTCACAATCAACAATCTCTAAAACCTCTACTTTTACACACCTTAAGGATTCGTCTTCCCACATTGATAAATAATTGTATCCTGCCCTCTTCTATTGATCAATTGCAAGATTTTGTTGGCTTCTCCCTCTTCTATTGATCAATAGCAATATCAACATTCATAATATAATATTCAAAGTTGTCTAAAAGTAACCATGTCATATGAATTTCCATTTATAAATGTTCTTTTATTTGAGTGCATTTATAATCAACATTAGTCTCCTATGAATATTCTTTTATAGTTTTCTCTTTTAGTCATTGTAAGGCTCAAGAGCAAATCTTGTGCTTTAGTCTTATTGTTAATACATATAGGAAGCAGCATTTTGGATTTTGCTTTTAACTATTCTTTAATACACCACTTACACTTTGAAAGTTCTAGGTTCCTTAGAGATGCTCTATCAAAGTTTAATTATATTATTGAAGAGAATAGAGGATGGGGATACTTCTATTTTGTTAGATGTCTTTAAATTATTCTTATATTTGTTAATTGAATCATATATTAGAGGATGTTTTAGGAATGGTTATATGTTAAGGAGTTCATTATCTCAACTAGAAAATTTATTCAAATTGGACGTATTCTTGTATAGATAAGATAAAATTATTTTTGAAATTACCCTTTCTAGTTTGTGGATAACTACTTCAATTGTAGAAGAAGTTTTTTCTAAAAACCGCATAATTACGCTATTTCCACAAGTGCCATTTTAAAAGAGGGGCTAATTTTCTATATACAAGAAAATGTAGATTCTTTATATAAGGTGGACCAACTCATAAATTGTTGAAGTGAGGTATTTGGAAAGACTCCTTCCTAGTGAAGTTTATTGCACAACCATTTCTAGCACTTAAGCTACAATTGAGCAAAAGCTGATTAGAGTCTTGTATTTCTTCTTTGCATAATACATATACTAAGGGAGGATAAATTCCTAACTTTTCCAATAGTTTTCTAGTTAGGATTTTATTATGAAGAGCTAGCTAATCAAAATTTCATGTCTTAGATAGACAAGCATTGTCCCAACATAGAGAAGAAGGCCATTTTTTCGAGTTTGATGAATGAATCAACGCAAGGAATTACTATTTGATTAAACAAACTCTAGTTTTGGAATTCATCCAACTTAATTCATCCTCCTTTGGGAAAAAAGAGTTTTCCTTTCAGCCAATATTTCACTAAGAATTTTATTCTAACTCTGTGGAAGTGGATAGTCTGGCATAAAGCTTTTCCAACTTACCATAGGTAATGAGTTTGACCAATTAACTTCAAAATAATCTTTAACTTTATCACCTCATGCTTGTGATGGGAATTGCTTTGATTTTAGTAGGTCTGGCCTACAATATAAGGGTTTATGAACATTCCAAGAGTCAACCTGAAAAAGAGCTCTCTCTCTATTGCAAATCACCTAGGATAGATACAATATAATTATGTCTTTGCATTTAATAATTAAATCCCACATTTTTTAATCAGAAAGAGGGTTTGCAAGGGTAAATATTTTATCTTTTTCTTGTCTGTCAAGGTATTTATCCTAGATTATTTTACACCATTTAGAATCTAGCTTTGAATACATTTGACAAGCTAGTTTATCCACAAGAGCCAAATTCTAAGCATTGATACTATGCACTCCAGCCCCACTAAATATTTAGACATACACACGTTGTCCAAGGACAATAATATCACCCTTCTTGTTGTTGTTTCCTCTCCATAAGAATGCTCTATTTTTCTCAATCTCAAATGCTACACCACTGGGGATTTTTAGTACATACATCATGTATATGAGAACTATAAAAAACTTTTATCATCATTATTCTCTATTTCATTGTTAACCATTTTCCTTTCCATGAGGACAATTTGTTTTGGATGGAGGAGGCTAGAAAATCCCAAAACTCATCCTTATTTATTTTGTTAAAAAGAGGGATACCCAATTATATACAAGGTACTTTTTTTTAATTAAAAACCCAAGAGGCTAGTGGTTCTTCTTTGAATGTGAGGTGAAGAAATGAAAAATAATTTGGCAAGGTTTACTTTTTGACCTTATATAGAAGAATAATCTATTATAACTTTCTTAATGGATTTTGTTGAACCTCTAAGTTTGACTAACTATAAATAAGAGTATTACCTACAAAGAGTGCATGGGTTATTGATTTTGAAAATCTAGGAGTTATGATACTTTTCCAATTTCATAGTGCACTCTCAACCAAAATCGACATGCTCAATGCCTCTACCATATAGATAAACAAGAAGGGAGATATTGGGTCCCCTTGTCTTAGTCCTTGGGTAGATTTGAAGAAATTGGTTGGGTTTCCATTTGGAAGAATATATAATCTTACCCTTAAAATGCAAGATTAAATCCATTTATATCATTCTTTGGAAAAACCTTTTTTTTTTGAAAAATTGCATTAAGAATTTCCATCTTGTCCAAGTTTTCTCTCATTGTTGATTTTGTTTCCTTTTGGATGGAATATAATACCTCATGTGCTCTTAAGACCCCTTCAAATAATTATAGATTTCTAGGACAAAGCCCCCTTATTTTATGAAAATAAGGAGTGGAATAATACTACCTCGTCTAGTAGTAATTTATTTCGAGAAGATATTGTAGACAATGTTACATAAGGAGATGAGTCTAAATTTTACAAAAGATGGATTTTTTTTTAGTAATGAATTATATGAAGGTAGTGATCATTTATTTTAGGTTTTTTTAGTTTATTTGAGCCTCTTACATAGTGTAAAGCCCTTCCTATTTGTAACCTTGAGGTGTGAATGTCAACATTGTTTCTCAAATATGTATCGGGGGATGCATAACTCTTGCTTTCTCTTGTTGCCATTGGGTGTTTATGTTGTGCATTAATACTATTTTGTGTTTAAATTTTTTCATTGTTATATCATGTTTTAATGCATTGTTTAGATGTTATATGAGGTTGTACACCAGTGGGTGATTTCTATGCGTTTTGGCTATATACACATTGAGAAGGTACACTTGACATGTTTGTTGAGTGCTTACAAGTATAGGGTTATTTCTCCACCTGGCTACATAGGTCTGAGATATTCCCAAAAAACTTTGTTATATTCAAAGATGTCACATTGGGCCCTTCCCTTTCCATACCCGATCACACTCAACTCCAGTACAATGTGTGTTGTGAGTTACCTTTGCTAACTCACATTCGAATTTGATTGAAATTTAATGGTTTAAATTTCTAGATTGCTTGTAAATGAAATTTCTAGGGATTAAATAACTTTTTATTATTTAGGGATTTATATTTCATGTTTTGGGAAAAAGATAAAATAAAGTTACGTTAATTAATTTTTGAAAAAAAACCATTTGGGTTGGGAATGTGTATATTCAATTTAATCATCAATTAAATATTTTGCAAATGAATTAATCGTTGAATGTTTTATTTTCTTATATGAAATTTTGGAAAAGTAATGAAAATAAATAAATAAAGTGGAATTATTAAACTAGAGAAAAAATAAAAAGGGGAAAATAGAATAAAAGGAAAAGTCTTAGCCATTTTTGTATCATCATTTTTTAAGGATTTTTCTCTCCAAAAACACTCTTCATGGAAAATTTGAATTTTGGGAAATTTGTGCTCATTTTGAATTGGAAAAGTTGGGGAGTGGATTGGTTGGGATGGGAAATGGATTGCAAATGATTTGGGTGCGATATCTCCCTTTCTCATGTGGTTTTTTGCAATTTTTATCCATGATTGTTGTGACTTCAAAATGACAAAATGAAGGTATTATTCTCATTTATCTCTCCTTTGATTATGTTTCTTCATATGGATGGCATGCTCACCCTTAAGGTAGCATAGGACTTCCCATTTAGGTTTCAATTTATACAAAAATAATTAGATAAATTATTTTATGAATTTTTTAAAATTATCCTTTTTGTGCCCTCATAATGCCCTTTTTTTTACATGTACAAAAATCAAAATTGACGTCATAGAATAGGTGTTGTGAATTTTTACAGCCAAGTGGTACTTTTAGTTTTTTGAAATTTTTGAAATTTTAAAATTTTAAAATTGAAAGCTTCATCAATGGAGTCTATGTGAAATTTATGGCTTTTACATGCAAAAACAAATTGTAAAATCGGAAGAAGAAATCTGTGTCGGTTCCTTGGACTTGGGCTCGTGTAGCCAGCCTGGACCCCTCTGTGTTCGGTGCTACTTAATTTCTATGGTTTCTACAGCTGTCTATCAGCTATTGCTGGTTGTTCTATAGTTCAGAGTCTATTTTGAACTATATTTTTTCTCTTTTGGCCCTTGGGCCCCTTGTGAAGGGCACAACACCCTGTAAATGCTGCTTAATTTTTCAAAAACAAATTGTAAAATTGAATTTGAATGCTTTGTAATGAGGGATTTCATGTCTCCTTCATGGATTTTCATAAGGATTGATTTAAGATTATGTTGAAAAATTGTTGAGCCAATTATATTGTCTTGTTTTCTACACCACATTCAATTTTGGGAATGTGATGAACCTAGGAAGCAGGTTTTAGAGAGAAGCATGGGAGTGGCTTCCAAAATTATCCAAGGCATAAGGGGGCCCAAGGATATTTCATGTGAAACTCTCTTAATTTTGTGATAACTAATGAAACACATGGGAATTAAAATGAACCAAGATAATGGTTCCTCAACATTCCTGGAGTTCTCATATAGACTTAGGATGAGTGTGGAAGACATACCCACTCAGGGAGAATTGGAATTGTATGGTTGAGTAACCTCATCTCTTGTGAGAGGTTTTCTCAATTCCACTTGGCCAAGTCTTGAGGCCATTATGAAGACACTCCCTACCCCTCTCTAGGATCTAGTCCTTATTCCCACTAAGTTGATCTTGATGAGATTTTGTGCCTCATCATTTTAATTTCATTGAGTGACTTTGCATATCATGTGTGTTGTGTGTTTAATCCATTATTGGTGTGTGCAATCCTACCCTTGTGTGTATTTCATGTGCGTGTTTTGGCCCATGGGACTATATACTAGCATGGTGGGAGTGTATCTTTGGATTCCACGTAGTAGGGTAGCATGGTACCACAATTGGGGATCGAGGATCTATAGAAGTTGTCAAAACCAACTTCAAACTCCAAGATCATCTGCATGCAAATGGATACCTGTCACAAGGAAGAGAATGGATGAAGAAAACAAACAAGGGTTTGAAAAAATATTCAATCACAAAGAAAGTATTGATTGATTGATAGATGGATGATTACAAAGAGTACATATGCCTGATTATATAGGCAAGTGCTAAACCTAGAATGAAAAGGATGTTGCCAAGTATTCAAATCACACTTCATGTGACAACAAGAAACCCTAACCAACTATCTAGGGAATGATAAAAGAATGGAGATAAGTTCTAGAAAAGACAACTCATCTTCTAGAAGGGAATCTTATCTCAACAACTTTATTAAATGATTAAATGCAACTTAGGACTAATATGATTAATTAAAACCTAAGTTAACTTATGCTAGTGTAATAATTAATTAATTACACTAACACCCCCCCATAAGTGCAACTTAGGGAGACTAAATAAGCATGCACCTAAAACTAAGATGAATACAAGAAAACATGAATGGGTCCCGACAATAATGCCTGATCAGGTACCCATGTACAAATGCAATAATGAGGTAGAGAAGGAAAACCCAGTGGGACAAACCCCCCTTACAATGAGATGACTGTTGTAAATAAGCACTGGAAGAACACTGTGGAGTAACACTGGAACCACAATCCGACAAGCGAGGAAAGATACTTGTGTCTACAAGAAACCATATTGGAATCATAATAATGGAACAGCAAACCCGATGCCACAGAACACTCGAAAACACCAAACTGGAACAACGTTGAAATCCATATAGCAACAGTAGATGAAAAGATGATGACAGAATCTAAAAATTATGAATCTCGATGCCGATGTCAAATTGAGACTAAAATTTTTTCATGAGAACAAGTACCATAAAGACTCAGGAACATTAACCACAAATTTAGTGGCCCTCAAACCGAGATGGATCTGATGCAGATCATTTACCATAGGCTCTCAATCTAAAGTGTGAACTGATATGAATCTGATATGTGTCAAACTAAGACAAAATATGGCCAAAAGAAACTAAGAAACCAGATTATAATCTATGAGATTTGTCATCAAAACATAATGAAGATCAAAGTGCATGCACACTCTAATCAGATTATTATGCAAGAAACCCCCTTGATGGAACTTTATATCAGTTCATTTATTACAATACCCAATGATTGCAAAATGAGAGAATATGCAAAACATATATAAATTAAAAACAAAATGCAAACCTACTGCATGCAAACAAAAAAGAGTGCATGCACAAACTAATGTTTACATCTGCCTCTATGATGAAAATAACTTCAGATTTGTGTAGATGACCAAATCTGAAAACATGGCCTACACCACTATGAAGTGCTCAAAACAAGTTTTTCGTCAATATCTCGTTTGCGAAAAACGGACATCGTGGTCAAAAGTTATGAATTTTTCAAAAAACTGAATTTATCTTGCAGGAAACGAATTTTCTAGCAAAAACCATTTATTTCTAACTTGATTTCTGAAAAATCTACTCATTGTTTGTAGACAAAAATAAAAACCCAGAAATATTTTGATGCTAGAAACAAAACCCATAAATCGTTTTTTGATCCAACAAGCAGAAGATGAAAAATTGATTTTTTAAAACCTTTAACCAGGAGAAAAATGACGTGCATTGCTTTTTCAATAGTAATTTTCTTCAAATCTGTGCAAGATACGCAAAATCTAAAAGATACCCAGTTCAAATTTCGACGCTGGCTACAAAACCCATAAATTGTTTTTCCTGCAAATAAGTGAAAACTGGATTTTTGAAGCAAATATGATGACGACTCCAATAAAAAACAGCATGCAACAAACCCTTGTAGCTCTAAATAGCGCCAAACTCTTTAAACAAGAACATGCATGCAGCAGGAAAGTTCTGATACCATGTAGAAGTTGTCAAAACCAACTTCAGACTCCAAGATCACCTGCATGCAAATGGATACCTGTCACAAGGAAGAGAATGGATGGAGAAAACAAACAAAGGTTTGAAGAAATATTCAACCACAAAGAAAGTATTGATTGATTGATAGATGGATGATTACAAAGAGTACATATGCCTGATTATATAGGCAAGTGCTAAACCTAGAATGAAAAGGATGTTGCCAAGTGTTCAAATCACACTTCATGTGACAACAAGAAACCCTACCCAACTACCTAGGGAATGATAAAAGGATGGAGATAAGTTCTAGAAAAAACAACTCATCTTCTAGAAGGGAATCTTATCTCAACAACTTTATTAAATGATTAAATGCAACTTAGAACTAATATGATTAATTAAAACCTAAGTTAACTTATGCTAGTGTAATAATTAATTAATTACACTAACAGGATCTTGGGAGGAGCTTCAAGATCGTGATCAAGTGGTAAAGGTTTCTTGTTTTAATTATTTTCCTTATTATTTAAATGTTGTAAAAAGTGTATCGAAGGACATTTGAGTCCTCTATATTGCATGGTATGTAATTATTGGACCTCCTTGGTGGATAGAATGTAAATATGCCACATGAATTGGTAACAATAGTATAATTTCTTTTACGTGTCTCGACATTGGATTCAAACATGCATGTTATCTTGAATTATTGTTAAGCTTTTGATGTTGTTTGGATTAAATGAAATTAGATAATTTTTCCTTTGGGGTTTAAATAATTTTTTTTGTAAATCATGCAACTTATGATTGAATCTTTAGGATTTTTTTATGATGTGTGTGTATAGTGTTTCGTTGAGAACCACCTTGTTGAGGGGTTGTGTAATGTTCTCTAGGCGGTCTTCATGGGGTTGGGAAGTGTGGAATTTTTTAAATTTCACCCTTAGTGTTTTTGGCCTTGTGTGGGAGTCTCTTTTGGTCTCCCTAGTCCTTGGAAGTGTCTCCTTTGTGACTTGTGTGAGGTGAGATAAGGTGCCTAGGACCTCTTTGGTTACCTGATTTTTTCATTGTTTTGGATCTTTTTGTTTACTATAGTTACTTCCTTTTAGTTCATATGTGTTTGGTACATCTTGGGGAGAAAACCCCTAGCTTGGGTTTTCTCTAGCCAAGACATTAGTGTTAGAATAAAGGTTTTAACTTAATTATGTTGATTAAGTTACCTTTATTCCCTTCTTAAGATTTCACATTAGTTTGCATAAAGTGACATTTAATAATTATATTAATTATTAAATGTTATCCTATTAGGGCTTCTATTAGGGTTTTTCCTATTAGTGTTTTATTAGGGTTTGTATGATCTCTTTTTTATAAGGATTGATCCCATTGTATTTTAGATCAATTCATTCTCTCATTCTCTCTGATATATACATTTTTAGTTTTCAAAGAACCTTTGCTTGTTTGTCTCCATCTCTTCTTTTGTGACAGGTTATTTGCATGCAGGTGATCTTCGGGGTTTGTGGTGTTGTATTTTCCCAACTCCTACAATTAGTGCTAGAATAAGACTACAATACCTAGAAAGGACTACAACACTTGATAGGCACTCTAGCAATATTAAATGACTCTAATGCTAGATTGAGACTCTAATATTAGCCTTGGGAACCTATGAATTCGTGCTAGTTTTCCATTTATATGCTAGTGTCCCCTTTGGGTGCTAGTGTCCTATGTTGCCTTGTTTTCCTTGTTTTGTCATTTACTTGGTCTTTTGATCATTTCTTCAGGAAGCTTTGCATATGAAAGTTGGTCCCTTTGGTCTTGAGAGTCTTCAAATATTTTAGTTTTATCTAAAATTTTCATACACCAAGTTTTATGGAATATCTTGTCATTGGGAAGCATTTCATTGCTTGGAAGCAACCCATTGTTGTTCTCATTAGTGGATGGTTTGTATTTTTAGTTAGGAAAACTCATGTGAAGGTTGTCCCTTGTTTTTAGATGTTGTGTAAGGTTCATTTTTCCTTATGTGGATTGGAGGTTGATGATTCTGTCATCCAACTCTTGGGTTGTGTTGCAAGAGAATGTGATCGTGGGTTGGTACCTAATTTTTTTTTGGGTGTCGTCTCTCCTCTCATAGGTTCATCATGGTGGTTTCATTCCATGATTGTTAAGTCATCTTGTGGTGAAAACTTGCTTGTGAAATGTTGAGGTTTTTCTTGTTTTCATTTTCCTTGTGTCTTTGTGTATCACATGACACTTATGTGTATGTTTTTGTGCAATTACATGTTATCACATCCTCAAGTTTTGTTTCTTTCCTTTCAACATAAAAAGTTTTGTGAAAAATTTTCTTAGGTTTGCCAGCTTGGAGCATTACACATAGCCAATCAAACAACTCTACTAACAAATTCTTAGCATTTCTAGCAAAATAAAAAATTAGAAACCATCAATATCAAGTGCATGATCACTTGCTAAGGAGATGAATAATCCTTTAATTTCACCCATTATGAAATCAATGGGAAACATTTTATTCTTCTTGTCTATTATGAAAAATATAATATGGTATAGAAAATATGAAATAAATTTTCCTTGATCTTGTGTAGGTTTATTTAATAGTCCTTCAAATAAGAAAAATAATTCCTCCTCTGTTTAATTTGAATCTACTATTTCATTTCTCTCTACTAATTGTATTCATTATATATAATTTAACTATCTTCTTTCCTTGGTAGAGGTATGAATGAATTTGGCATTCCTATCTCCCTCCTTCACCTAGATTTTTCCAGATATATACCTCCAATTTATTTTCCATTTGAAATCTCTCTTAATTCATTTCATAGTTGATAATATGTTCATTTAGTTTACAAAAAAATTATAATACAAGTTTCTCTTCAAATATGTTTTTTATGTAGACTTTATTCCATCTCCTAGTTTCTTTTTTTAATAAATTTAATCTTAGTAGATATTTTTAGTATCTTGGAACTATTAGTTTGAGGTACGCTAATTATTGGAAATAAGTGTTGTCATTGATGTCAACTCAATATGAGATGCCATTGGTGTCAAATGGGTATGTTGAAGTTTGTATATACTCGAGAGATTGTTGGTGTGTAAAGTACAAATCAGTAGGATAGAATAAGGATGAATAAGGATGAAATGATGATCTAAGTATGTTGCAAAAGTAGGTATACATGTCCTGGAGTACACAAAAATATTTTTACATTGATCATTCTATTTTGATGTAGCACACATGTAGACAAGTTGTAGAAGTTTTTTGTTAAGGTATTTATAGTACACACTCTGAGACAAAGTCAAGATATTTTGGTTTGCATCCTTCCACCAACTATGGTTGTCTCGCGGTAAAAAATATAAGATGATTTTTTTGTGAACTTTCTATTTCCAAAAGTTCAAGTCTCTACACCTTTTGTAATAAGAGTTATAGTTGACAGTGTTCTGACTTATGTAATATAATGAGAAAGGCTTGTTGGAATGCTTTGCATTCCTCCAGAAGTAATGTATTAGCCTAGTGGTTCTATAGACATAATCAATGATGAATAATGAAAACTACTTTGCAACCTCAGATGTTTTTGTTACTCTGAGATAGTGAGTCCCATTAGGTCTCATTAGGTCCTTTGTATCTTTCTCTAAGTTTGTATACCTTATTATACAAGTCCATAGGCAGTGAGCCTTAAAACATTGTAATTCTTGTTAGTAGTGAGCTATATACATTGTGAGTTAATCCTCATAGTGGTTTTTCCCTCATTGGGTTTTCCATGTAAAAATACCGGCATCTTTAAGTTATGCATGTTTTCTCTTCTATTCTTTTCAGTTAATGTGATTTGTTATTAATTTGAAAATAGGAATGGTTAAGTTTTAATTTATGTTGATTCATCCCCCTCTCAACACATCATTGTGTTCAACAATTGGTATAAGATCCATGTTCCTTAAGAATATTAAAAGCTAAGGTTGATCCTACTCTTGAACACATGGGTTCTATAGCCAAAATCAATGATATTTTTATTCCAAAACTAGATCTAGAATCAATGGAACCCGAAGGTTGGGACATCAATATGAAAGATCGTGAAGTAGATTTTGAAGAACTTTGGTTTTCTCTTGAGGATTTGGATGAAGCAAGATTTCAAAATATCAAATATGAGTGCATGTTGGAAAAGTCAAAAGAGACAAATAACAAATTAAATGAAAAAGGTAAAGAATCAAAGGAAGAAATTAGCAAGTTGGAAGCTCAAATAAAAGGAGGAAATGGATGTGAAATGAAAGCCAAAGAAGATAAATATTTGATTTCAAACCTAAAATTCAAAGTTTAAGAAGGAAAGAGGATTGAAGATTGTTTGAATATCAAGTTCAATAATGAAAGTGCTAAATGTTTAAATCTTGAGGAAGATATTATATCCTTGAGAAAAAAAATTGAAAAAGAAAAAGAGAAAATTGAAAAAGGTCTAAAAATAAGAGGAGGATCTAAAATTATTGATGAGTTAATTAACTCTCAAAAACCCTCAAAAGATAAATTTGGACTTGGTTTTGAAAAAGGGAAAAGTCTCATTATCAATGCATCAACAAATCTGTATGATAACTTCGAAGTAGAAGGATAGTTTGAAACAAGGGAGGAGAATGATTTCTCTAAAAATCCTAACCTAATACATTCTATGGAGATATAAATATAAATCATAACAATATAAAGGAAGGAAGATTCATTCCTAAATGGAGTAAAAAGAAGAACTTTAAAAACCCTGCACCTAAATAAACTGCTCCTACTAGGTTACATGGAAATTTATATGCTTGTAATAAGTTTGGTCATAAGGTAGTTGAGTGCAGAAGCAAGATGGGTTAGAACTCCTTAAGGAATTCAAGGTACAATACTAAGAACAATCAATAATTTCATGGTCAATGTTATGCTTGTAACAAATTTGGTCACAATATTGATGAATGCAAAAGTAAAATGATAAGGAAAAGTAATGCTATGATCTCTCAATCCTTCTATGGTTACTGTTACACATGCAACAAGTTTGGTCATAGGGTTGTTGATTGCAAATCTAAGGTGAGATGAATAAATTTTTCTCCACAAGCTAGTATCATTTGCTACAATTACAATAAACCAAGACACATTGCAAGATTCTACAACAAAAAGAGTATAAGATCTCCTACTCCGGTCTTTAATCAAAAAAAGAAGGAGATAAATGAAGTTTGGCAGAAGAAGGAAGAAGGTGAAGTAAAGAATGAATCTTCACCTCAACATGGTGCAGATACACCTTCTACAAAATTTTACTAAAGGATCATGGATCTATGTGATATCTTAGACAATAAAAAGTTGCTAAGTGTCAAAAGAAAATAAGGGAATTTAATGCAGAATAAATAGGGTTGGTGTGAGGTATATTTAGTTCTTATTTGAACAAAATTGATCTCATTAAAATATATCAAATGTATGCAAGTGCTAAGGAGGAAGAGAAGAAAACTCTCTATGCATTGCGGGAAAACCCTAATGATAGTTTTCATAGGTATTTTTTTGGTTTTTCTTGTAAAACCATAGTATCTAAAAGTGGTATCATGGCTACACCAACTACCATCGATGTTACTAAGAGGCCAAGGCCCAAATACAAGAAATTTTCATTTAAAGCAATGGAGGTAGAAAAAGATGGTGCATTTTCAAAAGTTCCAATGGGTGGTGTGTATTGTAAGGACATAAGAACTTACATCCATGCTCAATTGAATAAAGTTAAACACACTTCTTAATTTAAAATGGTTCAACAAGAGCTACTAAATGAGAATGGAGGATACAAGGCTGAGTATCGTAATATTGTTGCAAAAGGGTTGGAAATCTAGAAAGACTTTCCAGATTATGTAAAAGTGAGGAATGGGTAAGAATCATCTTGAGCTATATTCACGATGATTTTATTTGGTTAGAAAAACCCCACTTGATCTCAAACGATGCCATTAGAGAAATTACTGGTCTTTATGCCTCTAAACCAATTCTAATGTTGAAATTTGTAAAGAATGAAATTTTTATGGAACTCACTAGTGCTAATTTTGACAAGGGAACCCTAACAATAGAGGATATAATTGATCCTGGTGTCTAGTATGCATCAATGGGTATTGCATAAAAAATCTATTTCACAAATAGGGAAGGGTTTTCCACCACCATAGCAATTCATACCTCATATCAAATGATAAAGGAAAAAACCAATATTGAACTCTATGAGTTGTTGAGAGAACAATTTATAGAAACCTAAAATGAACAAAGAAAACCAAGTATAACTTTAGTTTTGGTTCTTTGATCATGTCTTACTTTTTTCTTCCTAAATGAATTACTTGGCTTCTAAGGAAAAATTCGAGATACATTCACTCTGGTAGCTGCACAAATCTAGAAGCATATGGATAGTTTTTAAGATGAAATATCATATACTACCATGTACTAGGGTCTCTTTAATAACTTGAAAACAGAGTTGTAGGGGAGATATAGTATACCTTCTAGTTTGGTAAGACAATTTGGAAAAAGAAATAACTTTCATGGTAAACACAAATCATTGTTTTATGGAAGTTGTGGAGCCCAAAACTTCATAGATTTCTAAGCTAACTTATGAGGTTGAGGAAGAATTTGTTCAAGGTTATGTTGATATTCTGCTATCAAAACCTATGGATCCCAAATTAAAAAGATTTGGTACATGCAAAAAAATTATGGATGAAATCTACCAAAAGGAGAGAGAGGAAGCCAATGAAAAGAAGGTGGAAAAGGCTCTTAAAGAGATAGGTGCTCCATGGTATTCTAAAATAAAAGATAGAAAGGAGCATCACAAAATAAAAGACCGTATCAGATAGCCCTGTGGAATTTTTCACTATCAAATCTACTCTTTAAGAAGCCATTCAACGTCCAAGGAGATCTAAAAAATCCTCTCCTACTATTGTTTCTACTTCACAACCCTTTGAGTCTACTCAAACATCTAGATATGATAGGCCTAAAATAAATGCAAAAGGAAAGAAAAAAAGAGGATTCAGATGATGTTGAAGAAATTGAAGAAGATACTCCTATACAAAAGAAGAAGGGGAAGAATATTGCAAAAGGAAGTACTAAGAAAACCCCTCTGATTACTCATGGTCCTCTTGATTTTGGAGCAATCTTGAATGGAATGGTTGAATACAGTCTATTGGGTAGTATAATGGAGCTTCATTCGGAAGTCCCCTCAAAAGACAAGAAAATAATTGAGAAATTTGTCATTGAATATATACTCATACAAAACATTCCCTTCAATGAAATTGTTAATAAAGCTTCAGATAGCCTTGTTGAGGCTCTAAGACAATGTAGAGAAAAAGATATCAAAGATGATGAATAAATGAAACAACACGCAATTAATATGTCTGGATATCAGTCTCCTAGGAAGAGAAACAAAATATTGTTAGAAGACAAGCTAAAGATCTTTGTACCAAGAGAAGAATAGATCTTCTAATGAGTATGGATGAAGATGTACAAAGGAAGAATCAGAATGAAAATGAATTCACTACAAAGAAAATCATTGATGAGATGCAAAGTAATATTGATGGTTTTTCACAAGCACCTTTGAATAATACAAAAGATATATCTAGTCAAAAAGAAATGAAAGGACCCTTTAGATAGCATGAAGGAGAAGGTATCCTAGGTGTACATAAAGTGAAAACTATCTATGGAATGGAGATATAAAAAAAGAGAGAAAGGGTTTGAAGAAAAGACAACCAAGATCCTTGAGAAAATTAATATGAGTGTGGATCAAGCTTCTTTGAATGACACTATCCTATAGGATATTCCTGATGTGTCTACTTAGGACATAGATCTATCTATTTTTGAAGGTAATGTGACTATTGATGATGACAATCAAAATGAGGAGACTACTCCTCTGGTGAATACTAGTGCACAAGGCACTGAAAATTCAAAGTGAAGTTGGTATTCGTCCTCTAAAACATAATGTTGCTTCTCTTGAAGATTCAAGGAGCAATGTGTAGATGAGAGAATATAATCCTGATACTATTTAGGATACAAAATAGAAGTTTTTTGAGAAGCGTGATACCTCTGTGGATAAAGATCAAAGTTCCTCATATTTAGATTCATTTAAGTACCCATTTTCTTTATAGATATAGTTCCAACCCGTGACCAGAACACCTCAACTTTTGCGAATCCCCACTCATGAAGGTCAAGTAGATCTATCAAACATGTCTCCCCTTCACAAATTACAACTTGGTGACATCTTGCATACTTCTGTAAGAAAATAAATTCTACAAGAACAACTGAAATGATAGATGATACTATAAATTTGCTTCAAGAAGGTTTACCATAGGTAAAAATAGATTCATCTTTACCTTCAGAGCAACAACTAAATCTGTTAATGGATTATTTTAAGGATCACTCTTCACACTTTGAGCAAAAGGTGGAGAAAGAGGCTCTGAGAAAGATATCTGATAAAAGGTTGGTTGAGGCATGTGACTGGTGTGCTAATGCACACAATAAATTACAAGAAAACATAGAGATGTTTAAGAAGTGTGTTGATTGAGCCTCTGATCTTTATCAGTTTTACTTAAAATGGCCTATTTCTACCAAAAGTATCAAGCATCGGATTGAATTCATTGAGTCACAAATTTCTTGTATGGCTAGAATATATGATGTGTCAAAAGACAAGGATGGATCCACTAGAAACAAATTGGAAAATATTCATGTGAAAATGTCTCTACTTCAAGATCAAAGAGATCAACTAAAGAATCGGTTTGGTTAGTTGAGGGAAACAGTCAACTTGAGACTGGCTTCACTATCTAGGATGCTTGTGGAAGCATAAAATATTGTTTTGAAGATGAAGGCTCCATGTAGTATAGATGAAGCTAAGGATTTAAGCATAAAATTTGAGTCTCAGAATCATATTCTTGTCTTAGCAAAAGAAAATTGAATAGCAATCTTGGTGCAACTCAAAGAAATTCATAAGAAAAATTTGCCTTCTATGGAAGGTACAAAGGTATAATTAAGAAAAATTTGGTCTTTGTACGAATTTTGCAGAGTACTACAGTATCTTTTTGGGTTTTTTTTCTAAACATAGCATTGATTTTGTGGCATCTCCATCTCAAGGGGAGTATTGTTGTTAGAATCCATATAGTAAGGGGGGGGTTCATAAAAAAATTGGGCTAATATAAGTAAGAATATTTTATGCCCTTTTCCCTTCATGTCAAAGGGGGATAGATGCATATGTGTGTTAAATCCATAAATGACAAAGGGGGAGATTGTTGGCAATAAGTGTTGTCATTGATGTCAACTTAATATGAGTTTTCATTGATGTCAAATGGGTATGTTGAAGTTTGTATATACTCTAAAGATAGTTGGTGTATAGAGTACAAGTCAGTAGAACAATATAAGGATGAATAAGGATGAAATGATGATCTAAGTATATTGTGGAGGTAGGTATACATGTCACAGGGCTGATGCAAGAAGTTGGGTCCACAAAAAGTTCAAAAAGTCGAAGTGTTTTTGTTGTTTTTCATAATTTGTCACACTTGGACTAAATATTTGAGGCACTTACACAATGAATTTTTAAAAAAATCAGTAATATGAAATTTTGAATTTTGAATCTAGTTTCTAAATATGTAAATTATTCAAATACCCAAATTGTAGAAATTAAATTTTGATAGGGATCTATAAAAACCACTTTTTAAAAGTCCCTGTTTTTTTACCATACCATGCACGTGTACGGACACCACTTTTTGACCCAAATAAAAGTATTTTGCTAATTCCTTTTGAGGAAAGAGAGCTAACAACATGAAGATTGATGAGGAATTTTTTTTGTAATTTTTTGTTGAATATTTTTTTTTTTATTAAATTTTTATTGGCCTTAATTGTTGTTTTTAAAAATCAACGTGTACGGACAACATAATTTGACCTAAACTAAACATTTTTTGAAACTTTTTTTTTTCATTCTATAAAGAATTGTCTAAAGATTGATGTCATATAATTTTTTTTACAAGAAACTTCACCAAAAAAAGTTATTAAAAAACCAAAAAAGTCTGATATTTCATGTTTAAGGACTAGTTTGCTTTGAAATTAATTTAAAAATATCAAATATAATCCAATATTAATAAAAATTATATATTTGGAAACTAGAAATCATGTTCTGTAATGGGTTTTAATTTTATAGATTGATTCAGAAAAAAAATCCATCAACAATACTGTCAAAGATGGACATTCTTCTTCAATCTGCCTTAGCTTTTTAGTTGCAGGTCAAAGGCTAAGGCTCGGATTGCCAAGCCTTTCCCAAGCCTAAAACCAAGGCTGCAAGTGGGTTGGAGATTCAAGTTTTTAATAACGCGTATGCGTTACAAAATGCATATGCGCTCTTTATTTGTTTGATTATTTAAAATAAAAAAAACTTTTTAGAAACGCGTACGCGTTTTGAAAAGAAAAACGCGTATGCATTTTAAAAAAGAAAAATGCGTACGCGTTTCTATAAAGTATTTTTTTAAAATAAATGAATTGTATGCACTCAAAAACGCGTATGCATTTTATAATGCGTATGCATTTTATAATGCGTACGCGTTTTATAACACATACGCGTTTTATAACACATACGCATTTTTTTAGGCTCGGGTACCCAATGCATAACGCATACGCGTTTTTTAATAATGCGTACGCGTTTTTTAATAACGCATACGCGTTTTCTGCAAGATTTTTTTTTTTGGCCGAAACTTCCCCTCTTCGTGGACCCAACTTCTTGCACTTACCCCACATAGTACATGCAATATTTCTACATTGGTATCATTATATTTTGATGTACCACACATATAGATAAGTTGTAGAATTTTTTGTTAAGGCATTTATAGTACACACTCCAATACAAAGTAAATATATTTTGGTCTATGTCCTTCCAAAAACTATGGTTTTGTCTTGTAGTAGAGAAGATAATATGGTTGTGTTGTAAAGGTTCTATTTCCAAAATTTCAAGTCTCTACACCTTCCGCAATAAGAGCTATAGTTGACAATGTTTTGACTTGTGCAATATAATGATAAAGGCTTGTTGGAATGTTCCACATTCCCCTGGAAGTAATATATTGGCCTTATGGCTCTATAGACATAATCAGTGATGAATAATGCACACTAATATGCAACGTTAGATGTTTTGGTTATCCGCAAGATCAATTTTCAAATGAAAGTTTGCTATAGTTTGTCTAGAATACTCCATTTTTGTATATTTAGAGGGTCTCTCCTCTTGTTATAGCATATGATGATTATTTTCTTCAGGAGAAGGTTGAGGAGATATTGTGCATAAGCTTCAATACTTACTTCTTGGTTTGTATAATAGTTTTGGTCTCTCCCTGGGAGTGCAAAGGTGAATAGATGGTAGTCTTGGCAGTGGTATTATTATTTAGACTGAAAGAATTTTCTCCTTCATCAATGGTTGATCCTAATTATTTAATTATATTTTGGAGAATGTGTTATGATGTGTTTAGATCCCGTAATAACACGTGTTAATCTGCAATTGGTTCTCTTGAAAATATTTTACATAATTAGAGTCGACCAGTGTGATATCAAACATTTCTTCTAAAGGTCATCCTGGAGCCAACCTAATAAAGGTTTTGATTTTTTGTGGAGGATATATATAGAATATAAAATTCATTTGTGAAGATGATTATTGATATTGATTGATGATAAGTAGAATGAAAAATGTGAAGTGTTCGAAATTAGTGTGAAGAGTTAATTGTACGAAAAAGTGAATACAACTTCAACATGTGTTAGATGCTTCTTCATAGTAGTTCATAATCAATTTTCTCATTCTAATTTTTATGTATCCTACTCTGAGACAGTGAGCCTCATCATGTCCTTTGTATCTTTCTCTAAGGTTGTATACCTTAGTCTGCAATTCCATTGACAATGAGCCTTAAAATATTATAATTCTTGTTAGTAGTGAGCTACCTATATTGCGAGTTAATCCTCACTATGGTTTTTCCCTCATTGGGCTTTCCACACAAAAATCCTAGTGTATTTATATGATGCATTTGTTCTCTTCTATTATTTTCAGTTAATGTGAAGTGTTGTTAATATGCAAATGAGAATTGTTAATTTTTAATTTATGTTGATTCACCCGCCTCTCAACACATCATTGTGTTCAACACTAATCTACCAAAATTGAAGTAAGAGCTATAAATTATTATCACTAAAACACATTACCAAAAATTTGAAAGGAAAATTGTTAGAAGATATATCTTCAAAAATATTATAAATAATTAGATAATTCTCTGTTCCAAAGAAAGAGAGAATAAAACTAGAGAAACTCTAAGAGCTTGGAAACCAACATGAGGACAATAATAAACTATGAAGCCTTTCTAAAATGTGTTCAAAATCCATTTTCCCATTTGACCAATTAAATTTTCCATTACAAGTTGTCCATCATCAAATAGGCAATTAGAATTGATGAAATCCTTATAGTCCCATTCTTCATCTTGATCCACTAGGCAATTAGAATTGATGAAATCCTTATAGTCCCATTTTTCATCTTGATCCACTATGGAATTGAAGCCTTTCCCCAAAATTACTAATTAATATTTAAGGGTATTTAATGATTATCCTAGTTGGTTCCATAGTTATTTTTTTTAGTGGTATTAGTGGGCCCATAAATATGTATCATTCAAAAATAAAGATCTAAAGAAGTCTATGAATATTAGCCAACACCCAATGAATACCTAAGGATATATTTATTAATTTAACTCTCTTTATATCCCACAAGGATACAAAGCCTCTCAAAGAACCTATAGATTCTACTGCATAATGCACTTGTTTGAACCAATTTCCAAAAATTAAATTTTATTATTCTAAAGAAAGTTTGGTTTCTTTAAAAATGATTATTTTTTTACTATTATTATCTAATTTATATTTTATTGAGCACCTTCTATTAGGGGAATTAATGCCCCTAACATTCTAGGAAATATTTCATTTTCTTCAAGGAGATAAACTTTCTCTCTTCCTAATTGTTCTATCCAAAGTGGATTAAATCCTTGTTGCAGTCTCTTCTTGAGTTTTCAAATGATTTAGTTTTCATCCCTTCTTGTTTTGATTAAGGGTTGTATTTTAAGACTTATTTATAATTTTATTTTGTGAAATAGATAGTTTTATTGACTTCTTTATCTTCTATTGTGTCTCCAAATTTATTACAAATTTTAGTTAGTAGGCCATTTATGTCATCTTCATTTTTTTTCCATTTAGCAACATATTTATTAATCTCAATGACCCCTTAGATACTTTTTTCCCATGTTCATGGCTATCTTAGCCTAAAGGTATAAGGCTTTCTCCTTTTGTAAATCATCAAATTCAAACCTTAGGGGCTCAAGCTGGTTGAGATATCCTTGATCACTATTCACCTTAGGTAGTCATGAGGAGTTACATTTTAGTATTTTTGGAAAGGAGAGGCTTGAATTCAAAGGTTAGGGAAATTATTTGTGAATCCTCATAAGATAAGTTTCCCTGTGAGGTATAAATTTTATTTGGTTCCTTGGTTGGATCTAGTTTTTAAAATTTTAGTTTGCATAAACAACTCACATGAAATATTTGCAACAAAAGGAACATATAGCTTCAAGAACTTCCAGTACAATAAACTGATTCCACTACCCAAAGTAATATTTAAAGTGGAAATATGAGAGGGTATTTAAATTTAAAAATCCATTAACAAATAAATTGTTACATGTACTCATTTGGGTTATTGAAAAAAATCAACATCATCGAGTTGGAAGATGCCCTTGGTATAACCCACAATTTCTAATAGATCCAAATCCCTATATTTTTTGGGAGATGTTGAAAATGGATCTAGACTTACGTAAAAACTATGTGTTATGTGAAAGGGTTGAATTTTCATTGTTAGGGTTGGGTGTACAAACTTACTCTATTTAGGAACCAAGATTGGATTTTCAAAACTTTTCCCCTATCTTTCTTTTTCATAAAATGTATATATATAACCTTATTGTTTTAAGAGATATCTCTTGAATCAATGAACAATTTTTTAAGACCCATTCATTTAATATAGATTTGGAAGGAGAGTTATAATATAAATTATTAGTTAAAGTCATGGATACAATATTTAATACATTAGTTCTAATGATGGTTTCTAGAAATTAAAATGATGACAATGCATTACAAATATTCCTTTAGCATCCCCTACGAGGTTCTTCTGTAGCTTCCTCTAAATATAGGAATTAGGTTATTCATTAGAGGATGATGCCCTTTAATATTTTTTTTCCATTTTCATTTTACATTTCCTTCACATTTTTGTGGCTTCTATTTCCTCTAGTTTGAGCCTTTAAAGTAAGAAAGGTTTATTTTTTGAAAATACCTTGGGCCATTATTATTCCCTTATATCCAACTACTCTTTTTCAATCTCCAATAATGTTCCTCCTTTGAATAAAATTTAATAAAATCATATTCTTCAAAATAGAATAATTGTCTTGTTGTTTACAATCATATGTTATCATCATCTACTACGTATGTCCATGATCATCTATTTCTAGTTTGCATGATATGCGATAATTTTTAGGTAGTACAAAAATAATTAGAGGCATTTTTTTTTTTCATTATAGTAACATCATCAGTGCATCTAGTGTGGGTTAGACTTTCAAACCTCCCTCTATAGTTTTGGGAGGTTTCATATTATGAGGCCATAGGAAACTCTATTGGTCTCTTCTTGAAAGTTGATTATTCCACTTCCAACATAGGGTACTCTAATTTTTCTTACATTCTGGTGGATATTGACACATCCAAGGATCTTCATGGGGATGTGGTATTGAGGGTTAGGGATAGGCCTTGGACTCAACCTCTTGATTACTTTAGATGTCATTAATGCTTCTCCATTAGTCACCTAGCTATGCATTTTCCTCTCTCGTATCGCAAGGGTTACGCTATGTTGTGGAAGGATGCTAATAAAGATTGGTTAACTATTCATTCTCCTAATTCTCCATTTGATGGATCCTCTCGAGAAGAGGATGAGTTTTTTTTTCTTTTGGTGTAGTTGTCCCTCAGACCTTATTGAGGAACCTCATTCCTTGACCTCATAGCTTGATGTTCCTTCAACTTCAAACCAAATCCAAACTAATTATGTGGTGTATGCCCACCCTTCACCTCATCATTCTATGGTTCTCTCCTCACATGCCAATGGGATCTCCATGGGTGAATACAACATGATTTCCCTCATTCTAAGAATTTGGATGATAATGTCTCTTGGACTGTTGTAAGAAAGAGGAAAAAAGGTCTTCTTATATCACTTCCCCAAACTCATATTCAAGTTTCAGATGAGAGGCCAACCAATTCTAGGCCTAGTATCGTCTAAGAGGGAGTTTGGGGGTCCCATCTCTTTCATTCACTTTTTGTTATTTTGAGAAACTTGGTTGTTGTTGTTCCTCTCTTTTGGTTGTGTTATTTCTCTATTGTATTTGGCCAACTTGGGCCTATTTTTCATTTCCTTATGGTAGCTTTGAAGAGGTTTGGGACCCCATTTTCCCACTCACTTTATTATTTTTATGGTGTTTTTATATAAGGAACTAGATCCTTTCAAAATCATTGCTCACCTTAATCAAAAATATCATCAAAAAATCAAATTCAAACTTAAATGCAACATAATTAAGGGCTCCAAGACAACCTAATTGGCCATTAAATTTGTCTAAAAAAATAATTTCATCAACTAAATCTGAGCAGAAGTGTTAAAATTAGGAAAATGGTTGTGACAAGGTACACATAATAAAACATACTGGTTCTCATGATTATTCAAATAGGTAAGCTTACCATTCTCCAATTCCATAATAAAAATATCCAAATATTCATTAAAATAAATTTATTTATACTATGAACTAGCCATGATGCATTGGGAAACACTCCACCCTTAAATAAGATAAAACAACTGACATATTAACAATACCATTAAAGTAATTAGATTTAGACATCATATCAAGATGGATGGATTCACATTCACATAAGTCGCCCATGTAACATGACTCATCATTAAAAACACCATCATTCAATTTAAATTGTAATGTTTTATGAATCAAAATGTTTGAATCCTCACATTAGTTACTCATTGTAACTTAATGTGTAAGTTGTTGAACATAATGAAGTGTTGAGAGGGGGTGAATCAACATATATTAAAACTTAACTAACTTCAATTTCATATTAGAAACACATCACATTAACTAAAAGGAACAAAAGAGAACACATGCATCACACAAAGACACTAAGATTTTACGTAGAAAACCCAATGAGGGAAAGACCATAGTGAGGGTTAACTCATAATATATGTAGCTCACTGCTAACAAATATTATACAATGTTTGAGGCTCACTGCCTATGGACTTGTTGGCTAAGGTAAAATTCCTTAGAGTAAGATACAATGGACCTGATGAGACTCACTATCTCAAAGAAGGATACTTTAAATTTACAATAATAAAGTGATTATGAACTACTTTGAAGAAGCATATAATACATGTTGATGATGCAATCACTATTTTGCACAATTAGTTCTTCACATTGATTTTGAACACTTCATCCTTTTCATTCTTCTCTTTCACTATTCACATACACACTCAAACACTTCACAAATAAATTTTATCTTCTATATATGTCCTCTACAATAACACAAAACTCCAATTAAGTCGGCTCCAAGATGACCGTTGGATGAAATAATTGATATTGCATGGGTTGGCTTCAAAACACATCCAAAACAAAGGATAATTAGTTGTCGATCATCATAGACTATTTCGAGGCTCAAATGCATCACAACACATTCTTCAAGACAAGATTAATTAATCAGGATATTGGCCCAAGTAGTGTTAATACCATCAACATAGTCACTGTTTGACTTCTAATAGCTAGGGAGACACCAAAATAATTATGTGTACTAATATTTAGGCATTTTAGATCATGGACAATAATCATTCAACCTTTTCCTTAAGTATCTAATCATAAATCTCTAGCGCAAGAGGATAATCCACTAAATATACATAAACAAAGCAATCTAGATAGATTATAGCATACTGTTATTCAAAAAATGAACTTGCAAAACACCATATTACTTGACACTAATAATTATTATATTTTTAACATTACATAACATATTTATAGAACTAAAATATCATCCCTTCACATCTGGAAGGATGTGGAGCATTGCACCAGGCTTTCATCATTGCTTTCCTCTATCAAGGTACATACCAGAAAATTGATACTTGCAAATCTCATTGTTGAAGGTTTGATAACTTGATTTATTGGTTGTGGTACTTATACAACACATACATCTTTCCTTCAAAATTGCAGGACAAAATACTTCACTATAGAAGAATGCAGATCACCATAACATGACTGCCTTGTATTCTTCCCTGTGAGTACATCTACAACATATCTTTGTGTGTGATACACCAATATATTATTATACCAATGTAGACATATTTTGGACACATCATAACATTATTATCATCCTCTGCAACACACTTAGTTACCATAATAAATATTATTCTTCTCTGTGTACAACTCAACAAACTTGCTCCAACTGATATCACAACATAACAACTATCTCTGGAGTGTAAATATTTCAACATCACATTAGACATCAATGAAAAACCATATTGGGTTGACATAAATGACAACACCTATTGCCAACATAAGCCTCAAATTTTTAATTAAATTCCCAAATAAGTGTACAATCAAACTCATCAATAAATGCATCTAAATTAGCCATAATTGTATACTCATTTTCATTCATAGAAATTACTTTTAAAAATTACATCACATATGAGGTAAGTGGCATACCCCATGCCAAAATAATGAATCACTAAGAATTACAAATTCTCAACACAAAAATCATTTACACTCATTCTCACACACTATGCATACAAGAAAAATGGTTCAACAAAATAAATATTTTTAAATTGAAAATATTTCATCCCTAAGATTCTACTGTCTTTTTCAATATAAATATCCCAATCATACACATGCTAGAGACTTATGATATTTTAATTTTTCAAGAGAAAATCAAATTCTTCAAAATATGGAATCAAGCACAATACCTTATTGGGCCTTACTTGCTTTGAAATATCCCTCAAATGTTTTACAAATTGAGTGTTAGATTTATAAATAGATGCATCACATATTTTCTAAATGTTAGTAAATTCACTAATCAAAATTATGAGATAAATTTGGTAACCAAAATGATGAATAAAATTAGTCTTAAACTCATCCTAAGATAAAATAGAAAGATTAGCTTGTATAACAATCTTTGCATCATGCTCTGATGACTAAATAAAGTTCATCACCGTGGTTTCATCTTTCCTTTCATAATTGTCATTTAATTTAATGAAATATTGAAGATATTTTTCACTTGACACTAAATCATTCCCATAGAAAATAATAAACTAGTTTTCGACTTCATACTATGATTTTATCTTTTAGCACTTAGATGCATTATTATTAGATAATATTGAATTCTAGAATTAATTCTACAAGACAAAAAATGTGTGCATATAGAAGTATTATAAAATTATACAAATGTTATTACTCATAACATGCTTACAAATAACCACATGTGTGCACATAGAAGTATTATTTCCAACTTAGGTTGATGTGTGTCAACATGCGAATTGATTTCAATCATATTGGAAGATGTAATATTGTTTTGGTCCTCTATATCTTCTAGATAGGACCACATTATGTTTGTATGGCCGAACTGTTGAATTTATTGTTTGTATTCTCTCTTGGCTGACCTAATTGATGTTTTGAGGTCTTGTGATGGATATAAACATAGGAAGATTTTAGATGCAAGAAGTATGAAAGTTTGAATAAGTAAGAGAATGGATTGTATTTGAATATCCAACAAAGAAAGTGCTAAATTGTGAAAAGGAAAGATCAAATGTTCTTGAATGCCTCAGTCAACATAGTGTTGTGTTGATAAATATTGTAATTCTCTAAATCATTTTGTATTCTACTTTGAGATAGTGAATCTCATTAGGTTCTTGTATCTTTCTCTTGAAGTTGTTTTAGCTTAAAATTTACAAGTCCTTTTGTATCTTTCTCTAAGGTTGTGTGTCTTAGTTTGCACTTGTCCTTTTTGACAGTGAGCCTTTATATTGCGAGTTAACTCTCACTCTGATTTTTCGCTCATTGGTTTTTCCATGTAAATCTGGTGTTCTCTTGTGCATGTGTGTTCTTTGCTTTATCTTTCTTTGTTGTTGATCTAGTTAGAAGTAGAATTGTTGTATCTTTTATTGTTGAGGGTTGTTGAACTTGTTAAGTCTTTAAACTAGCTAGTATATCTTTTAATACTACTAAAGGGTTTCTAGTTTGGTTATAAAATATGAACTATGTTGAAGGTCTTAAGTTCTGGAGGGGCTTATGTTTTGTAGATATTGATTCACCCCCCCTCTCAATATTTTATTTTTTCAACAAAACTGGGTTATAAATCTTCACAAATTCTCAAATAAATTTTGCAAACCCTCCAATGGATGGTCAGATTGGTAACTAGACCTTAATTTTTAGGGTTTCCTAAGTGACCTATCTTGGCAAAAGGGATGTTCTTATTCTAAAAAAGGGTGATCCTAACATCTTTTGATATTCATGATTACTTTCAATTCCAATGAATTTGTTTCTAATTTTCCTTATGATTTATATTTTACTCTAGTTATAACCAAATCATTGTTGCACTTGATTAATTCTCATCATCCTTGACTCTCAATTAGTCTTTTGTTGTCTCCCAATAAACTTTTTAGTCTTCTTCCAATCAACCCCACCATTGGTGTTTCTTCTCTAACTATAAATATCTCTCCCCATCAATTTTATGGGATATTTTTTTATCTTCTTGCACTCTTTCCATTCTTGGTAAGAACTCCCATTCCCACAATGAATCACCTCTAGAGGATCAATATTTTGTATTGTAGCCCTTGTAATGCTGATACAACTTCCATAAGGTTATGACAACCTTTTAATTCTATTTTCCAAACTTCTAAGCTTCTTACATACAAATCCCAATTTCCCTCAGTGCCTTTATTCTTTCTTGTCATCAAGTGGAGGTCCTCGCTATTGAGAGAATGACATAGTCAAAGCCATATCCTAAGGATGCTAGCCTATAATAGTGCTAAGAATCCTTTTCACAAGTTATTTACTAGATTAATAAATTATTATAGAATATTAATTAGAAAATGCTCTTTCCCTTGAGGAAGTAAATTAATTATTTATTAAATAACTTAGAATTTGCTACTTTGCTAGATTTATACCTTAGATTATATTTTACTATCTTTTTTAGATCTAAGGTCTTTAGAGAGATCGATGCTAACTAGAATGTGAGAAAACGTCATATGAGAAAAGGCTAAGGTAACAATATAAATAAGAAAATAATTTCCCATTTAAATTTTACTAATCTTATAATTTTAATAGTTTATTCATTTAATTAATTTATTTAATTTACTAATTTTTTATTTATTTATATTAAATTTTTATTTTATAATTTTGTATCTCTTTATATTTTTGTTTGCTAATTAAAGGGAGAGGTAAGGGCCCTCTCTAGTTCAATTAAAATATATTAAAAATTTCATCAAAACATCTTGACATTAGAGTTGGCAGGTAGATCAAAGTTGTAGTCAAGATTCAAAACCATATTATTGATTGGAATTGTATTTAGAAGAAAATTAAAGCTAATGTCAAAGGACCATGATTTGGGAGTTGATGTCCTAACATGGGCCAATTTTCCTTTTGATTTAAAAAAACCTCAGTGTCACCGCCAAGAGAAGTCAAAGAATCTGAAGGGAAAGTTGCATTGACATTATAGATGATGATAAATCAATCATATATCCATTATAAAGATGAATAAAGTAGGATTTTGAAAGGAAAATAGAACTTCAAGAGCAACATTTTCTTTTGAGAAACTTCTACTATCTTACATTTTATAACCCTCATTCTAAGAAGATGAAGACCATCTCTTTGTCTCCCTACAATTCCTTTTGCACATATCCTTTTACTGCCTACAATTCCTTTTGCACATAATTGGCAATAACCAACTTGCCCCATAATTTCTTACTCAAGATGTACACAAAATTCTCAAGAAAAGATTGCAGAATTTGCTAGTCATGCAAATGTGAGAACTTTAGACATTGGGATCCAATAATACCCATGATAATGCTTTTAGACAAAAGTAAAGTAAAGTAATGGAAACATTTATAAGTGTAGTCCTTCAAAGATATTCCACGTGCCATCTATCAGTTGGGGGAAAGTGGCAGATGAGCTCCATTAATAAAGTCCACCTTTGAAAAAGACATTAGAACATGGTGTATTAGTTATCTGCTCCATTAAATGCTTTGCAAGTGCGTTTGGCACCAAATTTTCCTCCCTATACACATGCTGTTCATAATAAGCATTTACTTTGTCTCTTGGCTAGGTAGATATGATCAATAATATTTTTCAATTTCCAACTTCACGTGGCATTTATGCAATTCAATAAAATCTCTTTTCATATTTAAGAAGGGCTTTCAATTATATTTCATTATTTCTTTCAAAAGTAATGATGAGGTGGGTGTATAAGATTTCTATATTTTATATTTTCCTAATTTTAATATTTTTAATATTCTTATTTTTTTATAATTTTATTAAATTAAAAAATAAAATTAATGTTTCAAAAATATTAATTTTTTTTTTAATCAAAAAATAATCTATATTAAAAATATTATATAAAATATATATATAAAAAAAGAAAAACAAATAAATAAGGAAAAGGAAAAGAAAAAGAGATGTGATTGGAGAAGCACTTGCTTTCATAGATTACTCCTCATGTTCCAATGTAAATTGTGTTAACTAGGGCCTCTTTTAATACTTGAACTCCTTTTGATTTAGTTAAACTATGTTTAGTCGAAGGTGGTTTGTTCAAACCAATTTTGATCAAATTTGCATTGCCATGGGATGTTATGCATGCATTGAATATGTTCAATCAAATCTATGTAATTTTTTAGTGTGTTCATGCAATTTTGAGTGTGTTTATTTTTGACATTTTTTTAATTTTGGCTCAAAAGTGGGAAACATTTATGTGTTTTCACCCTTATAATACAATATGAAAATGACAAGTATCTCAAATATCTCAAACATTTATTATTAATAGCATGACTCAAGGGTAACTCATGAGAAGTCATATCACCATTTAAATATTATACTAATTTCTATTATCTCTTATTTATTATGACTGACAAATACCTAAATATTTAATGCTTTTTTTTCTAAATTTTTATATTATACCAATATCCTTCAATATGTATGTGTGTATGTGTATGCATATATGTATGTATGTGTATGTATGTGTGTGTATGTATATGTAGATACTTATATGTATATATCTACATGTATCTCTCTCTCTCTATATATATATATACACATGTATGTATGTATATACATATGCATGCATGCATGCATACATACATACATATATACATACATATCATGAAAATAGAGAATATTTGATTGTTATTGTGGGTAACTATGTCATTAAATATAAATTTCAAGTATGATCTGACAATTTTAAACATAATTAAATTCTTAGACAATTATATGAACAACCACAACATATAATATATATTTTTAATATATTTTAATTTATCTTGACACCTAACTTGAGTAAAAACCTAATTAATTTTTTGTTTAGTAGAAAAAATATTATTCATATTATCGTAAAGAAACTATAATAATCAATATTTTCTAATAATTTTATTACTAAATATAATTTCAACATATTGCAATGACAAGGACTAGTCATTATGCAACACTTGTTATAAGATGTTCCAAAGCATCCATTTAATGCACTAGGACAAACTCAATAGTTTGAACCAACTACTTAAAGTTTCATTGACTAGGACACACTCACTATAATCCATGCCTTCCATAATCATGGACACACCCAACTTTCACATAAGTGGGAGTGGTCTTATAGAAACATCAACCAAGGATAGGGACAAGCGCATGTATCCATGACCTTATGATAAATATGGATAAGGAAACCATCCATTACCCAAGTTGAAAATATGGACACACATATTGCAACAATTATGATCTTCCAACACATTTACAACAATTATGATCTTCCAAAAAAATTAAATAGGGACCTAGCTATCCACAACACTTGTGACTAGGAATGCACACACCTAGTCATAAATGATAAACCACCTTTGATAATGAAATGTTCTCTATTATCATAAATATTAGCTTCATGTATTTATGTTATAACTTTCTCTTTTCAATTCTCATATGACAATTAGCTTCAAATTAGAAAATTAAAATTTAACTCTTGTCTCTCATATAACATAACTTGAAGTTCTATGATATAGCCTTGAACTCCCCTTTAATTAAAATAATTTATAAGTTGTTAGGTACCATGAAAAATACAACCTATGTACATCAATATAATTAAAAGAGTTGTAAAATGCTTCTCTCTTCTCTAACTTTTTTAATACTCCCCTTTAAATATTCTCCCCCTTTGGAAATTTTAAAAATTAATAACTATTTCATCCATCTTTTAATGTTAAAAAATAGTAATATTTGAATGAAGACATGTAATATCTTTATTCAAAATATTATTCCCAAATGAAGACATGTAACACTTGAATTATTTTGAACCCATATTTTTCAATACAACCTTTTCTAGTTATCATTGAGCTAAGGGTTGTGTAGAATCGTTTTACTATAGGTGGCATAATTCTTTTGAATTGCTACAATATTGTTTAGAATTAATTTTTTGTTGATGTGAGTCCCCATGCCAGTCAAATTTTGTAGTTATATAAGGTGTGTGAATTTATTTCATAGTCTTTGAAGGTTTGAGTAGCACATGTCATTCGATCACTCCACACTAATCTTCATCCATTGATGTGGAGGGATAAAAGGTGAAATATTTAAAGGGTTTCAAGTGTAATCCTTACCAATACTCTACATTAGGATGTTGAAGTTGATCATCAGTAAGAGTTATTTATTGACAAAAGGCCCACCCTTCAATTCTCTTTTGTGTTCACATATCATCTTTGCTAGACATCACATGTTGCGCTCCTAAGGATTCAATATAAAGGTATTTCCTATGATCTTCATGAAGTAGTGATGATTGTTTGATATAAAAAATCATATCTAATTTGATAATTTTTGTTCCTTGTAGCTTGTAGGATTTTCTTTCATTTTATTTTTTGATAGATCACAAAAATCAATTTTAAATTTTGGCACACAAGTGTAGAGGTTTTTAAGGTATTTCAATAACATAATTATACATGGTCAAATAGGATTTTGGCTACTAATTTAAAATAACTCCCCTCTTTTCATGGATGAAGTAGTATTCAAGCCTAGCGACTCTCCTCTAAGTTCTAAAAAACAATCTCAACCACCCTAATTGTTGTATTTATTGGATAGATAACTATAAATTCAAAGCCAAGCACCACCCATCCATCCCAAGAAAACTCATTACTAATAGGAAATTTTATGATTATAGTCTTACTTAGTTTAATACTTTTGATGAAATCAGATCTTAATGTGACTTCTCCTCCCATAAATTATAATGAAACAACTTGCACGAGAAAGGAATATAATAGGAAACATGATGTAAATACTTGACAAAAATTGAGAATAACAAGCTAATTTGAGGGGGAAACCTCCAAATATCTCCAATGAGAACATGATTTATAATATTATGATAATTAGCTCACCTTTAGCTCCTATAAATACATAATTATGTCATGGATGCTACACAAGTTGTCTTAGATACCAAAATTTAACACCTATGATGACATAACTACCTCAATATTACTAGAATAATGATTATAAAACTTAACCAAGGGATAAGGTAGTCACATGTTGAATACTCATAACCCTAAAAACATATTGTAGGATTAAGGGAATAGCATGCCCTATCTTTAAAGAAGAATTATCCTCAGTACTTATCATTGTGAATACTTTTGGAAAAGATTATCATCTATCCATGTAGCATCTTTGACTAGGTAATTCTTCCATTTTACTTTATGATTTTCCTTGACAACAACCTCTTGGTGTGTGTTTGAAGAATTCCCCCAAGATCCAAAATTATTATTTCCCTCTTCATCAATATCTAGTAACTTAATATATACTACAACTCTTTTCCCAACAACCTTATTCAACGATGAAACATGGAAAACTAGATTTATTTTTATTGGCATATGTGACTCCAATTTGTGTTCTACACTGTCAATCTTCAACCTCTCAACATCTTATAATAAACATAGTACTTGGGTAAGATTTTGTAATATTGTTTCTATTGTTCTAGAGATATTTTCTTATATGAATGTAATCACATAAAGATTTGTATAGGCTCGAATTTGCACACCTTACACAAATTCCCCTTTTTCATTTCCTCACCTTAAAAAATCAAATCCAAAGGAAAAATTCCACGTTAGCAAGTTGCCTTCATTTCACTTGGCGATTGTCTTTTGCATTGATAGAAGAATAATTGTCAAGGAATCCAACATGGCGCACAGATGTTCGCGTGGCGCACTAACATCCCTAACAGATTCTCACGTCTAAAGTTGGTAGAGGTGTTACACTTCTTATTGGGAATGAATTGTAACATCCCTCTTTGACCAACTAACCCGAAAATGCCTTATTCTCCTCACCTCACCTTCAAAACATTCATTCTTCATGTAACTCATCTTTTTGGCATCTATTTTGCAAATCTCTAAGCATTCACTTCAATTCCATCAATTCAACCACCACTTTAGCACTTCATAGTAGCAACAACAACACTCCATCAAATCCATAGAGTAAGTGTGGAACAAGCCATTGCAACAGGGGCTTGAGGTTTTGCAACACCTTCCTTCACCACAGTTGAGGCTGTGGTGATTGTTCAAGCTCCCTTTCTCCATCATTGGCTAGTGAGATCTTGGTGGAGGTGGTAACATTTTCACTCCTCTCCTTTACGATTTGGTTGAGTAGCAGTTCATTGTTTTGTAGTGTTTATTGTGTTCTCTACTTTATTTTCTCCTTTATCATATATTTTTCTATCATTTCTATCTTGGTTGTCTGTGGAGGTGGAAACACCGAAACAAGGGGGTCTGACTGAGGCAAACCCCTATACAACCCCCAACAATTTTCCCTCTTCCTGTGTGTAGGTGGACGTACATTTGGAGCTAGCTAGAATATAGGCTATTTTATGAGATTATATTTGTCACCTTCACTTTGATATATCTGCTTTATCATGTTCATTTGTATCTCTTATTTCATAGTTCTATTTTGTTCCCTTAGAAACCACTAGCTAGGTCGTTAGCTTTTTTTCTAGTGGTTCTTACTGTGTTTTGAGTCCTCTGGTAATACAAACACCAATACACCTAAGATATGCTAGTGTGCCATGTTTTCATATTGGAACTGTGCTTCCATCCTTAGTAAAGAGCTACTTGAGGTACAGTGTTGAACCCAAAAACTGGCCCACCTAGCCCTGTTCTGAATTTTAGGTCTGCAGAGTGATTGAAGGACCTTATAGTCCTCATCATTCTCATCCCTCATTTGAAACATTCCTTTAGAGTGTGGTAAGTTATGGAAGCCTTATGTTCTTGTATCTCTGTGACCTAGGGCCTTGAACGTGGTTGGTCCCCCTCTCTTACATTTTTGGTGAGCTTGAGGTGAACCTCTGTTGTTCATTTTTGGATGTTGAAACTTATCCCATGAGCCTTGTGATCATCGTGTCCCTGAGCATTTGTGAAGGTTTATGAGCATCACAACTTGGTCCAAAACCTCCAGGTACATTGTCAGGAGAAGTATATGACACCTTCCAATGGATACAACGAGTGTCACCTCTAGTTTATCTATAGGCCTTTTCTCCATACCTGCAATGGGTCTTTTGACTCAAGAGTAGTTGTCAAGGGCTGAGGTAGGAATTTATGATGAAACCGATCATGTCCGCACTCATCCTGCATCTCCCACACCTTCGTCGATTGATATCCCTTTAGAATATGTCTTCGCCCTTAGCAAAGGGTTGGGTGACTTAGAGAATCACTTCGAAAGAAACCCGAAGTTGGCTAGGGACACTCAGGTTATTAGAAAATTAAAGTATATGCTGGGAAAAGATTGAACATGCATAGAATTCCTAGCTAGCTTCTCTAGTCTAACCGAAGCATGTGCCCTTTCAAATAATGCTCATTATACAAGGGGCCACTTTTGAAGAACATGAGAGATAGTTAGGAGTATCAGTGCCTCCCACATCTGTATACATGACCAACATAGTCCCTTTGATCAACATCACTTTTTCCTTTGAAAGATATGAAACCATCAAAGTGAACAGGATCCCCTTGGGTTTTAGCTTCATCCCTCTTGTCACCTCTAGAAGTTGAGGCTTTGGTAGTGGTGGTGGCTTCAGTGACGTGGGTGGCATTTGTGGAAGTGGTTCTAGTGGAGGTCATGGTGGTGGCTTCAGAAGCGGTGGTGGCTTCGATAGTGGTTTCAGAGGTGGCCATAGTAACAGTTCTAGAGGTGGCTCTGGTAGCAGTTTTGGAGGAGGTCTGAATGGTCCTCTGTCATCTAATGACCCTATTTTGAATACTCTCCTTCAAAATATGGGTAAGATGTAGAGCCAGTTGGTGAGTCTCTCCCAAGCCTCTACCCAACCTATCTTCCAACCCTTCTTCTGACATAGCCCACTGTTGGTAGTGATTTTAAACACTCCCTTCCCATAAGGAATGGAGATCCCAAAGTTTGAAAAGTATGGAAAAAAAAGGGATCCATAGACACATGTGTCCACCTTTAATGCTCCATGCTTAGATTTTTTCCATCATCACACGTTGATGGAAAAATTATTTCCCTAATCTCTCAAGGATATGGAACTTGAATGGTATTGTTCCTTGCTCGATAATTCCATTTTCTCATTCCATCAACTGGTGGACTAGTTTCTCTGACTATTTCAAGCCAACATCAGATCGAAGATGACCTTTTCGTATCTTATCTGATGCAAACAGGGAGATAATAAAAAGATTACTGACTTCATCGCTTAGTATAAGGCGCTCTTCTCACAAATATCATACCCACTGCTTGATTCAAACATACATAAGGTATTCATAGGGAACCTGCAAAGGCCTTGGTAAGATAATTTTTACATTATGAAGTGCCCTTCTTTCATGTATTTGTGTGTAACACTATGGGAGTATCCAAAAATGTTAGTTCAGTTCAAGGGATCCTCCTCGTGCTCTCGTTCTGAAGAAGGATCCATAGTATCAATCTCTGTGAAAGGTAAGGCTTTTGCGATTGTAGTAACCACTATGGATGACAATGACATCAAATGCAACCGAAAATTCATAAACTTAGCAGAATCCTATTCTTCCATCTTGAAAAAGTTGGTGAAGGATAAGATCATAACCTTGCAGAATCCTAAGCCTCTTAACGAGCCTTACCCTAGTTGGTATGATGCAAGTATGTACTGTCAATACCATCAGGTTAGCAAATATGATACCAAACAATGTATGCACTTAGGCCATGAGATACATGATTGCATTGAGGATGGTATTATTCATCTCGATGGAAGCAAAAAAAATACAAATAAATCAGTAATGAAAATGAACAGTGAATTTTAGATATACACAAAACTGTTTTCGTTGCATTCTGCCAACATGATTTTCGATCCCTATGATTCTATCACTCAACCTGAGGCCTATGTCAACATGCTCATGGTTACTCCCACTAAGCATCCCATGACCAGTTCTTTGGATGTGACATTCAACTCGTAGGATATTCTTGTGAACAATAAGCCTTCTCCCCTCTACATTCCCACTCACCTCAATGGAAACATTGTGATGGGGGTTTTGGTCAACCCTACAAGCCATTTGAATGTTATTACAAAAGAAACATTGTTATTGAATTCATTACAAAGGGAAGTGTATGAAGAAACAAAATCCACCATCTATATGCATGATGGTCTCTATCTCAAACCATATGGCTCGATAACTTTATCCACCCTAGTTTGACCTAAGGTTGTTGACATGCTTTTCTATGTTATTTTGGAGTTAGATTCATTCAGGTTGAAGCTAGGCATAGATTGGATAGCTTCCATGAATGGGATTGCCTCTGTAATTCATAAATGTTTAAATTTTTTCCATGAAGGTGTCATGCACATAGTGCATAACACTGGATACTAGCCTCTAGTGTCTTATGGGGGATATTCATTGGATCACTTTTTTTCCACCCTGGTTGGTCTGCTTCCTCCAAGAATAGACCTACTTTACAAAAAACTAAATAAATTATAAAATTGGGGGCAAGGCATAGTCAATGTTGGCCCTTCCTATAGCACAACAACGAGATACCTCCTCTTCTTGAAAGGGAAAGGAGAAGCTTGCCCCTTCTTGGGCTGCCTGATCCACTCCCCTTTCTTGGGAGGAGTATTGGATGATTAATCTTGGCCTTTACCCATTGATTTTGATGGTTCCTTCTTGGCATAGACCCAATATTAGGATATCGGATCTCCCTACTAAGCCCCCTAAGCCTTGATAATTTTCACAGTAGAAAGAAAGGATCTTGAAGGGAATTTTCTCCACATCCTCCAACCACTTCTACTACCAAAGCAGTAAATGGGAAGAGGCCTGTTGTTGAAGCACTTGAGCTGGCTCCCCCTACTGCTTCTCAAACTGTCCCTCCTACTCCCATTCAGGTGTTTTTTCCTCCATCAAAAATGACTGTAGTGGACACTCCCATGGATGAGTAGGAACCTTTTGTTCCTTTGCAGCCTCCAACCTCTAGCTTGAAGAGTCAAAGAATCTGCCTTGTGCGGAAGCGTAAGCATCAAATAAAGGCTCTCACGGCTGAGTAGGCCACTTTGCAAAAGAAGGACGAGGAGATGGCCAATCTTGTGTCAGGGAATTTTTTTGTGTCTTCCCCTCTCCTCTCTTGCTTTTGTTCAGCCTAGTTCAGTCTCACCTTCAACTCTCGTTGTGATTGCACCTGACCCCAAAAAGGTGTAGGTGTTTGTCACTCCTTCAATGGAGCCACCCTTGTTGATGTCCATTTTTTTACATCCGACCATTTCCAAAGCCCGTGAATATGTCGAACCAAGGTGGGTGAACCTATGTGAATGATGTAGATTGAAAAGTATTTCCTAGTTAAGTAATCTACCCGCAATGGCAAGTGGAAGCGAATAGATCAAAACCACTACAACTAATCCTACTCCTACTACATAAATGGAAGGATATTGAATAAGTTTTTTTGTTTATGAATTAATTCTCTGGGTTGTGGCAGATCAGTGCCTTCTGTCCACATGGGCAATGGAGTCAAGATTATGAATTATGTGTGTATTTCCCTTTCTATCTAAATTCAAGTTGCTAGGAACTTTGAAAATGAAATTCTAATGACTAGCATACAACTTCATTTATTTATGTCTCGCACAAATAGTGCCGGAATGTTTTCCTACCGAGTTCTTCTTCAACAATCCAAAATAAATCCTAAGACCATTGTGATTTATTAAAAGAATTTATTTCTGACATGCAGACGCCAATTAATGAAATCACATAAAGTGAAAAATTACACCTTGATAAATCAAACACATGCTTGACGTATTGGTTTAAATGATCAGAGGACTGCAAGTTGGAAATAACAAGATAGGAAATATAAATAATTATAACACAACAACTGAACACAAAATGGAATTCATGAGTTTAAAGAAATTTGTCCATTGATTCTATTCCCAAAAGGCTTGTCATTATTTACATTTCCCAATTCTCCATTTTATGGAAAAAATCTCTCACCCCTACTATCTAACTCTTCCCCTCCCCTTTACAACTGATTTATACAATAAAATTCGAAGAGTCACAACCCTTTAGTTTTTTTGATACATTCGTTTGATATTCTATCACAAAGATTGAAAATTTTAATTAGTTGCTTAATCGAAAAATTAAATATTTTACAATAATCATGCTTTTGATTTTTTCATTATAACTTTTACCAACACTTAACACTTTATTCGATATATATTTTACTCGCTCTTTATTTCCTTTCTCCATCTTTTCACTTTTTATATTCCTCATTACATGCTACTACAAAGTCTCCCTTCATATTTACCACTCTACCGTGGTCATCCCTTTGACAGGCCGTGATATAGCGGTGCTTGAATTTGATGGTTATCGTTCCTTTCTACCGCACTACCATGGTCTTCACGTTACCTCCCCGTGGTATAGTGGTCAAACATTAAGTGTCACATCTAGCTGTCCACCACGCTACCATGGTCACTGGCTTAACTGCCAGAGGTACCGCGGTAGCTGCTCTGCAAATCGTTAGTTGCTCATTGCTTCACCACCGACTATTTTTTGTTGACTGTTACTGCCATCCACTAACTGTTACCGCAGTCACCGTGGTCTATGGTTTAACCACGCATGGTATAGAGGTAGTTTCTAGATGACCACAAGGCTGACCCTCTACCGTGCAACTGCGGACTGTTTGAAAGTTGTTCGTGGTAAAGCGGTAGGGAGAGAAATTTAAAGGCAATGGTATATGATATTTTCTCTTTTTTTTTAAAAGGTGGTAAATGAATTTTTATGAAAAGATAGGAAAATGATAGGTTCAAAATGAGAATAAAACCTTAGCATTTTTATGGAAAATTGTGAAAAAACCTTAGGGTTTTAAATGGAAATTTCTGATTCTAACAGTGGATTTTGTTGGGGATGAGTGGTTTTACAAATCACTACAAGAATCCAGAATGCAACTGGGTGAGCAAACCAAGAAAAATGAAGACAATGGAATATGGAGGGAAACAACAGATGAAATTGAAAAAAGGAGCAAATGGAGAATGGAAAACCCTAGACTACTGTACATGGAAAGAAAGTAATTCTTTCAGCAAGGGAACTCCTGAGAATTTCCATGTACTGGCAAACCCAGACCCATCTTAAACTACTATGCATGGAAGAGAATTTTTTAAAGAGGCATTGCTAAGAATTGTCCATGCACTGGCAATCCTTAATCCTTTATACCTGCTATGGTTCAAAAATAAAACCATAAGGATGGCCCCAAACCACCCAAAAGGAAAACCTTGCACTTTACTCTATCATAGACATTATTCTAGTGTGAGCTCATCAGATTTATCTTGAAACTATCCATTCCACCTACCCTACAACATGCACTACCATTGAAAGTCTTCAGGAAATCATTACATTCAACTTGATTCATATTCAATTCACCATTTTGAAATTCATAATGTTTTTTATTATATGACAAATCTTTGCCACCTTTAGCATACAAAACGTAACCACCTTCAACAAAACAATCATAGGCCTGCTCATTATCATATGCTGCTGAATATTCCTGCAACTGTACTGGGACCTGAAAATCTAAATGCTTCTTACAGGAATCAAAAAATTCTATCCCATCAACATCTTTTGAAATAATCAAATCACTTTCCATTTCTCTCCTATCACCAATTGGCATTGACACATACATTTGACTCATACAGTCATCCTCACACATACTTGAATCAACAAATACGAAACATTCATCATCAATGATATACAAACCACTATATTTCTCTTGTAGGTAAAAATCATTTAAATCACATACCTCTTCTTGGATAGACATGTATCTTTGATCCGCTTCAAATAATTCCTCATCACTGTGAGATGCACATGGGGTCATTATTACACACAGTACCTTCACTATCAAAACATATATAGGTTGGAACCAAAACTCTAGAGTCATCTTTATATGCATACTTCTGGTATTCAAGAGTTAACAAATCTGAAACTTTCTCATTGCTAAGTGAACAGGTCTCTGCTTCCACATGTTCTATCATGTCTCCAACCTCTTGATCTTCATAAGAACTAAAACAATCATCTTGTTGTAGATTCACAAGTTCATGCTCACAATCTGGATCACAATCTGTTATGCTAGAGATACTTTCCATATCTTCACTTTTGGACAACATGATATCTTCTTCTATTTTAGCTTCTGAAGCACTGTTGGTAGTATCCACATACCTTGTCCCAAGTATGGAATAAATAAGTTTATTCACTACATCCAAGGCACACTATTTTGATGATTATGGCTAATGAACCGATTTAGGCTCTGATGCTCTTAAAAATTGTGCAACAAATGTGGGTCTTGTTGGCCTAAAATGAGAAGGTAATTTCATACAAATGTCTACCATCCTATTGTACAGAGAGTTTACATATTCTCCCTTATATCTCCTTATATCAAAAAAGGCATCCACAAGATTTTTTCCTCTCTCTTCAACTTGAATATACTCATCAAAAATATTTTGTTGTGAATAGAGTACATTACCTTTATTATCAAAATTCTCAGTTGCATCATGTGGCACTTGTGGTGTCCAAGATCTCCTAGAATTTGTGTCTTCATCCTCACTATATGATGGCCTATTTGGTGATGTACTTTGAGCACCTTTGAATCCCAATTGTAGCAATTATTGGTTCACTTGTAGCATTTGTTGGTCCAATTGTAGCCTTTGTTGTCTCAATTCCTTCAAATCTTGGATTGGCTGATGTCTTCTTTCTTCTTCTACCATATTGACAAAATATTACTGCTTCACAACATCCATGCATTACTTATCAAAACTGAAATAAAGTCGCCACCTACTTTTCCCAAAAGTAGGAAAATGAAAAAGAAATTATGATATTATTTTGGTTTGCCCCAGCAGAATCTCCAAGAAAAATGTAAGACTTTGCTGACTCAATAGATGGATAGGCTGAAAAATTTCTGGAATGTGTCCCCAGCAGAGTCGCCAAACTGTTGACTCTCAAAAACGTAGGTTTGAACCACGAGAGGTTGCCGAGCTCTCACAACGCTTTTGGTCAGCGTACAAGGCCAATTGATGCAATTGAACCTTCTTCTCTTTAGGTTTTGCTAGACCAAGGTGGGTGAACCTATGTGAATGATGCAGATTGAAAAGTATTTCCTGGTTAAGTAATCTACCCACAATGGAAAATGGAAGTGAATAGATCAAAACCACTACAACTAATCCTACTCCTATTGCACAAATGGAAGGATATTGGATAAGTTGTTTTTTTATGAATTAATTCTCTGGGTTGTGGCAGATCAGTGCCTTCTATCCACATGGGCAATGGAGTCAAGATTAATAATTATGTGTGTATTTCCCTTTCTGTCTAAATTCAAGTTGCTAGGCACTTTGAAAATGAAATTCTAATGACTGGCATACAACTTCATTTATTTATGTCTCACACAAATAGTGCTGGAATGTTTTCCTACCAAGTTCTTCTTCAACAATCCAAAACAAATCCTAAGACCACCGCGATTTATTAAAATAATTTAATTCTGACATGCAGGCACCAATTAATGAAATCACACAAAGTGAAAAATTACACCTTGATAAATCAAACACATGCTTGACATATTGGTTTAAATGATCAGAGGACTGCAAGTTGGAAATAACAAGATAGGAAATATAAATAATTATAACACAACAACTGAACACAAAATGGAATTCATGAGTTTAAAGAATTTTTTCCATTGATTCTATTTCCAAAAGGTCTATCATTGTTTACATTTCCTAGTTCTCCATTTTTTTGAGAAAATCTCTCACCCATACTGTCTAACTCTTCCCCTCTCCTCTACAACTGATTTATACAATAAAATTTGAAGAGTCACAACCCTTCAATTTTTTTGATACATTCGTTTGATATTCTATCACAGAGATTGAAAATTTTAATTAGTTGCCTAATTGGCAAATTAAATATTTTACAATAATCATGCTTTTGATTTCTTCATTATAACTTTTACTAGCACTTAACACTTTATTCCATATATATTTTACTTGCTCTTTATTTCCTTTCTCCATCTTTTCTCTTTTTATATTCCTCATTACATGCTACTACGAAGTCTCCCTTCATATTTACCGCTCTACCATGGTCATCCCTTTGACTGGCCATGGTATAGTGGTACTTGACTTTGACGGTTATTGTTCCTTTCTACCATGCTACCATGGTCTTCACGTTACCTCCCCGTGGTATAGTGGTCAAACATTAAGTCCCACATCTGGCTGTCTACCGTGCTACCACAGTCACTGGCTTGACTGCCAGCGGTACCGCGGTAGTTGCTCTGCAAACCGTTAGTTGCTCATTGCTTCACCATCGACTGTTACTGTTGTCCACTAATCGTTACCGCGGTCACCATAGTCTATGGTTTAATCACACACTATATAGCGGTGGTTGCTTGATGACCGCAAGGTTGACCCTCTACCGCGCAATCGCGGACTATTTGAAATCTATCCGCGGTAAAGCGATAGGGAGAGAAATTTAAAGGCAATGGTATATGATATTTTAGCTTTTTTTTAAAAGGTGGTAAATGAAGTTTTATGAAAAGATAGGAAAATGATAGGTTCAAAATGAGAATAAAACCTTAGGATTTTTATGGAAAATTGTGAAAAAACCTTAGGGTTTTAAATGGAAATTTTTGATTCTAACACGATGAGCCTAGCGATGAATCTCGAACGCAATCTTCCCTATTTTTCAAGGTAAAACATGGCACTCTAGTAATGTGCATGTTTAACTCTCTGGATGAATTTTTGGCCTTGTCAACGATCTTTGCAAAGTTGTTGACCTTAGCTCCACAAGAGCTCAGTGGAGGGGACCTTGTTGGGCCCTCTTCCTTAGCCCTTGTAGCGGGAGGGTCAAAAGATCCTCCTCTTAACATTCCACCATTGTAGGCTCATCCTCCTCCCCCCTACAATGATCTATGAATGACCTCTTGGCCGATCAGTGTTAGAGGGAGGCCCCTTCTTTATCTTTAAATTAGATATGTGTGTGTTGTAATGTGTCCCCCAATGATTGTGATATGCATTCTTGGATGACCCTTGTCACCCTTATTGGTGCTTGGATACAAGAGTGATTTTTGTGTCATAAACCTTCTTATATTTGTTTCATCATTCTTCCATGTTTGTGACTTGACTTTCAAAAAATTGGGGACAATGCAAAGTGTTGGAGGCATTTAGGCTTCCCTTCCATGTTGACCCAATATTTTTTTTACTTTTTCTTCTCGTGCATTCTTCACATGGTCTGATATAGTAGGGGGTTGATGAAAGTTCATTATTATACTATCACTATACTTATATATATATATATATATATGAGAAATTCTAACCCCAAAATATCAGATCATCCCTGTGCCCTTTGTTTGTTTTTTTCTCCTTCCTTTTTCTCTTATTTTCTTGATTTTTCCCTCTCATGTGTGACAATGTCATCTCTATAATGCTTCAATTTTCAAAAAATGCATTTGTTGCCAACAAATATTTTCTCAAAAGTCCTCATGATCGTTTCTTTTCAAAATAGTATTTGTGACTTGGACCCCTTATGGAACATGTTTCCTTCATCATGGGTTCGTAGAGAAATAACTTGAGAACCTTCCTCCAAGGTAGGAACCAATTTGACCTTTCCCTTGTGAGGGGGAATTTTTCTTCCTTTCAAATTTCTTGATGAAGTGAACATCTTTCGAAAGGATTCCTTGATGACGAATCGATTTGAGAAAGAACATCCTTCTTGTACTTTTAAAAAACACATCCCTTGAGTGGACCTCCTCTTCACGTCGAGTTCCCAAGGGATCCCTTTGAATTTTTTCCAACTTGTCGATGGTCTGCGTGACTGTTTGCTTACTTGTCTATGGCCAATTTTTAACATGTTCTATCTACAAGTAAACATGTCACTTTGTAGGTACGCTTGTGAAGCCACTTCTTTACTCTGCAGAGTCTCCTTCCTCTGGTTTCCTCCATGTGAGAGATCTGGGGGGATACCTCCCTATAGGTCTACAGGCCTGTAGGGTGCTTCCTTTGAGCTTCCTCCATGCGAAAGAACTTGGGGATAGCTCCCCTACAGGTCTAGGGGTTTGTAGTGTTCTTTTCTCAGTTTCCTTCATATGAGAGATCTTGGAGGATACCTTGCCTGTAGGTCTACGGGTCTGTAGGGCACTTTTATTGGTTTCCTTCATGTGATAGATCTTGGAGGATACTTTCCCTATAGGTTTGCGAGTCTATAGGGCACTTTTCTCAGTTTCCTTCATGTGAGATATTTTGGAGGATACCTTCCTTGCAAGTTTGTGGGTTTGTAAGGCACTTTTCTCAGTTTCCTTCATGTGAGAGATCTTGGAGGATACCTTCCTTATAGGTATACGGGTCTATAAGGCACTTTTCTCAGTTTCCTTCATGTGATATATCTTGGAGGATACCTTCCTTGTAGGTTTGTGAGCCTGTGAGGTGCTTACTTCTTAGGGCTTCCTATATGTGAGAGATCTTGGGGGTCACCTCCTTGTAGTTCTGCGGGCCTGTAAGACACTTTCATTCTATAGCTTCATGGTTTTGCAGGACTATGGAGTCTTTTGTTCTAGCTTGTGCTTTCAAGCTCGCTAGATTGCGGTCTGCTTCCTCGATGGTTCGGGTATACATTTCTAACCATACTACCTTTCTGATCTACTTTGCTAAAGAACTCATTAGTATTCGTGCTCACTAAAGTGGGGGAAAATGTATAGGCACAAATTTTCACCTCTTATGCAAATTCCCATTTTTCACTTCCTCACCTTAAAAAACCAAATCCGAAGGAAAAATTCCACATTAGCAAGCTGCCTTCATTCTACTTGGTGTTCATCTTTTGCATTGGAAGAAGAATAAATGTTGGGGATGCTCGTGCGATGTGCAAAAATACGCACAATGCGCTAATGTCCCTAATGGATTTTCGCATTTGAAGTTGGTAGAGGCATTACAATTCCTATTAGGAATGAATTGTAATGTCCCTCTCCAACCAACCGACCTGAAAGTGCCTTATTCTCCTCACCTCACCTTCAAAAACATTCATTCTTCATGCAACTCATCTTATTGACAATCTCTAAGCATTCACTTCACTTCCATAACTTCAACCAACACTTTGGCACTTCATAGTAGCAACAACAACACTCCATCAAATCCATAGAGAAAGTGTGGAACAAGCCATTGCAACAGGGGTTTGCAGTTTGTAACACATCCCTTCACCACAGTTGAGGCTATGGTAATTATTCAAGCTCCCTTTCTCCATCATTGGCTAGTAAGATTTTGGTGGAGGTGGTAACGTTTTCACTCCTCTCCTTTACGATTTGGTTGAGTAGCACTTCACTATTTTGTCTAGTGTTTATTGTGTTCTCTACTTTCTTTTCTCCTTTATCATATATTTCTCTATCATTGATATCTTGGTTGTCCATGGAGGTGGAAACATCGAAATGAGGGTTTGACTGAGGTAGACCCCTATACATCCCCCAACAATTTTCCCTCTTCCTATGTGTCAGTGGAGGTGCATTTGGAGCTAGCTGGCATACAAGATATTTTGTGAGATTTTCTTTGTCACCTTAGCTTTAATATATCTGATTTATCATGTTCATTTCTATCTCTCTTATTTTATAGTTCTATTTTGTTCCCGTAGAAACCACTAGCTAGGCCGTTAGCTTATTTTCTGGTGTTTCTTATTGTGTTTTAGGTCCTCTAGTCATACAAATGCTAGTGCACCTAAGAGACGCCAATGCATTGCACTATCATCCTAGAACCATGATTTTATCCTCAAGATGAGAGCTACCTGAGGTATAGTGTTGAACCCAAAACTTGCTTGCCTCGCCCCATGTTGAATTTCGGGTCTATAGAGTGATTGAAGGACCTTATAGTCCTCATCATTCTCGTCCCTCATTTGAAACATTCCTTTAGAGTGAGGTAAGTTAAGGAAACCTTCCACTCTTGGATCTCCATGAACTAGGGCCTTGAATGTGGTTGGTGTCCCTCTCTTACAAGATCCAATCTCCCTTTTTAGAAGTCCTCTTCATTCTAGTGTTGATGAGACTATTTCTTCATTATTTTTTATGTCATTTCTAGGTTCTCTTTGAGACTAGGAAGTACCTCTTTCTAATTTTTAATGTGTTCTTAAATTGTTTGAACCTTTGGATGTGCCCACAATGAAGACGTGATTGATGGTAAATGGTATCCATATACTATCAAAATGGATACATCTTAGAAAAAGTACGGAATGAAGTGTTATACCATCATTTTTCTAGTGGTAACCATTGTACCCATCTCTTTTTTATTTTAAGAAAAACATTGGAGGTACCCTTATAAGAATTTTTTAAGCATTTCGTTCTAGATTATATCGAATTTGGGATGATATTATGAGGTATGAGAAAGCTAAGTACCAAAACATACCACATAAGTATGAGAAATAGGGTTATGTGATCTAGAAGATGAGAAGAATCAAAACAAACATTGAACCAATGAATCGACAAAGAACCAAAATAAGATGATAAAATATATCTCCACTACAAATCTATTATAATAATAATTAAACAACTTATTTTGACCAAACTCTCTCTTTCAAAAATGAACCAACAAAATATTTGAATTAAAATTAATTTAATACCAATATTAAATCTAATTGCCACAATTATTAGTTCCTACTAGGACAATAATACTAGTGCATTTGATACATCCAGTTTATTTTATTAGTTTAGCCAATGATCATATAAAATTAATAAAATCGAGCAACAATCTTACAATCAACATTTATTTTTCTATTTTAAATAATTGTCAAAATGTCATTTATCTTTCTTTCTATTGGTTCATGTTGGGAATAGTCAGTGCAAAAATAAAAAAATTCTTTATCTTTTTTAAAATTACATGTGTCTAATGAAGATAATTCATTGAATCAAATTTCAACTCTATTAATGGCTTAAATGACATGAACAATATTATATGTCATGATATTAATTTCCATCTGATGCATTCAATTTATTTTATTAATTTAGTCAATGAGCATATAGAATTAAAAAGATTGAGCAAACAATCCTATAGTCTACATTTTATTATTTATTCTAAATAATGGTGAAAATGTCATCTATCTTTCCTTTTAATGGTCCATTTTGGGAACAATTGATGCAAAATAAAAATTGTATTTATTTATTTATATAAATTATATGTCCAATGCATTAAATTTATTGAATCAAATTTCACCTCTATTAATGACTTAGATGATATGAATATTATTATATACATCATAACAATCATTTCCTATTGTGAGGTGACAAGATAAGTTAGTATGAAAATAATTTTTGGACCTAATAAAATTATATTCTTGACTTTAATTATTTTGTCTCATTAAATAATAAGTCTAACATTAACTTATTAGATACAATGAAATTCACTCCACTCACTACACCATGAAAAAAATCTAATGTAATGTATCTCTTGTTTATATTTCTCTAAACACTTTTTTTTATCTAATGCAAGATAAATAAAATGTTAAAGTTGGTTGTTTAATTCATGAATAGCTTACACTATTTTTTATAATGTTAAAAAAATTGAACAAACAATCCTATAGTCTACATTTAACTAGTTTTTTAAGTAATTGAGAAAATGTCATCTATCTTTCCTTTTATTGGTTCGTATTGAGAACAATTGACGCAAAAATCAAAATTTTCTTTATCTATTTTTGTAAATTATATGTCCAATTATGCATTTAATTTACTGGATCTAATATTAACTCTATTAATGTCTTGGATGACATTCAAACACTATTATATGCATTATAATAATCATTTCTATTATGAGGTGGAAATATAAATTAGTATGGAAATAAATTATGGACTTAATAAAATTCAATATTTTTGACTTTAAAATTATTTTATCTTGTTAAATAATATGTCTAACATTACTTAATTTATTAGATAATAAAATTCACTCAAAAAAACCTAATACAATGTATCTCTTGTTTATATTACTTTAAACACTTAATTTCTATATATTACTGTTTATAATACCATCAAAAACCACCAAATTGTTTATCGTACAACCAATAGTTAAATTACTAACAAACCATAACTAAAAATGGTAAGAATTCCTTACAATAGTTTACATGGTACCCAAGATCTTGATAGTAAGTTACATATGGAGAAATACGAATGTTTCTTTCATACATTTAATTACCACCTCTAGTTTAGACAACTTCCAAAATTCAATATAATTTTTTGTGACATGTAGGAGAACTCATTTATCATCAAACCCATTATCCTCAAGCACATTTGCATGGCTTGGTGCAACAAAAGTTGATGTTGGTGAGATCTTTATTTGTTTTCATTAATTTTTGCTAACTCTTAGGCTCACTCCAAGCATTGCATATATATTGTGAGTAGAATACGTTAATATAGTTTTAAATTTTTCTTTTATGCTCCAATTCGTATGTACCTAATAATATATTTTAACTTATTGTTAACTGAACGATTTCCCAAAAATAATATAAAATTGTTGGTTTTCATAAAAATTTGGCACCAATAAGAGTTAAAAATGATGACCTAAAGAAAGTGATTGACTTGTTAATTATATTGTGCCATGGAGGTTGTACAAGAACTATTAGATACATAGGACAACTAAGAAGGGGGTGAATTAGTTATACATTAAAGCATTCAAACCCTAATTGAACTTCAAACCCTTATAATGCATCAACATGAATGTAAAGTAATGAAACATAAACATATTCACAACCATACAAAATAGAACACCAAATTTACATGGAAAAACCTAATCAATAAAAACCACGGTGAGGATTAACTCACATATATATGAATAACAACACCAATTACAAAAGGCTCACTGTCAAAAGGGCTCATTGCCTAGAAGAAAAGAATGGCTCACCACCCAAAGGACTCACTATTCAGAATAGAAGATGATAGAAGAATATTGTTAAAAGGAGGTTCACTACCTTAGAGAAATAGGAAGATCCACCACAAAAACTCTACACCATCCACAACCTTTGGCTCACCACCTCCAACAACTTCAAGTAAACTAAAAATGTAGACACATTTTTCTCACTAATTTTAGTAGCCTTAGGAGTTTAAGATTGCACTCAGATCACAACACTTGATCAAATTTGTATCTCACTTCTCATCTACAACATCTCCAACAATTGATCTTACTTGTATATCCTTCACAACCTCAAACAATCTTATTTAGGGAAGCCTCAATGAAATGTATGCACCTCAAACATGCAACCAACAAATAGTTCAACACCAAAAACCTCTACAATGGAAAGAGGTGAAGGTGGAACACACCATTGGTTAAACAAAAACCAAATCCATGCCGACACGCTTCACCACACTTCTTTAAACCATGAATCACATCCAAAAGTAATGCTAACATGCTAGGTTAGCCAAACCTATATTAATGCTACCAAACAATCAATTCACTCTTCACCAGGTCCGAGAACATCCTATAGACCATATAGAAACATCATACAACATCCCATAATATTCCAATATCATCAAAATATTTAGTAACCCTACCACAACCACATGAAACTAAGAATATTATCATCTTGTGCAACCAGTCACACTGCCATATACATGCAACACACTAACCAAACTTGTAAAACAACTGAACACAAAAAAACTCCAAGGGAAGGTAGATATGGATAATAATAGCACATTCCAAAATCTACAAGAAAAGAAACTTCAATGTGGAGAAATTAAGATCAATTCCATTTCTCTCAAACAACCTTTTTCACAAGCAACACACTGTCAAACACAACTTCCATTGTCGCATGATCTAGAACCTGAAACTCTAGATCTAACACCTCTAAACACTTATGATCATCTCATCCAAAAAAAATAAGCACATATTTAACCATGAAGAAATATGGAGCACAATGAAAAACACAACTCTATCACCTTGTAAACTCTCTATTCAAATTTTCTCAAAAGCACTTGGAAACCAAGTGAACCAAATTCATCAGCAACACCTAATCAACACCACACTAGAGATTGCAACAATCTCCCCATCTCAAAAATCTCCCTAATTATAATACTCAACACCACACTAAAGGTTGGAATAGGTTGACATCAATGACAACACTAAAGATATCATAGTGCAATAATCTCCCTGTTGACATCAATAACAACACTAATCTCCAACAAAATCAATAGTGCTTGAGTTATATATGAACTTTCCTTAGGTTATCAAAAATGTCTAAATATAGCAATATGATGTCAAAAGAGATGTTGATAAAGCTATTGAGTAATAAACATGTTTCAAGAGATAAGACATACACCACATTAAGTGTGGGAAATAGGGTTATGTGATTTGAAAGATGAGAAGCATCAAAACAAAAATTAAACCAACAAACCAACAAATTTTTAAAACAAGATGATAAAAAACATCTCCGCTAAAAATATATTTTAATTATTTTGACCAAACTCTTGTTGGAGTAATTATGACATCACTTGATAATTAATTAATCATTAATTAAAATTATTAAGTCCCTTATTACTTTATTCACTTAAGCTAAACTTAAGAGTTCTTTTTTATTAATTATATTGGACTAAATATAGGTCAAGTTATCTCATTGCATGAGATTAAGACACTTGTCACAATCTAATCAAATCCTCATCTAGGGTCTACTTTTTATGCTTTTATAAGAATTCACTTTCATTGTAATCATCCATTCAGATTAATTCATGGCACATATTAGTTGTTTTTTTTGGATTAATCTCTCTCAAGGTTTCATAACATAATCATTATTTTTCTCTCTCATATGTGATAGGTGTTTTAGTTGGAGATGATCACTAAGAGTTGTGGGGGATTCAATAATCAACTCCAACAAGGTATCAAAGATTTAGGTCTATGACTTCCTATCTAAATTCTGAGAGATTCAGCCTTGAGAGAAGAATTAGCTCATCCTGAGGTGAAACAAACATCACCATTGAGTCTAGAATGACCAAAATTTTAAGGATCGACTATTCAAACATCTAGATTGAAAAAGTTGCAATTTTTTTTTTTTTTTTAAAGGGTACACAAATCTAGGCATAAATTTTCCCAAATATATCATCAACGGCCTCATCTAAATTAGGTACAACAATTGGTTTTTCAAAAAATTCTAGTCTTTTAATCTATTTTTTAAATAAAAAATCCAAAAAAGATCTCTCCAATTTTGTTTTTAAAAATTTGCAAAAAAATAAAAAAATATGTAAGAACAAAAATCAAATCAAAAATTTGAAAAGGTTTAAAAACTGAAAAAAATAGAAAAAAATATTTTAATTTTTTAGGGTTTTGTACCTTGTCCATAGCCTACACAGCTTGCCAAACAAGGCAGGCCCCATTGTTGAAGTTGATGGCTCTTATTAGTTGGTGTCCTTAACCACAATCACTAGTACTTAGACTAGCTGCAAAAATCAAAATCTAGCGGAGATATCACAAAAATTAGTGTCTAGAATCCCAATGAAATCTCTTAATATTCCATAGAATATTCTAGTAGTTGCAAGAGCATATTCTAACAGAGTAGAGGTATATTCTATCAAGTACACATTTCCAAGTCATTGACTATTTTTGTCAGCAAAGGAGAAATTTTGGGTATATTTGTTGATGTCATCATGACATCATGGTGACATCAGCACTATGCAGACTAGTTTTTGCCTCCTCATAGGTCTCATTTGCATTAAATGAGTAGGTTTTATTTTATTTTTGGCATGACTTGGACATACAGTGTCAAAATAAGGCAAACAAGATATCATGAAAAAAGTGGTTCCATCTAATTTCCAGTGGTGTAGGTCCCATAATCAGATTTTATTGTTGATTCCTAATATTCTTGATCAAATTCAAATCTTCATTTTACACTTTTGAGCTCATAAATTTTCACCTATATCTTCGATTTTTGTGATTCTAGTGGTGTTGGAAAGGTATTTTAGATATTTTCAAATCCATTCACATACTTTTTTATAATCTTCCCAAGTACATTTTTTTTTTTGTGATTTCACATTTCTATCAATTACTTGAATGTCTTGACACTTGGAAAGGATCTATTTGCGTGAGATGACTTAATTTGATCTAATTTATATGCATTGAGTTTCTTAGTCTTTGATTATTTCATTTGAGGAACTATCATGGGTTTTTTGTTCATCCTTATGTGGCCACCCTAGTAAAGGATAATTATGATTCTTGGTGAAATGAAATCCTGATACATCTCAGGTGGCTTGATTTTTTCCCTTATTTGTACAAACTCATACCTACACCAAACACACTAGGGGGTTATTCAACATGGGGTGTTATCAATGATCATGTTGTAGGGGATACTTTTTCTAGTGTTGATATTGACACTATGTATGTTGTATCAGACATTGATTTTCCCCACACACTTTGGACTGGAATTTGGGAGATCCAAGGAGACCATCATATCTCTCCATACTTAGAGGATCCTGCTTTAGAATGTCTCATCCCTCTTGCAGATGTATATTTCATATCCTTTGATGACAATACTTTAGAGGATCTTGAGTATATCACAAGTCTTGCATGTTTTGATGGTCTAGAGACTTGTCTTCATGTTCCCACTCTTTAGATCGAGACTTCATCACCATTATTTTTTGTTCTTGATCATATTGACATCACAACATCTTTGACCCTATTGGTTCAGTACAATAATACAATCATCATCTTCCAAACACAACTTCTTGCGATTCATATCTTATAGACATATCATCCTTGTTTTTAGAGTCCTACATTGCAAATTTGGAGGATTAATTTGAGGACATTCATCTCCTCTTTTTTGAAAACCACTTTAGTGTTGTTGGCCCACCATCTTCATCACCTTTGCAACTAGTTCTACATCAATCCTCACCAATTTCTAGATTGACATCATGTCTTTTGACATGTGGACACTTGAGCACTTTTTAGAGGCAAACATTATTTGGATTTGGATTCTTGATTCACCCATCATTTTTATTGGCTTCTCCAATCACTAGTGCATCTATTTATTCCTAAGGGGATAAATGTTTTTTACAAGAAATGGATCATATTTTGTCTTCAAGCATTCATCATTATCACAAGAGCTCTTTCTTTATGTGGGGGATTCATATCCTTATTTTCTCTCTCCTATCGGAGGGACAGTGTTGAAAGTATGAGCAGTTGGTGTTGTCATTGATTTTAACAAGCACGTGTTATTAATGTCTATTGAGATAGTTGCAAGAGTGTGAGTAGTTGATGCTCTGATTAGTTGCTTTGTGTTGTCATTAGTAAAGTTAGTGTCAACCTCTGGTGTTGATATGATAATATTTTGTGATCTATGGTTGAGTTTATATTGGTTCAGATATGTTGAGGAATTATTAAAGATGATGAGGATGTGTTGAGGAATTGCTGAAATGGAAAGGAATATTTATTATGCAACAGTTGTTATAAAATTTTCTAAAGCATCTATTTAATGTACTAGGACAAAATCAATAGTTTGAAACAATTGCTTAAAGTTTCACTTACTAGAACATATTCGCTATAATCCATACCTTCCATCATTGTGGACACACCCAAATTTCACATAAGTGGGATTGGTATTATAAAAAAATCAACCAAGGATAGAGACAAACACATGTATCCATGATCTTACAACAAATATGGATAAGGATGCTATCCATTATCAAAGTTTCAAATATGGACACACATATTGCAACAATTATGATCTTCTAACACACATTTACAACAATTATGATCTACCAAAAAATCTAAGGACCTATGTTATCCACAACACTTGTGACTACGAACACACAAACCTAGTCATAAATGATAAAACCACCTTTGATAATGAAATGTTCTCTATTATCTTCAATATTAGCTCTATGTATTTGGCTTCCAAATTTCTCTTTTCAATTCACATATGGCAATTAGCTTCAAACTAGAAAATTAAAATATAATACTCTTGTCTCTCATAAAGCCATACAAAGTGTGCATAGTAATTTCCATATTTTGAAGTTTTATATGACATAACTTGAAGTTCTATGATATATACTTGAACTCCCCTTTAATTAAAATTATTTATAAGTTGTTGGGTACAATGAAAAATACAACCTATGTAAATCAACATTAAAATAATTATTAAATGCTTCTCTCTTCTCTAACTTTTTTAATACTCCCCTTTAAATATTCTTCACCTTTGAAAATTTTAAAAAATAAATAACTATTTCATCCATATTTTAATGTTAAAAATAATAATATTTAAATGAAGACATGTAACTCTTGTGATATTTTGAACCCATAATTTTTTTAATACAACCTTTTCTAGTTATCATTGGGACAAGGGTTGTGTAGCAAGATTTTACCATAGGTGGAATAATTATTTTTCCTTGCTAAAATATTGTTTAGAATGACTTGTTTGTTGAGGTGAGTCCCCTTGCCTTAGTCAAATTATGTAGTTTTATAATGTGTGAACCGATTTCATAGCCTTTGAAGGTTTGAGTAGCACATTCCATATGATCACTCAATGTTAATATTCATTAAATGATGTGGAGGGATAAACGATGAAACATATAAAGGTGTCCAAGTGTAATACTTACCAATAATTCGCATTAGGATGTTGAAGTTGATCATTAGTAAGAGTTATTTATTGACAAAAAGGCCCACATTTCAATTCTCTTTTGGTTCACATATTATCTCTACTAAATGCCACATGATGTGATCCTAAGGATTCAATCTAAAGTTATTTCCTATGATATTTTTGAAGTAGTGATGATTTTTTGATATGAACAATCATATCTAATTTGACATTTTTTATTCCTTGTAGCTTATAAGATATTATTTCATTATTTTCTTGTGATAGATCACAACAATCAATTTTGAAGTTTGGCACACCCATAGAGGTTTTAGAAGGTATTTTAACAACACAATTATACATGAACAAATAGGATTTTAGCTACTAATTTAAAATAACTCTCTTATTTTTTAATGGATGAACTAGCATTCAAGCCTAGTGGCTCTCCTCTAAGTGCTAAAAAATAGTCTCAACCACCCTAATTATTGTATGTATAGGACATATAACTAGAAATTCAAGGCCAAGAACCTTCCACCCATCCCAAGCAAACTCCAATTACTAATAAGGGAATTTATGAATATAGTATTACTTAGGTAATTATTTTTTTGAGCTCAAATCTTGATGTGACTTCTCCTCCCATAAATTATAATGAAAAAACTTACATAATAAAGGAATATAATAGGAAATATGATGTAAATACTTGATAATCGTTGAGAATAGAAAGCCATTTTGAGGGGGGAAACCTCCAAATATCTCCAATGAGAACATAATTTTCAATATGATGATAATTATATTACCTTTAGCTCCTATAAATACATAATTATGTCATGGATGCTACACAAGTCTTATTACATACCTAAATATAATGCCTAGAATGACATAACTACCTTGATATTACTATAATAATTATTATAAAAATTAATTAAGAGATAAGGTAGTCACACATTCAATACTCATAACCCTATACACATTGTAGGATTAAGGGCATAGCATGCCCCTCTCTCTTTGAAGAAGAATTGTCCTCAATTCTTATCACTATGGATACTTTTGGACAATATTCTCATCTATCCATGTAGCATCTTTTACTAGGGAATTATTCAATTTTGTCAAATACTTTGTGATTTCCTTGACAACAACCTCTTGGTGTATGTTTAAAGAATTTTGCCAAGATCCAAAATTATTATTTCCTCTTCATCAGTATCTAGTAACTTAATATGTGCTACAAATATTTTCCCATTAACCTTATTCAAGGATGAAACATGGAAAACTAGATGTATTTTTATTTGCATAGGTGATTCCAATTTATGTTCTACACTACCAATCTTTAGCCTCTCAACATCTTATAATAAAAAAAGTACTTGGGTGAAATTTTGTAATAATTTTTCTATTATTTTAGAGATATTTTCTTATATGGATGTAATCAAATAAAGATCCAATCTCCCAATTTAAAATTCCTTTTCACTCTAGTGTTGATGTGACTATTTCTTTGAACATTATTTTTTATGTCATTAGTAGGTTCTCTTTGAGACTATGAAGTACATCTTGCTAATGTTGAATGTGTTATTAAATTATTTGAACCTTTGGATGTGACCACAATGAATATGTGATTGTTGGTAAATGGTATCCATATAGTTCCAAAATGGATACATCTTAGAAAAAGTATGGAAATAAGTGTTATACCATCATTTTTCTAGTGGTAACCATTGTACCCATATCTCTTTTTATTTTAAGAAAAACATTGGAGGTACCCTTCCAAGAATTTTTAAGCACCTCATTCCAAAATATATTGAATTGGAGATGATATGATGAGCTACGATAAAGCTAAGTACCAAAACACAAGAATAAGTTTGTCCAAAAATTACTTGTATATATAGGATCACAATCACTTACTATAAATTTTAGATTATTGTGTATTTTTTTAATAATATCCATAAAGGTTATTATTATAGTATTTTCTACCATTGAGTGTGTCAAAGCACAAAATTATACATATTTGGTGAGATGAATTTATTTCCTTCAAATTTGGGAAAACCAATGACGAAATCCATAAATAACTCATCCCACCTCTGAATTGGGATAATAATGGTTGAAGAAGACTTATAGTCTTATTTTTTTCTCTTTTAATTTGCTAACGTAGCATGTGAAAGGAAGTCGAGTGAGTGGAAAAAAATTCCTACACTAATCTAAGCAAGGGAGAGTTACAAAATTTTCATTTTAGCACCTTATTCTATTACAATATGAGATACACAAAGAGAATAATGGAAATAGAACAAAAGTACACAAATGCAATAACAAAAAATATACGTGGGGAAAACCCTTTCAGGTAAAAAACCCCACCCTCCAAAAGAACATTAATTTATCTATTACTTCAAATAATGAATACAAGATATCATGAAGTACAAGCTTCTTCAACCAATGTTTTTTCACAAACACCTATCTTGGAGACAATTCGATAACACTTCATTACTTTCAAACAAACTATGCATTCTACAACTCAATGGACTCAATAAATAGAGTGTTACAAGCTTCAAGAAGCATCTAGAAGGTGAGGGGCATCCAAATCCAAATCGAACAATATTCAATGCCTTAGACATGCATTTGGACACATGTACAACATTCCCTTACACCCCTTACAAGTGTTAAACATGCAAATATTCTTCTTTCAAGATTGGGCACCTAGAATATGCTAAAAATAGCTTATTACAAATGCCTTATAACAATCATAGAATATGCCATAAATCTTCCATAGAATCTATCATAGGATCCATAAGAGAATCTGCCATAACTGACTAAAAATAGTTGATTCTCTTACATCCTGTCATAACCCATCTTGGGCACCAACTTTCTCCATGCATCCAAAGATTCCTTATGAAACATCATAGAATTTTTTATTTTTCATAGATCCCAAAGTGGTATGCCTATGTCTACTTGGGATGATGATGTGTCATCCAGTCACCTCCAATGGGGATGCCACCCAATCGGTGGGTCCCAATTTGTGACATGACACCATAGGCATTTAAATAATATAAATAAGTTACATTAATTACATCAATTTAAATCAATATTAGGACTCTAAGGTTGATATACCTTAATCCTAAAATTATCCCACTTGTCGAAGACCTACCAAGAGTCATACGAAATCACCTGCTTAGGGCCCTAAGGCCCATGTAATCAAAACACCATATGGATTTCTCTATGCTTACTGGTTTCGTCAGTACATATGTAACATTCACAAAAATTTCAACCTTTTCTAGGTTCATATTTCAATCTTCTACCATATCATGAAAAAATGATATTGAACATCGATGTGATTTTTGGCATGGAAGGTAGGATTCTTTGCTAGAAAAATCACACTTTTACTATCACAAAAAATAGTAATTTGTCCTACATCTAAACCAATACTAGAACACAATATCTTAAGCCAAATAACTTCCTTATAGGTATGAGTGGCTGCAATATACTCTTCCTATATCATGGACAATGCGACTACAACCTACCGCTTACTCAACCAATTGATAGCACTAAAAAACATCATAAACACATAAGCACTGGTGGATCTTCTGTTGTCAATATCATTTGCCCAATCCAAATCCACATATATTGATGTAGAGCAGAGGTGGTTTAACTTGACCTAACTCAATTTAGCACAATTCAACCACTATTTAAGTCTCAAGACCCTTGCAATGGTGATTTTCACTAACATGCTAGTATTTCCAACTAAGTCTCCAAAATGGTGTTTTAAGACATATCTTGTAGAGAAGTCTATCTCACCTTGAAACCAAGACCTTTTTAGATACCCATTAGGACTGTATTCATTATATCTCAAAGATGACATGGGTTTTTTCTAGAAAAAAAATACTAATTTGGTCTGCTATGCTTAAAACAAGGCCAATTAGGCCACTTTTACAAAACATCTACTAGGAAACCACTTCCCAAACACCTAAATAATTCACCAATGTTAAAAAATAGTCACATAGGGTCACAATCACAATGTTTTTGTAACAAATCACTCTTCCAAGTTGTTGTCCCACTCTATCACTAACCTACCTAGCCTAACACATGAGGATGTTAGGCTAGGGCTTTGACAAAACTCCTCCAAGCTCCATCCCCTACTCCAAAAACAAGTAAAACAATTAAAAAAAACCTAAAAATTCCATTCCATCGAGCTTGACTAAACTACAATGGTGGAATGGTCTGAAAACTACATTTTTGTTCTCAAACCCTTGAAAAGGAGGGTTTCTAAGCATTCTGAGATAAAATGATTCAAACAAGATTTATTTCTGATGAAATTTCACTACACTAAGCTCAAATGAAAGCTAAAACACTGTAGAAACCTTTCCCATTAGTCTCAGCTCATGACACTATAGTACAGGTGCGTATAGAGTAAGCAAACACAAAATTGCACAAAATTTTAGAAAATAGAGCCTCTTTTTTTACTTATTTTTGTCATGAATTGATACAATAATTATGCCTCAAATTTTGTGAGGCCAAAATACTACAATGCAATAGTGCTCATCAATTACAAATAATAAAACACTCAAGTGACTGTTCATATTCCTCCTACATGCATTTTTGCCAAGTTGCAAAGAAAATTTTCCATTCTTTCACCAACTTTTATCCAACACCTAAGAATGAGCCTACATGACACTAAAATATGAAAAAATGTTCTTGAGTCAACCTTATTACATCAATTTGGTGATAAAACACCCACATTTCTAACCTAAACACCTAAATGCAGCACTAAAATCAACATGACCATGGTGCCCTTGCACCATATCCTCAAATGCTCATAGAATGTCGAGGTCCAGTAGGATAACCATGAAAAATAAGGAATACTAAAAAGTGCCTTGTAGATATTTGGACACTCTCTTAACCGCACCTCAATGCACTCGTCCAGGATTAGCCATAAATTGGCTAAGAACCCCCATTGCTTGGGCAATATCTGGTCTCGTACACACCATCACATACATCAAAATTCCAACTACACTTGCATATGGTACTCTAGTCATGTCCTCCATCTCAGTACGATATTTTGGAGAATAATTCATAGAAAGATTCATCCCCTACATCACAAGAACAACTAACTATTTGCAATCTACCATGTTGAATCTTTCCAACATCGAGTTCACATACTTGATTTGGCTTAACCAAAGATTTTTGTTAGCTCTATCTCTTGTGATTTTCATTCCTAGAATGCACCTAGCTGCACCTAGGTCTTTCATCTCAAACTGTGTTTACAACTGAAACTTCAAATCTAGAAGCATACTTTTATCATTCCAAATAAACAACATATCATCTATGTATAGGACAATAATGTGAATATGACCATTATCAATTTTAAAGTATACACAATGGTCAAATTTAGATCTCTAAAAGCCCAAAGACAACACATAGGTATAAAATTTTTGATACCACATTCTAGGAGACTATTTCAAACCATAAAGAGACTTCTTCAGTTTGTAAACCAAAATTTCTTTACCTTTTTCAATGAAATGCTTTGGTTGTGACATGTATATCTCTTCCTCCAAATCACCATGAAGGAACGTTGTCTTCACATCCATCTATTCCACTTATAATTCATATGCAAATGCAAGTGACAACATAAGACAAATAGATGTCAACTTTGCTACACGAGAGAATATCTCCCCATAATCAATTCCCCCCACCTGAGCAAACCCCTTAGCGATCAACTGTGCCTTATATTTCTCAACACTGCCATTAAGACCACACCTTTTCTTGAAAACCCATTTACAACCAATAAGTTTACGTCCAATAGGAAAAGGTACTAGATCCCAAGTCAAGATATTTTTCTTTAAAGAAGCCATCTCTTTGTCCATGGCTTGCATCTAGGAATCTGAATAATTCATACCCAATTCCTCTCTAACCATCCTAGGCTCATTAGTATTAGTAATCAAGGAAAATATGCAACTGGAATCCAATAATGAATATCTAAAACTTTCTAGTTGCCACCTAACTCATGTAGACCTCCTCAAAGGCTGAGGTTGAGTTTCTCCTTCTTCAAAACTTTCAGACCTACTTGAGCTCTCCTCATAATTAGGTCCAACAAGAGTACTTGGTTCTTATTTCTTTAGAGTAGGTGGAATCTGCAGTACCTCCTTATTATGTTTCTCCTCTTTCTCTAGTTGTAGCTCAATTGTGGAAGGTTTCATCTCTCTAAAAATAACTCTTCTACTATAGAGAACCTTCTGAGCTTATGGATCCCAAAGCTTGTGCCCTTTCACACTGACACAATAGCTAATAAAGAAACACTTAACAACCTTTTTCTCCAACTTATATCTCTTCTCAATCAAAACATTAGTGTAATCTTCACAACCAAATAATCTAAGATGTCTCATCGAAGGATTTTTATTAGACCATGCCTCCATGGGTGTCTTTCCAACAAGCACCTATGTAGGAGATCTATTGATCAAATACCATGCAATGGCTATTGCTTCAGCCCAAAACTTTTGTTCAAGGCTAGTACCACTCAACATAATCCTAGCCCTCTTCATCAAAATTATGTTCATTCTCTCTATCAATCATGTGATCTTTAAAAAACTTGTCAAACTCTATGGAACAAAACTCACCACCATTATCATTCCTCAAACACTTATCTTTTTGCTAGTCTGATTTTCTACCAAGGCCTTAAACTCCTTAAACTGGCTAAAGATTTCAAATTTACTTATAATAAAATAAACGAATGGCCTATTGTAATCATCCATGAAAGAAAAAAAATATACATATTTTGACAATGAAGGAACATTAATAGGACCAAAAACATCTAAATGATCATAGTCCAAAACCCTAGAAGACTTATGAGAACTAGAGTAAAAAGAAACATAGTGTTTTTCTCCATATATACAATGTTCACAAAAATTGAACTCGAGATTACAATCATCAAGGCCTTCAAAAACTCTCTTATTTTTTAGGGTTCTAAGACCCTTCTCACCAATGCGACCAAGTCGTTGGTGCCATAACATTGTATTCTCTATAGGAAGCTTCATTTCCATGGAATGAGAACCCTTAGGTACCCAAAATGGATGACCATCGAATGTAGCTACAATATGCTTCCTCTCTGCACAATTTGATGATGAGGATGAAGGATCCAAAGGTCTCTTCTTCAATATATTAGAAGAAATATTGCAATGTATAGTACATGCATCAAGATGAAACATAGTGCCAATATGAAATCCCTTAGCTAACACCATAACTCCTCTTGTCATCTTGCATCCTCCACCAAAGAAAACAACTTGCACTCTTGAATCATTCAGTTTACTTACAAAAAGTGGGTTTAATGCCAAACTTGGGATGCGCAAGACACCATCAATCCTTTTCACTCTTCCATCAAGAAATATAATTTTGAATCTTCCATGACCAACAATATTCAGATGAGAGTCATCACCTAGGTACATCTCTCTACCATTGTACTCCTCATACTTTGAGAACCAATCTCTATGAGAGGTCATGTGAAAGGATACACCCGAATCTATCAACCACACATCATCTGATACATGGGCTGCCAAGGATGTAATAAATACTTCTCCATCATCTTGGGATGATTTCTCAGATTTAGAATCGTAGAAAGACTTATTTTTCTTCTTCTTCTCCTTCTTGCAATCTTTCTAAATGTGACCAGTTTCACCACAAATCCAAAATTTTTCCCTAGACTTCTTACTAGCAGACTTGGACTTAGATGTCTTCTCTTTCTTTTTTCTTCTCTCTTTTGGTTTTCCACCAACTGCAAGGGCCTCCTTCACATCTCTTTAGATAATAATGAGACAAAAACATCATCCATCTTGAAGGTGGAATTAGTGCTTTCAATAGCCATTACTAGGTGATCCCAAGATTCTGACAATGAACACAAAAGGAGCATGCAATGGTCTTTTTCATCTATTTTGTCTCTAATGGAACCCAATTGTGCAACCAACATGTTAAATGTATTTAGATGATCTACTACAGAACCTCCATCTTCCATTTTTAGAGAATACATATTCTTTCTCAAGAAAATCTTGTTTACTAGGGATTTAGCCTAATAGACATCACCAAGCTTCTTCCATAAAGAAGAAAAATATTTCTCTTCATGGACATTTAGGAGGACAAAATCAGCCAAACAGAGTCTAATAAGACCCTTGGCTTTCCTATCCATGAGATCCCAATCTTCTTGTTTCATTCTTGATGGTTTGGTTCCAGAAATAGCAGCCCATAAGTCATGATCTACGAGCATGTATTCCATTTTGAGCTTCCACAACTCAAAATTAACATCATTAAAATTTTCCATCTCAATCCTCCTAGATGTGCTTGCCATCTCTTTCTTGCAACAAGGTAATGAAACACACACTTCTATAAAACTCCCACTGAAACAAAGATCAACTCAAAAAACCCTTCTAACCCAACAAAGGAACCAAGGTTGGCCAGGCTCTGATACCAACTGAAAGAAAATCGAGTGAGCAGAAATAACTTCCTACACTAATCTAAGTAGGGGATAGTTACAAAAACTTCATTTTAACACCTTATGTTGTTACAATATGAGATGCATAGAGAATAATGGAAATAAAACAACAAGTACACAAATGAAATAACAACAAATATATGTGGGGAAAACCATTTCGAGTAAAAAACCCCACCCTCCAAAAGAACAATACTTTCTCTACTACTTCAAATAATGAATACAAGATATCACTAAGTATAAGCTTCTTTAACAAGTGTTTAGTCACAAACACCTATCTTGGAGACAATCCGATAGCACTTCGTTACTTGCAAAAAAAATATGCATTTTTCAACTCAGGACACTCAATAAATAGAGTGTTACAAGCTTCAAGAAGCATCTAGAAGCTGAGGAGAGTCCAAATCCACATGGCACAATATTCAACACCTTAGAAATGCATTTGGACACATGTACAACATTCCCTTACACCCGTTACAAGTGTTAAACAGGCAAACATTCTTCTTCCAAGCTTGGGAACCTAGAATATGCTAAAAATAGCTTATGAAAGATTCCTTACAACTATCATAGAATATGTCATAAATCTATCATGGAATCTTTCGTAGGATTCGTAAGAGAATTTGTCATAACTGACTAAAAATAGCCGATTCTCTTACATCTTGTCATAACCCATCTTGGGCACCAACTTTCTCCATGCATTCAAATATACCTGATGAAGCATCATATAATCTATCATATGTCATAGATTCCAAAGTGGGATGCCTATGTCCACTTGGGATGATGATGTGTCATCCAATCACCTCCAATGGGGATGCCACCTAGCCAGTGGGTCCCAATTTGTGACATGACACCATAGGGATTTAAAGAATACAAATAAAATACATTAATTACATAAACTTAAATTAATGTTAGGACTTTAAGGTTGAGACACCTTAATCCAAACAACATGCATTCTGCTATAATTTTTTGTCCGTCTTCTTTTAGCCCCTCCCAAAATAAATGTTGCTTGATTCTATAATAAGTTTTCAAGAAGCTAGAGTTCCTACCTATTGGAAAAGTGTGTAGTTATGCCAACACCTTAAAATTAAGGGATGAATTCTTGCATAGGTACAAATTTCCCTTGTATGCTCCAATTTGTATAGAAACAATAATATATTTAAACTTATTGTTAGCTAGATGATTTCCTAAAAATAATGTAAAATTATTGATTTCCACAAAAAATTGACACCAATAATAGTCAAAATGATGACCTGATGGAAGTGAGTCATGGGTTAATTATATAGTGACATGGAGGTTGCATAAAAATAATAGTTCTTGCATAAAAATAATAGTTCTTGAGTTATATATGAGCTTGCCTTATGAAATCACAAAGGTTTAAATATATCAACATGATGTCAAAAGAGAGATATTGATAAAGCTATTGATCAATCAACATGTTTCAAGAGATATGACACATACCACATCACATGTAGAGATAGGGTTATGTGATCTGGAAGATGAGAAGCATCAAAAAAAATATTGAACCAACAAATTGACTAAGTTCCAAAACAAGATGATAAGACATCACTAAAAATCTATTGTAATAATAATTAAACAACTTATTTTAAATGAAATCTCTCTTTCATAAAGGAACCAACAAAATCCTTAAATTAAAATTATTGTAATACTAATATTAAATCTAAATTCCATGATTATTAGTTCCTCCTGGGACAAGAATACTAGTGCATTCGATGCATCCAATTTATTTTATTGGTTTAGCCAATGAGCATATAAAATTAAAAAATCCAAGCAACAATCTTATAGTCAACATTTCTTTTTCCATTTTAAATAATTGTCAAAATTTCATTATCTTTCTTTCTATTAGTTCACGTTGGGAATAGTTAGTGCAAAAATTAAAAAAATCTTTATCTTTTTTTTTTAATTACATGTGTCTAATACATTTAATTCATCGAATCAAATTTCAACTCTATTAATGCCCTAAATGACAAGAGCAATATTATATGTGTCATAATAGTAGTTTTCATCTGATGCATTCAATTTTTTTTATTAATTTAGTCAATGAGCATATAAAATTAAAAAAATTGAGCAAACAATCTTATAGTTTATATTTAATTATTTTTTCTAAATAACTATGAAAATGGCATCTATCTTTCATTTTATTGGTTCATTTTAGGAACAATTGGTACCAATTTTTTTTTTATATTTTTTGCAAATTATATGTCCAATGCATTAAATTTATTAAATCAAATTTCAACTCTATTAATAGCGTAGACAACATGAACATTATTATATACACCATAACAATCATTTTTTATTGTGAGGTGGCAAGATAAATTAGTATGGAAATAATTTTTGGACCTAATCAAATTACATTCTTGAATTTAATTATTTTGTCTCATTAAATAATATGTCTAACGTTACTTAATTTATTAGATACAATAAAATTCACTCCACTCACTACAACATGAGTTTTTTTTAATGCAATATATCTCTTGTTTATATTGCTCTAAACACTTCTTTTAATCTAATACAAGATAAATAAAATGTTAACATTGAACATTTAATTTGTTGACGTTATGACAACATCGGGCCTATTCCTTCCAGCCATGACTTGTGTGAACAAATTCAATATAGCCTATCAGCTATTTAATTTGTTCAATTCGATTCTAGCGAAGAGGCACTTCACTTGAAGATTGAAAATAAAATATTAATTATTGTTAATAATTAATCATATGGGGCTGACTTGAAGAGACACAAATTCCTAAGAGGCCAACCTTGCTTCATGAAGAGACGCGTCCTATCTATCAATGGGTATATATGAGAGGTCATTCTCATTCCTTTATCATTAAGTTCATTTATCATAATTCGTATTCCTGAAGAATTTTGTGCCCAATAATAGGTCATCATTTTGTAGCAGCAGATCGATCTCAAGGAGAAAAATATTCATTTGTATTCGCATCTAGGAGAGGTGTGATTATTCATTGTATCAAAATTGACATTGTGTTGTGCCAGAGTTGTAAGGAAATTTCTTCTCTTATTGCTTCAATATATAAGAGATATAATTGTTGGATTTTTCTCTCTCAAGTGGAGGGTTTTCCTAGGGTATTTGTTGTGTTCTTTGTGTCTGATTTAAACTAAATTTTGTGTCTTGTATCTGATCATAAAAATAAAATGGTATCAGAGTGGGTCTAAGAAAATATCCGATTAGATTTATATAAGCAACGTTATCCTCCCTTATTGTTCTCATTTTTAGATTACATCTATCTTATTGTCAAGATGGTGAACTGGATCAAGATCAAAGGTAGACTTGAGGGTGCATCAAACTTCACATATTGTAAGTTTAGAGTGATGCTCTCTTTGGAGGAAAATGAGTTAGCTGAGTTTGTGGATCACATTGTGCCAATCATCTCCAAGTTGAAAAAAAAAAGAGATATGTTCAAGACCTTGGAGGAGATGTATGAGATCAACAACACTAGTCAGGCTCTTGCATTAAAGAAGCAACTTCATCATATCAAGATGGCGAAAGGAGAATCCATCATCTAATACTTCATGAAGATCACCGAGTTGAGAGATCAACTCTCTACCATTGGGCATATTGTTGATAACAAGGATTTGACTATGTTGGATCTCAATGGTCTCCCTACATCATGGGAGTAATACATTCAAGGAATCAGTGCGAGATCAAAACTTCCTTTGTTTGATCGACTGAGAGAAGATTGTATTCAAGAAGAATCAAGGTTGGATGCAAGAGGCATTGGTCAAAGATATACAAATGAGGAGATTCATGTTCTTACCACTCAATCTTTGAAGAAGAAAGGTTGCTTCAAGAGGAATTAAGATAGGAGATCTGATGGTGCTCCTCCATTTAAGAATAAGATCTCTCCCACCTACAGTGCTTCAGATGTGACAAGTTTGGTCACTATGCAAAGGATTTCCCTACTAGACCAAAACAACATGCTTCATTTGTGGATGTGGATAAGATCTCTCCTCAAAAGGATTCAAGAGAATTTCTACTCTATTCTTCCCTATCAAGCAATGTTCCAATAGATAACAACACTTGGTTGATTGATAGTGGCACAATGGGCTTAGAGAACATCTTTCAGATTTGGTGACGAGAGATACAAGTGTTCAAGTCATAATTGGAGATTATGGATGTTATTTTGTGAAATGCATTGGGACCTCCACTATTCACTTAGATTCAGGCATCTCCTTGCAGTTGAGTGATGTACTATTTGTACCATGCATCAAAAGGAACCTTGTCTCTATTTCAGCCTTAGCAGATGAGGGATATCAAGTAGCATTCTCTGAAGGAAAATTTCTTACATGGCCAAAGAACTCTAACATCAAGTCAACTAGTGTGATTGGTGTTCGACAAAAATATCTCTACATTCTCTCCACTCATCCCCTACAAGACTTGTTGCATGATGCTTCAAATTCATGTTAGATTTGGCATTAAAGACTTGATCCCATTCACTTTCGAGCACTTCCAACCATGGAGAAGATGGTCACCGACATTCCTAAACTCAACCAGGAGCATGAAGGTACTTGTTGAGGATGTGCATTGGGGAAGAATACTAAAAGGCCCTTTCATAGTAGTGAAAGTAGATCTAAATGTATTCTAGATACTGTTCATTTTGACTTGTGTGGTCCAATGTCTGTTACTTCCTTGAGTGGTTTCTTGTATTATGTAATATTTATTGATGAATACTCTAGAAAGACTTGGATTTATTTCTTAAAGACTAAAGAATCTAAGGAATTACTTGAGAGATTCAAAGAATTCAAAGCTCAAGTGGAAAACTTGTCTAGGAAGAGGATCAAAGTTTTGAGATCTAACAACAAAGGAGAATACATCTCTAGAAGCTTTGGTAACTTTTGTGTTGAAGCAGGAATTAAGAGGGAGTTTTGTGCTCCCTACAATCCTCAACAAAATGGTGTAGAAATGAAGAACAAATCTAATGTAGAAGTAGCTAAGGCCATGATTCATGATCAGGATCTACAAATCTTCCTTTGGGCCAAAGCTTCTAGGACAGATGTGTATGTTTTGAATCAAATCCCTCGTCACATCTTGGAGGACATAAATCCTAAAGAAGATTTCACAAGTGTAAAGCCTGAAGTCAATCATTTGAGAATATTTTCTTGTCCTGTGTATATTCATGTCCCTAAAAATTAAAAAGGACAAAATTGGAACCATCTAGCAAGAAGGGAATATTTGCGGGCTACAATGAGACTTCAAAAGCCTACAAGATTTACATTCCAGGTCAGAAACTAATAGAGATTAGTAGAGATGTTACATTTGAAGAAGATGTTGCATTTAAGAGATCTAAAGGTTATCACATGGAGATAGACAATGAAGACCAAGAGTCTTCCTAGGATATGGAAGTTGACCATACTCCTGAGATTCAAAGGGAGACTACTGATCCAAAAGAAGATGATGAACCAGTTGATCCTTTGGAACCTATAGATGGGCCTACCGATATTGTTATTGGTAGAAAGAGACCTCTATGGGCTAGGTTAACAATAGAAGAGGCAAAAAAATTTGCAGCCCCTAGAGGAACATTCAAAGAAATAAAAATACCTCAGAAGTTCTCAAACTATTTTTCATTGATGAGTCAAATGATTGAGTCTGAGCCTTCCAATGTTGAGGAAGCTTCAAGTCAACAAGTATGGAAAGATGTTATGGCTAAAGAGTATCAATATATTCTCAAGAATGATGTTTGGGACATTGTATCTAGAACTGAAGGCAAACCTGTTGTATCTTCTACGTGGCTTTTCAAGATCAAGCATGCAATTGATGGAAGCATTGAGAAGTACAAGGCTAGATTTGTGGCTAGGGGATTCTCTTAGAAAGAGGGGATAGATTATGAGGAAACACTACAACAAATCCATGTGATTAGTTCCCTTTTTTGCTTCCACCCATCGTTTTAATGTATTTTTATCTAATTTTTTGAAACAATCGGTGCTATTTGTCAGGCTGGCACCAATTTTGGCATTTTTTGCATCGATCCAGAAAAGTAGGTGCTAAATCAGGTGCTAATTAGTGTCAGGTTTAGTGCCAGGTTTAGTGCCAGATTTAGCGCCGGATTTAGCACCAAATTTTGCAGCGCTAGATTTAGTGTTGGATTTAGACAGTGGCATATCGGTAAGAGATATTAACTTGTCTCATTGACACCGAAAACCAAAATCAGAGGAACATAAGATCTAATGTCAATGAGACATTGAGATATTGGTAAGAAAAATAAGATTGTCTCATCGACACTCTTCAATTAATGATCAAAATCATACACTGCTATACCGTCGAGAAGGTGAACAACATATGCAGTAGAGCGGTATACACCACAACTCGACTACAAGAAGGCTTTTGCAGGGTGGTGGTATACTACACTACCGCTAGACAGTCAAAATCATCTCACGGTATGGCAGTTTACAACTACCACTAGGAAATAAGAAATATCCTGTGGTATGGTGGTATTAGACAGTCCAATTTAGCGCTAGATTTAGTGCTAGATTTAGCACCGTAATTAGTGTTGGATTTAGATAGTGACATATCGATAAGGGATATTAACTTATCTCATCGACAATGACAACCAACATTAGAGGAACATAAGATCTAATTTTGATGAGACATTGAGATATTGATAAGACAAATAAGATTGTCTCATCGACACTCTTCAAGTAATGATAAAAATCATACACCGCTATATCACCGGGAAGGTGAGAAACATATGCGGTAGAGCTATACACACCACAACCCCACTACTAGAAGGATTTTGTGGGGTGGTGGTATACCGCGCTACCGCCAGACAGTTAGAATCCTCTCATGGTATGGCAGTATACACCACACTACCACCAGGCAGTAAGAAATCTCTTGTGGTATGGTGGTATACCGTGCTACCACACCTCTCTCACAATCATCCAATGGTATAGAGGTAAAAGAATGAACTTAACACTTATGAATTTAATAGATAATAGTAATTTTTTATTATAAAATATATGTATTTTATTTTCTAAATTTGTTTGAATATTAAAAGATTTAATTATTAAACATATTTGAGTTTTTTCACATCAATATTTTTGCCACCATGATGAGTTAGAACAAAATACCCAAGCCCTAATTTTTAACTCTCATTTTCACTTGGTTTTTCCAAGCTTCCTTGTCTTGCACATGCCACCATCATTAGATTTTAAAACCTTGAGCTTTCTGAAGGAGTATCTACCAATTTTCTCACTGATTTTGAGAATTTTTTTCACATAAATATTTGTTGAGGCTGAATCAGGTAAAGCTTTCATCGTTCATCATTTGTTTCCACTTATCTGAATGCATTTTCAAAGACATTCCTTCTTGGATTCTCATGCATTTTTATCTTGCTTTACTCTATCGATGCGTTTCTTGTCTTGAGGCTGACATCAAAGCACTTCTGGAGCTCTCATTTCTTTGAAAAACAAGAAGTTGAGTAAGTTTCTATGCACCATTTCTTTGTATCTTACCTCCATTTTCTATCAAAACAAGCTCGATTTGGACTCAATACATATGAATGAGTGGGTTTTTTATTTCTACCATGCATCCTTATTTTGTAACCCTTCTATCTTGGCTCGGCTTCTTTGTACTTAGGTCACTAGAAAAATAAATGAAACAAATCATACTCTCCATATTTGGCTTGACCAAATGATGAAATATTTTTTTAATTTTTAATTTTTTCTCTTCCCTGGTGATAGCTTGGTCTCGGCCTCTCTAGAATATTTTTTCTATTTCCAAAAAGAACAGAGTGTAAAATTATCTTTATTATATTTTTGAGCCTCCTTCATGGCTCCATGATTATGGCTGCGAGCTCTATTCAATGGTATTCTAGGTTTGTCTTTGATCTGGGGTTTTTTGAAAACCCGTGAATCATTTTACTTGGAAACTTTGGAAGAAAAGAGTTATGTATTCAGCCACCATGATGAACTATGGTTTGAGCATTCTCCATGCATTTTTCAATTGATTCCTCCATGCTTGGGGTTGAAATTCTCCTGCAACTAGATGGTAAGTTGCTTCTTGAGTATTTTGTAGAATTTTCACTCCATTTTTGAAGGGTTTTGAGGCTTCTTGGCCATGACCTCTCTAATTTTTTTGATGCATTCTTCTCTTCATTTCTTCTGTGGAAGCTTTGCTTGCTCTTGGCCTCCATGATTGAGTTTTTTGAAGCTTCCCATGGTGAAAAATAACTTGCATATATTCAATGACAACAAACAAACTCGAACGCAGGTAAGCTCTATGCCAATGTATACCTTAATTTTCTCTTTTATTTTCTATGAATAAAAGCTCATTTCAAGCTCTCTCCATTCAGAAAAATGGTGAAAATTCTCTATTTTTCTATGTTTTCATGCTTCATTGTTGTATGCTCGGTCTTTGGGCTTTCTGTAAGAAAAATGAAAAAACCTCTATGGAACTTGTATTTTATTCAAAAGATAGTATTTTATGTACAACAATGGAATAAATACCTTTGTTCATGGTTGTAGCCATGCTTGCATTTAGTTTTCATTTCAATAATAATTTTCTTAAAAGGAAATATGAAAGTGCTCCTTCATTTCTAGGTATTTTTCTATTTTTGGGGGTTTGTTTCACATAGGCCGAGGCTCTATATTTCCTTTCTTGGAGAAAGTGAATACTTAAATCTTCATATTCTTTGTCATCTATTAATTTAAATCATAGAATCATTATGCATGACTGATATAGGCTTTCAAGAACCTTTTGAGTTACATACACTTGCTGCATACTTTAATCTTATGCAGCCTTTAAAAGTGGAAATAGTACTGCACTACCTTATATTGATGATAGTGTGTCTTTGAATCAACAGAGTTCTTGCCATGTCCATAATCTCTTTCCCACATCATTACTATCAAATTTTGCATCAATTTATGCTCCATGTAGTTTTACCACTTTGCAATACTTCACATGTATCTTTTCACACTGTTACTAGCATGATGAGTTGCTTTACCAAGTTTTCCCTTGACATGATTACCAAGAAATCCTTCTCAAAGGCTGCCCTTCATGACTATCCTACATTCATTTGTAGAATCATTGGTATCTCCTCAAATCATCATGCATTGGTTGTTTATCAAAGTGTGCATTGTAGTTGTTTGTGAAAAGTCATTGTATCGGTATCAAGATGATTACCAGTGCATGTTAGTTACTCATCCGCATCAATGTGCTTTCCTTCTCATGCATTTCTCTTCGGGACAACATACTAACATGATGGCTTTGGCCTTGCATTCAATTGTTCACCTTGTGTTGCTCCATGTAACTCATGATAGATCTTCATAGCTCTTGATAACCTATAAGACCTCATTGAGTAACTCAACCATAATGATTATCCATAATTTAATGTGATTCATATGTGCTTCAATGTTCATATTGTCACAAAAATCATCTGTTTCTTGGGAAGAGACAAACTGTTGCATTTTTGAATGATTGTTGTCCTTGTTCTTGTTCCATTCTTTATTGGATCCTTGAAAATGTTGACAATGAAATAAAACTCATATCAAATTATTAAAATGGACTTTGGATCCAACTTAAGAAGATTGAAAGACATATCCAGTAGAGTAATATTTCCAAGCAGCTTATTGTTTGATTCATTCTGAAAGATTCCGAGCAACTTTCTTGATAATTCACACCATTTTGTTACATCTTTTGAATCTGACAATGAAAGTTGATCAAATGGTCTAATTCTATATTGATTTAATGCATCAAGAATAGGCTTATCATTGATGTGATCAAGTTGCTCAATTTCCTATCCCTCCTAAAACATGAGGGAAACATGCTAGTCTCAACCCTCGTGGGAGCCATATTTTACTCCACATGCTATAATCAGCTAGAACAAAATAGTAACAAAGTTTTTTCCTATATCTGCACAAAGAGAAAAAATGTTAGATAAATAAATCATATGATAGATGTGTTTGATAAATCTTTTTCTTTCTTGGACATCTATGATATGCTAGCTATTTTAATGTTTATAAGGATCAGATTATATGTTTACAAATGTTTTCCTATGTACTGATTGGTGATCCTTCATTTCTCTAATCAACTTCTTCTCACAAATGCAGGGAAACTCGAAGTAGCAAGAGGAAGTGACAACTGGAGGCTAGATGGGCAAGAGGACTAAAGCTGATTCAAGGCAACTCAATTGGGATTCATCATTCAGAATGATGGGTCCCCCTTCTTTACATATGCATTTCCTTTTATCTGTAAATGTATAGTTTTTTCTTTATATGCATAAAAATAGTCAGTCCCTCGGCTTGTGAGGGACACTATACACTTATGGTTATCAATAAAGACTAACTTTGCAATAAATGTTGACTCTCTTTTCTATTGTATGCAATTCCCTTAATCAAATAATGTAGTTTTTTGATACTCTCTTTTATGCACATGGATGAAACTTAACAAAAAATGATATGTACCTTTTATTGTTTAAATGCAAACACAATCATAAGTCTGCCTGATTTAGTTGGAAGAAAAATCAGGTAACAATAATTATCTTTTTATTTAATCATATGAGTTAAATAATTAAATTACTTACTCTATAATCATATGAGTTATTTAAAAGGCGTGATATATTTAACTAATTAAATTGAAATAAAATATATTATTTAATTTACTTACTCTATAATCATATGATTTATTTAAGAGGCATGATATATTTAACTAATTAAATTGAAATAAAACATATTAAATTAATAAATGGAAGCAAAAAAGAAGCATTTTTAGAAGAAAAAAAGGAAGCAACAATGGAAGCCAAACTAGAAGCAAACCAGAAGAAATCTTGGAAGAAAAACTTGGCGTTATCTAGGAAGAAAAATAGAAGCAATTCAGGTAGCAAACAAAGAAGTAATAATGGAAGCAATTTTAGAAGCAACAAAATATGAAATAGTAGAAGCCATATTAGAAGCAAAAAAAGACGCAAAAATGGAAAAAAAGCTAGATGCAAGAAGTGACGTTATATCAGAAGCAAAATTGGAAGCAAAATTGGAAGTAAAATTGAAGCAAACCTGGAAGCAAAACCCGTAGCAAAACTGGAAGCAAAACTAGAAGAAAACCTGGAAGAAAAATTGGAAGAAAAATTGGAAGCAAACGTGGAAGCAACACAAGAAGAAAAACCAGAAGAAAAATTGGAAGCCAAACTAGAAGCAACAAAAGTTGATGCTAAACCTAGCGCTAGATTTAGTGTTGAAGTGAGCATACCATTTTGCACTAATTTTTGCACCAACAGAAGTGCCTAATTCATGAAATCAAATGCACTAAAATCCGACGCTATTTTTGGAGCTAATTGCCTGCTTTGTTGTAGTGAAACATTTGCTCCAGATTCTCATTATACCTCCATCAGAACTATCATTTCCATTGCAACAACTAAAGGATGGAAGTTACACCAGATGGACATGAAGACAACATTTCTAAATGGTGTAATTGAAGAAGAGGTATACATTGAGCAACCTGATGGATTTGAGGTTCATGGGAAAGATTCTCATGTTTGCAAATTGAAGAAGGTATTATATGGCCTTAAGCAAGCTCCTCATGCTTGGTATGAAAGGATTGATCAATACCTATTGAGTTTGGGCTTCTCCAAGAATGATGCAGATTCAAATCTATATTTCATGGTAATTAATGGTGAGGCCTTGATCTTGGTTCTCTATGTTGATGATCTATTTCTTACTGGAGAAGAACACCTCATTCTCAAATGCAAGAAGGAGTTGGCTTTTGAATTTGAAATGAAGGATCTTAATTACATGCATTACTTCCTTGGTTTAGAAGTATGGCAAAGGCCTAATGAGATAATTCTAAGTTAAGGGAAGTATAAAATAGAAATCTTGAAGAGATTTGGTATGATGGATTGCAAATCCATGTCTACACCTATGGAAACCAATTTTCAGAAGCTAAAGGAAGTTGCAGCTAATTCAGATGTGGTGGATCCCACTATGTACATGAAATTGATTGGATCATTGATGTATCTAGTCAATATTAGACTAGATATTTTCTATGTAGTGAGTGCACTTATTCAATTCATGTGTGAACCAAGGAAAATACATCTAGTTGCAGCGAAGCATATCCTAAGATACTTGTGTGACATAATTGGGTATGGCTTGAGATATTCTTCTAGTGTGGACTTGAAGCTGCATGGTTATACAGATTCTGATTAGGCAGGTTGTGTTGTTCATTAGAAGAGCACCTCTGGATGTTGTTTTAGTTTGGGGTCTGTGATGATCTCCTAGTGTATCAGGAAGCAGTCTTCAGTGACACGGAGCACCACGAAGGTAGAGTATATTGCAACATGTGTGGAAACTCAAGAAGTAGTGTGGCTTCATAAGCTCCTTGCAAGATTGTTTGGAAAATCATTGGATCCAACTATCATTCATTTTGATAATCAAAGTTGTGTGAAGCTTTCTATCAATCTAGTGTTTCATGATAGAACCAAACATGGTGAGATCAAATACCACTATATCAGAGATATGGTATTGAGGAAAGAAATTTAGTTGAGATACATTAGCACTAATGAGTAGATGACATACACTCTCACCAAGCCCCTCTCTAGAGTAAAGTTTGTGTACTTCTGAGACAAGCTTGGTATTGTGGAGAATGAAGCCCTAGCTGAGAGGGAGACTCAACTTCTGTGATCTTCAATGATTTTATTTAATTCATTTCTCTCTGTAAGAGAGATTTGAGGTGCAAGCCCTTGTTTCCACCCTCTAGGAGTAGCCATGGTGGATGTCATGTGTGTGACTCCATGCCAACATCACGTGAGAGAGTCCATGATGATTTTCTTGTACTTGTGTTTATTCACCCTCTCAGAGTATCTATGGTGAATGCCATGATGAGATGATGACATCACATTGAGTGATGGGAACTTGTGCCCATATATCATTCATGGTAGTAGCCATGATGGTTGATATCACAATGAGGTGATATGCTCTTTTCCACACATGGGTGTAGCCATGGTCGTTGAAATCACGATGAGGTGATAGCTAGAAGTATTCCTCCCTAGCTGAGAGGGAGTGTTGATGCTATGAAAACATCGGGCCTCATCCTTCTAGCCATGACTTGTGTGAACAAATTCAATATAGCCTATTAGCTATTTAATTTTTTCAAGTCGATTCTAGTGAAGAGGCACTTGACTTGAAGATCAAATAAAATATTAATTATTGTTAATAATTAATCATATGGGGCCGACTTGAAGAGACATGAATTACTAAGAGGCCAACCTTGATTCATGAAGAGACACGTCCTCTCTATCAATGGGTAGATATGAGAGGTAATTCTCATTCCTTTATCATTAAGTTCATTTATCATAATTCATATTCTTGAAGAAGTTTGCGCCCAACAACAAGTCATCATTTTGTAGCAACAGATCAATCTCAAGGAGAAACATATTCATTTGTATTCGCATCTAGGAGAGGTGTGATTATTCATTGTATCAAAATCAGCATTGTGTTGTGCCAGAGTTGTAAGAAAATTTCTACTCTTATTGCTTCTATATATAAGAGATATAATTGTTGGATTTTTCTCCCTCAAGTGGAGGGTTTTCCTAGGGCATTTGTTGTGTTCTTTGTGTTTGATTTAAATTAAAATTCTATGTCTTATATCTGCTCATAAAAACTAGCATAATTCATGAATAGCTTACAATATTTTTTACAATGTTAAAAAAATTGAACAAACAATCCTAGTCTACCTTCAATTATTTATTTTAAGTAATTATGAAAATATCATCTATCTTTCCTTTTATCGGTTCATATTGGCAACAATCGATGCAAAAATCAAAATTTTCTTTATCTATTTTTAAAAATTATATGTCCAATGCATTTACTTATTGAATCAGATTTCAACTCTATTAATGGGTTGAATAATATGGATATTATTATATATATCATAACAATCATTTTCTATTGTGAGGTGGCAAGATAAATTAATATGAAAATAGTTTATAGACTTAATAAAATTACATTGTTGACATTGAAATTATTTTGTCTAGTTAAATAATATAATTTAACATTACTTAATTTATTAGACACAATAAAATTCACCCCACTTACTACAACCTAAAATTTATTTAGGTGACTGCTATTGATAGGCTCGTCTAGTGGTTCTCATTTAGGTGTGGCAAGCTGGTACACTCTTGATCCATAAGTTGTTGTGATGAAAAAGGGTCCTAACCAACTTTAGGTTCAAACTTTTATTTCTTCTAAAGATATTTTTAGTTCTTTTCACTTTCCTTAAGTATCAAGTCTCCTATCTTGAAATTTCCTAGGATGATCTTACATCTCAACCTATATTTCTAAAACTAATTTGCACTCTATGGTAATTGCTATGATGAATCATGAGACTATGAAATCTTGAAAGTTATGTATATTATGTTATTGCATTTAAAAGGAAAACTGATGGCTATTTGATGGCATGATTACGATGAAATACTATGAGATGATTTTATTTTCTTTAAAACAATTATAATGAAAATACAATGAAATGGCCATGATACAATGGTTTCAACTAACTACTCATTTGTTTCATGAGTGGAAATGCAGGAATGGTCCAAACATCCTCCAAAGAGTGAGGGGGAGTATCACCTAGGAGAAGGGTAAAGTTAAGATTCATTAGCTATGTCATCTGATTCACTTGTCACCTGGATGTTTAGGGTTTGGATAGTGTTATTTTTGTTTAAGTATAGTGATTCTAATTTGTGTCTTAGGGATACCCACCACGACACACAAGAGTTAGCTAGAGAATGTCATGAACCATGTCATGAGAGATCTGTAGAGGATAAAATTAAGACTTGAGAAAATCATGTGAATACGATGGCAAAAAATGAAGAGACTGAGCTCTTGGAAGGTGTGAGCTAATAAAAGAGCTGGATTGTTGTACTGTGGGGAAAAATAGTGCAAGGAATTTTGCAATGGAAGGAAAAAGAGTATGAAATGGGTTTCGTTCAAGAAATTCATGAAGAGGGTTGTGAATAAAGAGAATCAAGCCAAGGGAATGAGTAATTGTATCTGAATCTCGAGGTGCAGGTTGGGGAAGTTGTGTTAAATGGAATGACATAGAAAGTGTGAAGTGTATTGAAGGTTTTCCAAAGATGGAACTCACATCAACTAGTGTAAGGTAAGATGAAGAGAACTGAAAGGCAAAGGAGATGCCTAGTATTGTAATGTTTCATGAAATCTACATAAATAAATATTATATTTGACTCTGAGTATGTTGTTGTGTAATCTTATCTCGCTTGAATTCAACACATGTAATTGTTGATTTAAAGTTAATCATTAATGGAGTCTCTATAATTTGAGTTTTATGGAAGTTTATTTGAGATGGTGAGTGAGTCTCTTCTTTGTCAAATCGTATCATATCCAATGACCTCTTGAGCATGTTGGCAGATCATTGACCATGAGGCAACTAACACCAAGACCTGTGAGTGAAGAGGGGAGTGAGTAGAGGTTTTGGGCACATAAGTAGACCACCAAATGTGAGGTGGCTTATGGTGAAACTTGTGGATTGAGGAAGTGCAATTAAGGAGATCAATAATATTGTTGTAGGTGAGTGAAGTATTAAGCAATTCAGAGTGGAGAAAATAGAAAAAAGTGTTGTGGTAATGACAAATTATAGTAGATGAAGTGGAATATTCATGAGGATCAAGGTATGATTGCAGCGTGGAGGTTGAAAGGGTTGAGTGAAATGAAGACATGTCAGAGGATGGCATAGAGAGAAGAGGAAGTGTTTGGCAGAGGAGGTTAGGTTATGATGGAGTTTATTGGATATTGTTGCAATCTCAAGGGTGATCCTATCACTCAGCTCCACCATTGTGATCACATGCTCACAAATTTATTACATGGTGTGTCTGACGTAAGAGTATCCAAGTGAATGTGCAATCCTACGTCAACCATAAAAATGATTGCTTCTGGATTTGGTAAGGTTTCATGGAAAATATTCTTTCATGTAAAATTTATACTCTATCTAGTTGGTTTTCAGCTCCAATGTATTCTTTTATAGTTGCAACACACAAATTTTTATCTTCACTTGACCAAATTCGATAAACATTCAAGGATGATGTTATTTGTATAAATAATCTTCAAATTCTTTGTAATGTTATTTTGGATCACTCTAATTTGAACTATTATGGACTCTGTCTTATCTTCTCTATCATGCTACTTCATGAGGGATATATTTTATAATTAATGATTTTATTAAAAATATAAAATAAAATAATGTAGATGGGAAAAAGGCGAATGGGTGTGAGAAGTTGTATGGATAGGAATCCAAAACAAAAGAGGAGTTAATTAAGTTATATAGAGCATTTTCCATTGGAGAGTAGAGAAGGAGAAGGGGCATGGTTGTGGAAGCTCATAGGGGAAGAGGGTGGTTGAAGGAAATGAATATACAAGAAAACCTTTCCCCATTAGTCGTGCTAATAGTGATATGAGTTCAACGTATTAAGAATTTTAACATTGGTGAGTTTTTGTATGAAAATAGAGGTGGGAAAAATAATCTAGGCAGCCTTGAAGGGAAAAATAATAAATTCAATGAAATCTAAGAGAAAATCCACTCTACCAAGGGAACCAGGGGTGGTTGAAATACCACACGGGGGTTATGGAGAAGTAGCCCGAGGAAATTCGTTGTAGGGAAAACATAGATCAAAGGGCATCTAGTCAAAGGGAACAAAGGATTGGAGTTGGAAGGGCACACAAAACATCAAGGAAGGCTATAAGGGCTATGAATAGGTTTAATTTGAATGCACAAAGATCTTGTAAGGGAGGAAACACTACTATGTGGAAAATGGTTGATTTTGTAGACATGTAAAAATGACCTAGCACATATCACACATCTTGAATGACATTTTTCCATCATTGACATTATTATCATTTATATAATTACATTCCACATAATTTTCACCAATTAACCCTATTTCTATCTACTAATTAAATATTTTTTTATTATTTAATTAATTCACTATTACATCATTAATTTAACTTTATTCCTCCTAATTAATTAAATAAACACAAGTTATTTTAATTATGTCACTAATATACCTCATTCATCCAAGTAAATTAAATTTTTATCATTAATAATTTAATTTAAATCACTTTCCCCCTCTAAACCTCAATAATTAAATCAATTATTTGAAATCATTCAACATGGTCAACAAAAAAATACAACTTTATTTGTTAAAGTCAAACATGACTTGCACATTCATCTCCAATATTAATTAATTATTCAATTAATTAATTATCCTCACCTCTTTTTGATTGAGAAAATCATTACCACTGATTTCTCACTCTAATTGGTTAACTTACCCATCTATTCTTCAAACCCACTAACCACTCAATCTATTCCTCAATCACACTAACCACTCAACCTGATTTCTTCAATTCCCCCAATCATTTCAATCTAATCCTACTAATCATTCCAATGTATTTCTTCTCAGTGGTTATCAATCGTTGATCATGATCTTTTACTACTGAATCTTGATCGTCCATTTGCAAACTTGAAATATATAAAACAACCCTCTTCATTCTAAAAAACGGTTGAAGAATCTAGAGAATTTATGCAAAGAGGTCATGCTGAATTTGACATTCGAATTCTTGAGAGAAAATACACACACATCTTTGATCACCATTAACACATGCTTTGAAGCTTTTGCAACAACAAATGGAGGCTTCATATTGATTCAAAAAAAATTCAACATCAATATGGATTACACTTCAACATGGGATGGTAATATTTTAAATTTGTGAATTCAATTTATGTTATCTTTATGATTGCATTTCTTGTTGATTTCATTATTTTATAGCTTCATTTCATGAGTATGGTTTGGGATTTTGATCTTTCTTTGAATTGATTTGTTTTGATTCATTGTTTTTTTCCCTATGTGTGTTTCCCCCTTACATCAATTGGCACACCCGATGGGACCAAGGTCCTTAAGACTAATCTTCTCATAATTTTTTTGAGCACTTACAGGTCCTGGAACACTAACGTCTTTTGCAGGAAACACTATTGGTGTTTGAAACATGGAAGTCTAAATTTTTTCACGTAGTTGTCCTTACAATTTTATCATGGACGTACTAATTTTGGCTGCTATTGTCATTTTAACCACTATTGTATTTTCTATCTTGCAAGTTTTTGATGAAGTTTACTTTTACAAGGCCACTTTCATCTTAAATAGGTCCCTGATTGTACCTTGTTTTTACCGCTATCGTTTGACTTTGTCATGGTCATTCTAGTGAAAAGGCCACTCTTGTTCTAAAAAAATCCACTAATGCTCTTTCTATTCTACTTTAATCTGTAAAGTTTTGTTGGATTTTTTGATTTTCCTAACCCTAACGATTGATTGTTTACATTGTTGGTGCAACCCTTGCAAGATTATGACACGTTTTTCATGAGAACAACTAACATTTTTCCTTGCATATTTGGTGAAAATTCCAAGGCCTTTCAATTTTAAAGCATTTTTTAGTTAAAAAACATTTTGTTTTGTCGCCCCTAGAACTAAATCTCATATTTCATTTTGGTTCTCTTAAAACTGAACAATCAAATCTCACATTTCACTTGGTGTTCTTAAAATTGAACCTACAAATCTCACATTTTGTTTGGTGCTCCTAAAATTGAACCTACAAATCTCACGTTCGTTTGGTGCTCCTAAAATTGAACCTAAAAATCTCACACTTTGTTTTGGTGCAATAAAAATGAACAAAACAAGTTTTATGTTTACTTTGGTGCATTACAATGTGGTTAAAAATATATCATGTTTCAATTTGGTGCTATAAAAATCAAACAATTCATCTTTTTTCTAATTGAATTTTAAATTTCTCCTTTGAAGTCTCAAACATTTTGAATTTGGTGCATCTAAAAAATGAATTGGTATATTTTCACACTTCACTTTTGGGGCTTAAAAAGAAACTACTATAAATTTTCTAGTGTGTTCATTGTGTTTGGAAAGCCAAGTGTGTGTCTTTTCCCCTTGCATTTTTGGGTGATCTTGGGTGACAAAAATTACTTTGGGTTTCACACTCATTTATTTTCATCATTACCTTTAGATCGGGCCTGCCTAAGAGACACATCCCAAAATGAGAACTCAAAGGCTAACTAAAGTAGAATTTCCCTCAAGCCGCTATATAAATGATTTCTGTGAAAGGAAAGATCTAACTGGCATCAGCCTTTTCTATGTAGTACCATTCAGAATGGGGAGGTACCTTTGCATATAAGTGCCCCTAGTGGGAGTGATTAAATCCTTAAGTGGCTTACTCTGTGCTTGTAAGGTGTTAGTCCCTTGAGCAGTGACTAAAAACTTATAGTACATTTTACCACCTTATTGATTGAGATATTCAACATGGCGACATGGTTCAGTGTAAGGAATGTGCATCGTACCCTGAAGATACTTTACTCACCATATGAACTCCCTTGAGTTCAGATAGAAATCCTCAGCTTAGCATAGGCTACTTGTATCTTTTTGAGGAAAGGGTGATTTGGGTTATTCTTCCATTCCAGGAGGCGCCTATCTATCCACTCTTGAAAGAATTAATTATATACATCCCTTTGGGTGTCCATACCCTTACTTCGAAGGAGCTTCCATGTTGTGGGCCTGAAAGTGTCTCCATTGACCAATTTGATGATAGGGATAATATTGCTTGATATGTTTTTGATGTTTTTACTAGTTTAAACTTAGGTTGATTTTTTCCTCTTATCACTGAAACATTACAGTTAGTTTTATACACTTTGATTGATGTGCTTTATCACTTGCCAAATCTTAGACATAATTCTCAAAACATCAGATCAACCAAAAATCAAAAACTTGTAAACTTATCCAACAAATCGTTCTTAATGAAACTGGAAAATTTGGAGACATGCCCAATATTGGCATTCTTACCACTTTTGTTCCTAATTATTGCCACTACTGTACTAAGTTCTAAATACTATCATCTTAAATTTTGATCGCTACTATCCTAAACATTGTTGCTTATATCAAAATTTTTGCTATTGTCCTCACTGTTTTACCAGTTAGAAAAATTGAAGTAGAGACCGCTCTTGATAAACTTGTCACGGTTGTTATGAAAAATCAACTACTGCCATCCTAGAAATCGCCGCTTCTATCAAAATGCTGCTATTTTCTTCTTTATTTACTCGTCACAAATTGAAACAGAGACTACTATTGCTCAAAATTTTCATAGTCATTCTGGAAAACCAACCACTACTATCCTAAGAATTATCACTACTATCCTAAAAAGTGTCGCTACTGTCCTAAATAGAAACTACTATTGTCCTAAATTATGGTGCAAATCAGAATTGGTCCAAAACTGGTTATTCCATCATCCTTTGAAACACAAACACTTAGACCTACATCAAATCACATCAACATCTTCCCATATCCATTAGAAAATCAAAACATCAACCTATTTTTAGGACACAAATCAAACACAAATGACTTGAATTATCCTCTTTCTCTCGCTTTATAGGATATTAAAATCAACCTTTGCTTGTAATCTCAAGGATAGTTCAAGTAGAGTATCAACATATCCTCCAAAATAGAGAAAAATATTGGTCCAAGTCTTGTACACTTTGTGTCTCAAAAATTAGCATCATATCAAAACATCCACCAAAGTCACTCGTACTCTAGGGTCTTGTGAATCAAACATAAAATCCATAGCAAACCATGAACAAACATTTACCAAAAATATTTTCACACATTATCTCCATACTTCATTTTATCAAAAAAACCCCCCAAGAAAAACATCATTCCATTCCATAGTTAGTGATCACAAAATTCACCAAGGTCTTGAGATTGTTTATGCTAACAACAAGATCTCAACACAAGAAAAATATGGAAGCCAACAAGAGTAGTTATAGTGTACCAAAACCCAATACCACTAATGAGGAACCTCAATCATGGGGTTACAATCCAAATTACCTTTCAAATCATCAAAGAGAACCCACATTTAAAGCTATAGAAGATCAACCACCTAGTGATGAGGAAATATTGCTTCAACATCAAAACACGATTTCTAGAAAAACCCAACATCCTAGTGTTATCATTGGATAATATGATAGTGACGAGGAACTTACTGATAAAAAAATATTAACATACTCCCAAGATCCTAAGATATAAAACCTTATGGATAAAATTATTGGGAAGAATGGGAACTAGTATTTCCTTACACTAGCACAAAGTGGTGCAAAAATACCCATAGAAATTAATGTGGACATTCTCAAGGATCCAAAAATTATTCCATTAGGAGATCAAACAGTGATTAGATAGATACCAAAACCAATATTGTATCCCAAGATACCACCCTTGTTCTCACAAAATAATGATAAATCTAAACCCCAACCTATGGATAACCCATTGTTTCGACAACCATCTCAAATTGAGCAAGCAGTGGTAGGACAAAAATATCAAGGAAATTGAACTCAAAACATGCCACAAAAAAACACTATGCAAAACATGGGAAGCCTTCCAATAGTGGATCGACAAGGTAACATCCCATCACAAGGACAATACATGCCACAACATACATCATATATTTACCCTTCAAATAATGCACAATATCAACAAGGGCAATCACAAAAAAATCTCCAACAATAAGGTGTATCCCAAATGAACTACCAAGGTACACCCTTCAAAAAAATCCACAACAACAAGGAGTAACCCAAAAGAAACTACCAAGGTACTCCTCAAGTTCCACAACAACAAGGTGTACCCCAAACGAACTACCAAGGTACTCCTCAAGTTCCACAACAAAAAGGTGTACCATGAATGAACTACCAAGGTACTCTTCAAGTTCAACAACAACAAGGTGTACCCCAAACACAATACCAAGGCACCCTTCAACAAAATCCACAACAACAAGGTGTACCCCAAACAAACTACCAAGGTACTCTTCAAAATCCACAACATCAAGGAGAACCCCAAACGAACTACCAAGGTACTCAAAAAAATCCACAACATCAAGGTGTACCCCAAATGAACTACCAAGGTATTCCTCAAAAAAATCCTTAACATCAAGGTGTACCCCAAACGAACTACCAAGGTATTCCTCAAAAAAATCCTTAACATCAAGGTGTACCCCAAACGAACTACCAAGGTACTTACTCTTCAACAAAATCCATAACAAGGTGTACCCCAAACACACTACCAAGGTACTCCCAAAAATCAACAACACCAAGGTATACCCCAAACACAACATCATGGTATTCCACAAACCCAAACTCACACTCCTACTCCACAACAAAAAGGTGTACCTCAAATCCAATATCACGGTATCCCTCAAAATCAACATCAAGGAGTTCAACAAAATGAATACCGAGAAGTATCCCAAAATCAATATTAGGGTGTACCACAAAATCAACATACCTACAACACACAAAAAGGACCAAATCCTTCTTACACACAACATGGTCATCAAGGTCCCATACCTACACAATATCACGTTTATGACCAAAAAAAATTCGTAGGACAACAAGGCTACAATACAAAAAATCCTCAAGAAAGCACACCAACTAATGACATAAGTGTACAACCGCAAACCCTCAACCAAAAAATTTTGGACATCCAAATTGGAAATCCAAAAAAGAGCTATGCTCTACAAGATATTTTTCCATATCCTTTTGATCAAAAATTATCCATAATACCTTTTCCCAAAGGATTTGAAATAACAAAATTTCACAAATATAGGGGAAGAGGGGATCTAATAAAGCCCGTGTAGAAATTTTTAGTAGGTTGTATGGATATACAATGAAATGATACCTATTTAATGAGGATTTTTCCATGAAGTCTTGATGGGACCACTATTGAGTGGCTCTCTCATCTACCACCTGGTATCAAAACATTCAATGAGTTGTCAAATAAATTTGTCAACCATTTATTGTACAACATAGAGAAAGATATGATGATCACCGATCTCTACAAAATCAAACAAAGTCAAGGTGAATCATTTGCTTTGTATCTACAGATATGGAGAAACAAACCCAACAAATGTAAATGGCTCATTCTATAGAAATAGCTTGTAGAGATATTTATCTCTAATGTACACACAGACATTAACTACCAAATCACTGTGTTGTTCCCTAGAAACTTTGAGGAAACTATTGAAAAGGGTTTGCTAATCGAAAGAGCTCTCATCACAAGGGGATTAATTAAACTCTACAACCCTAAGGATCAACGTTCTAGTTCAAATGACAAACCAAAGATATGGGCAAAGAACAAAAACATAACCAATGACAGAGTGGTCAATGCTAAGGTTGTAGGAAACATATAAAATCCTAATGGCTCACAAAATAATGTTCAAATGACACAACAAAGCTATATTCCAAACAACACACTAAGCAATCAACTCAATTATCCTTAGAACAACCAACCCAATAAACAATAGAAAAATCAAGGATAGGATAATGAAAGAAGTCTGCCAAGGCAATATGACCAACCTAGAAGTAAATTCACACCATTGGGAGAACCCCTTGAGGAAATCATGTGCAAACTGGTCCAAAGAAACCTCCTCAAGATTAATGATAGAAAAAACTATGAGGAGCCAAACTTCAAACCCCCTTGGTATAATGAGAACAACCAATGTGAATTTCAAAAGATCAAGGGGCCTACCACCAACAATTGCATGAGGCTCAAAAACATCATGCAAGACTTAATAGAAAAAGAGAGTTTGACATAGAACATCATCTTGGAAATAAAGACTTAAAAATATACAAGGATCCAATCCTCGACCATTATAAGGGAAAAAACAAGGGTAAAGGGAAAGATTATCATAAAGTTAACTTCACCTATGATGAACTCATGGGACACATCTCTCAAGCTAATCACACCATCAAAGTTGTAACCATACTAGGCAAAGATCTTGAGTGCAATGTATCTACACAAAGAGGGAGAGTAATAATCCAAGGAGAACCACCCCCCAAAAAAGACACAAGTAAGCCATCAAATGACTATAGCATTGTGAAAAAATTAAATAAAAATCCTGCCTTAATCTCCATCCTTGAGCTTCTGAAGTTGTCGCCAGAACACAAAGAAATCTTGGAGAAAGCTCCTATCAAAAAATTAGTCTCTAACGACCTCAATACATATTAGTTTCAAGCCATGGTTGGTAACATCACCTCATCTTTTATGAGAAATACCTTCCACAAAAATCTTTCCACAATCAAGCTCTCTATCTAAAAGTTTTTGTCCATAACCATAAAGTCAAGAGAGTATTGATAGATAACGATGTGGGCTTAAACATTTGTACCCTAAAATTAGTGAAACAACTTGGATATTTTGATGATGTAATAGATAAAAGAAAAGTATCAACATAAGGGATTATGATGATATGGAGTGAAATTCAAAAGGAACAATCAGACTTCCCATTCAAATAGGACCAACGATAACAAAGATAACATGAAAAGTACTGGATCTTGAGCTACCATACAACCTTCTCCTAGGATGACCATGGATCCATGCTTTACAAGCGGTCCCTTCCACATTCTAGTCAGTGTTTAAAGTTTCATCATAATGATAAGGAAGTTACAATATATGTTGATCCCAAACCTTTTCATTACTATTCCAAATTGGAAGAGAAGTACAAAAAAATTCTTCAAATACCCAAAAATGATATATCTTTTCCACTCTTTTTCATTTGTTGACCCATCATCACTACCTTCATCCTCCACTACACCTTCATCAACTAAGCCCCCAAAGTCTGATCTCAAGATCCAAGTGCTTGACAAGGGCTATGGATAATACCACTTCAACTAATGCTTTTTCATCAAAATTCTTACCCCAACACCAAAAACTCATGGAGGACCTAGAGAGATCAAGCATGTTTAAGTTGTCACAATGGTAGTCAAACCCACAATTTTCACCAAGTGGGGAGACATGCAAGACGAGGAATTATGCAAAGAAGACCTATCTTCATGGATTTACAAAGAAGAAGGATGGGAGAAACCACTACCTCCCCTTCCTATTGATAAAAAAAATAAAGGATATCAAATAGAAAAAAGCACGAGGTTCACTGGAAAGGTGGCCTTGATTTTCATGAACAAGGCAAAAGAGAACTAGTTATCATGGAAAAGCGCCTGAAGAATACTAAACTAGGTTATGGCTCATTAGACATGATTACCCCAACTACCGAAATCACCTATTATGAGGAAGAAGCTCCTTCTACTATTGTTGAGACATCAAATAATTTCAAATGTCTAGACGACTACTTGTATATCCAAAACATGTTTGAAAACCTCAACATAAATACCATCACTACCAAACCTACATCTTATGATGACTATATTGAAATAGATTCCAATGAATATGAATGGGATTCATGTGCCTCTAGTGAATATAACCTATAAACCCTATGGATCCTTAATAAAACTGATATCTCTACACTAGCTACAACCTCCATAAGCTTTGTTGATACCAATGAAAAAATACTCTTGCTTTGCCCATAGTTAATGGATTGGAACCAAAAAAATTATACACCTATTTTGGACTCATTCCAGAATGATGAGGCTATTACAGATTTCATGGGACTTAAAATTGATATACCACAAGAAGATCATAAGGTGAGTTTTGTAATGGACCTAGATCAAGGAGCATATTTTGGAGGGGAGATTGCGTCCTCCAGTCACAAAAATAAACTGATTTAAAAAAAATAAAAATGAGGTCCCCTAAGGAAAACCACAATGTGGATTTATTAGATAAAGAAAAGAGAAAATATGGAAATATTTGATGGTGAAAAAATCTCTGAGGCGCTTGAATATGGAGGATTCAATCTCCCTACTATAAAATATCAAGAAAAATCAGCGCTATTAGTTGAAGACTTCAAACCTATCAATTTCAGCACACCAAAGACACCAAAAATAACATATCATGAATCTTCCCTCAATCCTAAAGAAAAAGTAAACTTCTTAGAATTCACTAATGAATGAAAAATAAAATTTTCATGGACATATGAAAAGATGTTATGGTTGGATCCAACATTAGTAGTCCATCACCTAGTAGTGTTCCCTGGAGCTAAGCCTGTCAAACAAAATTTGTGCAAGAAGTACCCACATATAGCACTCTTGGTCTAAGTAGAGCTTCAAAAACTTCTAGACATGGGCTTCATCCGACCCATTGACTATCTTGAGTGGGTATCTAACCTTGTGCCAATGTCAAAACCCATTGGGGGCATAAGGATTTTCACAAACTTTAGGGATCTCAACAAGGCATACCCGAAGGATGACTTCCCTCTACCTAGAATTGACATGATTGTGGACCTAATTGTGGAGCACAAAATTATTTCACTGATGGGTGACTTCTCTAGATGCAATCAAATCAAGATACCCCCCGAAGACCAACAAAAAATAGCTTTCACCTATGCATGGGGAACCTTTTGTTGGAACATCATGCCATTCAGTCCAGGGATAACTTTAAGAAACCCCCCCCTCAACAAAGGTGTAAAATCTTGGAAAATATTTCCTTTTATTTGAAAAAATATATTAATTTTCCTGGCGAATCTTATGTACAGTATTAAAAAATTTGTAAAATCCTGGTGAATCTTCATGAATAATTGGTAAAAATAATAATCACAATGGCGAATCCTAGTGAATAATCACTAAAAAGATTAATTACAATGGAGAATCTCTCCTTTAAAAATTTGCATAGTTGGTCGACGTAGTTGCCCCATATATTTTTTGTTTTTTTTTTAATATTGAAGTAGGGGCCCAGGGGTGGCAGCCACCAGCGGGGTCAAGGGGGTAGAGCCCCTTGTGGGGGACAAGGGGGCAACGCCCCCTCGTGGGGTCTAAGGACAACAACCCCAATGCGTTCTGTCATGATACAGGTGGGGTTGAGGGGCAGAGCCCCTCACCACCAAGCATAAATTCACTATTGAAAATGCATTGGAACACACACAAATGATGTGTTTTTAAATAATATCACTTGAAAAGTAAGAAAAAATGAAACTTGAAAATTTTACAATCGATTAGCTTTTAAATCAGATGGCTTCAAGTTCATTCTGTGAGCAAATATTGGCGTGAGTGAACATCATTGGTGGGACACTTAGGGATGTCCCACCAATACAACGATGATGATGTATGTCATGAAATATTTGCAATAGTGAATGGTGGAGATCAAATAGAGCTTTGATCAGATGTCTTTTTGGGAGATTCACGCGAATATTGTAGATTCCCTTCATGATTCTCTAGAATTACACAAGTGGTGTCCCTGTGCCTTGGCTGACCCTAGGTGGAGTATGGATGCCTTATCGGCATGAGTGAACATCATCAGTGGGACACTTAGGGATATCTTTCCGATACAACGATGATGAAGTATGGCATGAACTATTGGAAACAGTGAACGATGGAGATGAAACTGAGCTTTGATCGGACGTCTTTCCAGGAGCTTGGAAAAAATATAGTAGATTCCCTTCTTGATTCTTCAGAATTACACAATATTACTGGCAAATATTATTAATATTTTTAAATTTTACTGTATAAAATACTAGCGAATTAGTGCCAATGACACATCGTTTACATGGCGAATTAATTGAGACAATTATTTTTTTGTCTAAACCTAGCGATTAAGTCTTTGTTTTAGCTTGTAATATTCACCATTTTTGGAACTCCCGATTTCTATTATTCACAAATTGGCAAATATTTTCCACTAAATTTTTCCTTGATTCAGTCTGAAGAATGTAGGGGAAACTTACCAATGAGCAATGACCATCATTTTCCATGATACATTGCATATCAATATGGAGGAATGTGTAGATGAAATTTTAGCAAAATCAATCAAAAGAAAGGATCGTCTATCCAACCTAGCCAAAGTATTTGATAGACTAGAGGAATACAAACTACATCTCAACCCAAAGAAGTGTGTATTAATTATGACATCTGGAAAGTTTTTGGGTTACATTATATCAAGAAGAGGCATTGAGGTGGATCCTGCCAAGGTAAATGCTATATTATAAATGCCTCCTCCAAAACCATTTAAACAACTACAAAGTCTACAAGGTAAGCTATAGTCCATTAGGAGGTTCATCACACAATTAGCAAACAAGTGTCACCCTTTCACCCATTTGTTACATTAGGACATAACATTCAAGTTGAATGGCAGATGTGATCAGGCTTTCCAACAGGTCAAGGATTATTTTCTCACTCCTCTAGTGTTGATGCCTCTAGTCTAGGATAAGGAAATGATCTTGTATGTATCTACGAAACTCGTAGCTTTGGGAGTGAAACTGGATGATAATAACAAGGAAAGAGTAGTATACTATATCGGCCAAACCTTGGTGGGTTATGAAGTAAACTATACGCCCATAGAAATAGCATGCCTATTTGTCATCTTTGCAACACAAAATATTAGGCACTACATATTAAATAGGCAATTAAATTTGATATCAAAAGTGGATCCCTTGAAGTATCTATTGGAAAAAGTAGCTTTATCAGGGACGATTGCTAAGTGGGTAATAATACTTAGTGAATTTGATATAGAGTACATTGATAGAAAATCCATAAAGGGACAAGTAATAGAAGATCAACTAGCAGATGCACCTATGGAAGATCATCAACCTCTAGTATCATAATTTCCAAATGAAAGCATACTTCTAACTGACAAGTCAAGCCATTGAACCTTGTACTTTGATGGATCACACACTCAACAAAGCTCAGGGGTTGTTATTCTATTTCTCACACGTCATGGAGATAGTATACCTAAAGCTTATAGGATCACATTTCCATGTACTAACAAAATTTCTCAATGTGAATCACTCATCACTGGACTAAAGATGGCTATAGAATGGAAGATAAAGGAACTACAGGTCTATGGAGATTCTTAGCTAGTCATAAGACAGGTAAATGAAGAATAATAGACAAAGTATGACAATATTATGCCATACAAAATATGGTAGATAGATTCAAATAGTAATTTTTCATCATCACCTTTGAAAAGGTTCCTTGAATTAACAGCAAAGTAGTTGATGTTATGGAAACAATAGGCTCACTTCTCAACATACCCCAAAACATTCCTAAATATGAATTCCTCATGGAGCAACTACTTATGGAATTTGATATCTAGAAATTAGAACTTATCTATGATGTTGTTGGTCCTAACTCACCTTGGTACCAAGATATGTTTTCCTATATCTAGCATGGTATCATACCCCCTGACTTAACAAAAAACCAAAAGAAAAAATTTTGTCTATAGAACATCTTGATTCATCATCCTAGGAGATACCCTACATAGATGCAGTCTAGATGGAACATTACTTTGATGTCTCAATGTGGATGAAGTGAAAACCAATTTACAAGAAGTGCACGATGATGTTTGTGGGTCTCACTCTAGTGGACATAATCTAGTATAGAAGTTGTTGAGAATAGGGTATTATTGGCCCTCAATAGAACAAGAATCCACTCATTACTCAAGGAAGTGTCACCAATTTCAATAGCACAATGATCTTGTTCACAGACCAACATAGGAGCTATGACCTATAACTACATGATTAATTGTAAAATGGATGCTTTATAGAACACCACTTTTCTCCCACTAATCATTCAACAATGCCCTAGGATCCCAAATTGGTTTTACTATCAACCCGAAGGTGAGTCAATTATCGAAAAAGGAGACCTGGGGAAGTTTCTTAGGCTTCGAAGGGTTCACCACCAAGCAAAAGCTTGGAAAAGACAACCTAATATTCAACTCGCAAAACCTAGTAATGCAAGCCAAAAAAATGAGTGTAAATGAGAAAATTAAGTAACGACAAGCAAGAATGTAAGTACCCAGGAAGTCTAGAAATGTGATGAGGATTCTAGAAATGCAAAAATGTTCTCAAAATATGCTAGGGAGGACTAATACACCCTTACTGTATTCTTAGTCTTGTTGTTGTTTTTTGAGGAAAACACAAAATATTTGGATGTTAGAACAAAATCTAAAAGAATCTATGTGAAATACCTCCAAGAGGTATAAGACACCCTTACTATCTTCTTAGTCTCGTTCTAAATTTTTGCAATTTTAGAATGTGATCCTGAGGTCCAAGGTTTACACTTCCTTCTTCTTAGATCTTAGGTCTTAAAACTTCTAGATCTGGCCTGTAGGTGACTTTCCATGAAGATGACAACTTTGCAATGCAACTTTACAACTTTGCACTTCAAATGATCTTAAAGTCTTCAACCCAAATTTGCAAACACAAACACATAAGAGAAGAAAAAATTGTTGATTTGTTAGTAAATGGGGGTTTGCCTTGGTCAAACCCCTTGTTGGTAATTAAACCTTGGAATGAAATAAAATGAAGGGAAATGATGACTGAAAAAAGTGCTATGTTGCAACTTGCCAAACCCTTGTCATGAAATTTGCAAACTTGTGTGAAGTGGCTAGCTTGAATGTAGATCTTGAATTGAAGGAATGCTTGATAGATCTTGACTTGAATTGATTGCTTAAATCAAAACCCTACATCATGAATGTTAGCTCAAAAACACACATGATGAAATAAAATCTTTGATATGATTCTTGAATCTTGATAATGGCTCCAGATTCTTGACGAATTGCCCTTGAATGCTCTTGTGAACTCCAATTTTCTATTATGAATGCTCTCACACAAGTCTTAGGTGAAAATGAGTGAATCAACCTTGTATTTATACTTATCCATGCTTAATATCCCAAAATTAAACCAAAAAAATCCGACATATAAAATCATTAATTAAAGGAGGCTAAATCATGTCGATATTTGAAATTAAATCTTGAAAATAACTTAAGGGAGACTAAGATGCCCTAGGTGGCATCTTCGTCTTGAGGCTTGAAACTTGGGGCACAAACTCCAAAAAGTGGCCTTTTAAGGTGCCTTTAAAATCAAGGTCCCAAGACCTTTTAGGGACAAAGATGCCCTAGGTGCCTTATTATTCCTAGTCCAAAAATCAAGGACACGACCAAAATCATTAAATTATCATTTACCCTTTGATGTTTTTCAGGATCAGCCATAAAAAGATATAGTTTTTTAGGATTTTGGATGCAAAATAGGACCAATTAAGACATAAATAAGGATAAACAAAGCAAGGCAGGCCCAAACAAGTGTGAAAATGCAAGGGTATGCATTTTCCTACACTACACTACACCATGGCATTTCTCGTAGTGGGGACTTGACTTGCTAGGGAAGATATCTCCTGCTTCATCCAGTGGGCATAAATTTATCATAACTATATTAGAATACTTTACAAAGTGGATAGAAGAAATTCCATTGACTTACATTATATGGAAACAAATATCCAAGTTTATCTTGAATTATTTGATATGTCGATATGGAATTTCATAAACTATCATAATGGATAACGAAACCCCATTCAAAAACCAAGATGTCCATGAAATTTGTTCAAATTTTTCTATCCAACACTGATTATCAACCCCATACTATCCCAAAGGAAATGGTCAAGCTAAATAAACCAATAAAACCACTTTGAAAAGATTGAAAAATACTATTAATGACGTTAGCCATGATTGGAATTTGTAGCTAAATACAACTCTATGGTCTTATCAAACCAACATTCACACACTCATGGGTGCCACACATTTTTCCTTGGTCTAAGAGTCTGAAGCAATCCTACCTATCGAATTTGAGATCCCATCGTTGTGATTATCCCTAAAAGGCATTTTCAACAATGAGGAATATTGGGTGTCCAAAATTAATGAGCTAGAACTTCTAGATGAAAGGCATTTGAGGACATTAAACCATCTCTAGTTTTATTAGAATCGAATCAAGTGAAGCTATACCAAGAAGATTAAGAATAGAAGCTTTCAAGTTGGTGACTTGGTACTAAAAGAGCATAAGAAGATCCAACTAAATGAGGATGGGAATGGTAAATTTGAACCAAACTGGGTAGGTCCTTTCATTATAACAACAAGCTATAGATCTGGAGCTTATCAGTTGGCTAATATTGAAGGATAAATTTTAGATGAACCTATGATTAACACCTATCTCAAGAAAATTTACATTTGAGTGCATCAGAATATCCCCAACAAAAAAAAGCTAGAAAAGAAAAAAAAAAAATCAAGAAAAAGAGTAAAGAAAAATAAAAAATTTCTCTAAGTGAAAACCACCTTATGGTGCTTCTAGGACGAGTACCATAGTGAAAAATTGGTAAATAGGTGCTATGTTTGAATAATTATAGCATATATATATACACTATTTATATAATTCACCCCATCCATCCCATAATAAAACTTTCAACCAACCATTGCTTGATGATTGATCAAGTGTTGAACCTTGTTGCACCATCAAAACCCATCTACCCTAATAAATGTAACTACGTTTTGAACTAGGGGAAACTTCCCAAAACTAGTAGTGGATTGGATCCTTGTTCATCCCATCACTATCAAAAATAAAAAACATCCAAAAAATAAACAAAGTTCAAAATATCAAGATCCCAAAAATATTATATGCTTTGAGTCAACACCAATCAAACTATGTGGTCTCTATGTGTATAAAATAGGAAAGGATACTATTTTATCAACCCTCGAGGCCCTAGTTTAGTCTCCTTAGGTGTCCTTCGTGATCTTTAAACTTAATAAAAAATCCAAAAACATTTAAAAAATTATAAAATCCAAAAAGTATAATCTTATCATGGTTAAGTGAACTATGAGCCTCTGCATGTAAAAAATAGGCAAGGCCATCATTGATGAGCCCCCAATGCCCTATGTTAGTCCCCCAAAATAAAAAACATTCAAATATCTTATCAAAATAAAAAACTCAGTAAAAGTCAAAAAAAATCCAAAAATAGTGTCACTTAATATGGTCGAACTACGAGCCTTTGTGTTCATCATGTAGGAAGGGCCATCATTGATGAGCCATCGAGGCACTAGGTCAATCCCTTTAGGTCCACCTAATTTTATCTAAATCTCTCTAAAACAACAAAAAACATCAAATAAGTTCAGAAAATCTCAAAAAAGTCCTATCTTCATTGTCACCTATCCACAATAAACTTTCCATTCATAATAAATAATCATTGCCTTCAACCTTTGACAAATAAATTGACAAGAAAAACAAACATAAAAATTAAAACTTCCAAAGTAAATATTGAAATGAGTGGATCACTATCAGACTATAACAATGCCCAAGTATTAACTACCTACCTATCGATAATTCATCATCAACATCCAAGACTATTACAATGATCAAAATTACATGATAAGATATATCGGGAGGACTGGCCTATGCTCTCAGCGATGAATTTTCATCGGCGAGATACTCATCAAATCTCATCGATGAAGCATGAGGGAAGCATATCGGCAAGACCTATAACATCGGAGTAAGTTCTAAATGTCTACCCCACCCGCTAGGTGATGCCAATAAGATTACATTGGTAGGAATCTTGGCGACATGGTTGAGATCGAAAGAATAATCATTGGGGAGACTCACCACTTCGGGGAAACTGCAGAATATCCTAGCGATATATGATCTCTTGTCGATGAAGATATAAATGGATCAAAATACTTATCAGGGTGACTCTGGGCAATATTTAAAAGTAGTAGGAGGCTCCAAAGTGCATCCATAGGGATAATGATAGGAGATAAGGATAGGTCAATCAAAGAAAGAAAGTTGATGTGCCAAGACCATGAGAATTTAATAGGGGTAGTAAAAGACAAGATGGATTATCATCAATGCTCAGATATAAAGGACAAATTGGAAGACTTCATTATGAAAATTTAGATCACAATATGATTAACCCTGTTTGGAAAAATGCAATGACATTAGTGTCAAGAGTTAAGAGGCCATTCAACTTTGCATTTCAATAAATTATTGTATGCATTGAGTAAGTTTTTACAAGGTAGAAAAAGGACAGTCATATGTCTATTTAAAATATCAAATATGTTAGTTGTTGTGTTTAATTAGGCTTACAAAGGTAGGAATTTATCATTTTTTGCATACATCTGCAGTCCAAGCTCTAGGCCTGCATTATTTGGTTACCATGTATGAGAAATGAGCAATGAATAATTGTAGAATATGGAGGCTATGGATGATATTATGATGTCCACATTTAATGTTGATCAACAATTGGAGCAAAATATAAAACCTATGATGAGTCATGAGATCAAGGGGACTACCATGGACAACAAGCACAACCTATGAATTGGATTCTAATTTTGCTAAAAAAGAAAAAATCAAACTAGTGAATATTAAACTACACACTAGAATCTAAATTTGTGGAAAATGAGAAATTTGGTGAGAAAGAGTACCCGTAGTGCGTCTTGGATACTTAGCTAGTGTACTAAAATATAGGATTGCAAACCCAAAATTATTCTCACTCTGGAAATTCAATAGAAAAATACAAAATGTTACCTAGATACTTAGCTCTTAGACATTCAATAAAATAATATGAGCATGATTATGAATGGTTTTACTTGGTCCCACTCTTGATCTCCATGTTTGAGAGCCTTCTCTTTAAGACCTCGTGAATCCACTTTGATCCGTTGCTGCCAAAAGAGATATTAATGTGTAAACAAGGAGCCACATTTAGACAAACTAGTTGTTGATTTCTTCTGAGAAATTTAGAGACTACAAAAAGAAGATAGTTGATGGGGATCATGTGGGCTTCCTAGATAAAGCACTGCAATATGGCCTCGAGCAGAAATGAAAAACTTTGGATTAGCTTCACAGTAAATCCTAACAACATGAAATTGAAAGTTGCTAAGGTACTGGGTCCTCTCCCCTAGATTAAATTAAGGAAAACATTGTGTAAACACAATATGTATAGAAGAATATGAATGTAAAGGAAAATGGATATTAGTAAAAAATAAATGTAAATAAAAGTAGTGTGAGCAGTAAATGAATCTAAATTGTTCTTGAACAAATAAAATCATACCCAATTAACATTAAGTTATATTGACCTTGTACTCATTGCCACTTTCAATCTTGAAGGTTACTTTAATGCCTTATGAAGAAACTCTCTGGCCACGAGGCAAGAGAAGGCAGTAAAACAAGTGTATATTGATGACTTCTTGACAATAAAAAAGAAAGAAGCAACCAGTCAACCCTATTCGAACATAATAATCTTATGAATTGATTTTATTTGTTTTATTGGCTAATGAATAGTGGACCTAGTTATCTTGAATTGAGATACTACTAAGATGTGTTGACTGGTGATTTTAGACTAATGATATTCTGCTTCAATCTCTATAAGTTACTTTTGTCTTAAATATATTCAAGATAACTCTACAAAAATATTCCCCGATCTCTCAGAAATTATGCGATTATTTTGTCAATACTTCTCCATTTTGATATTTTCTTTCAAAAATTTATAGAAAGATATGTAATGCCATATTTGAAACTTACATATTTTAATTTTACTAATTCTATAATTATAGTATATGATTCCAAAAATTGTGAAACACATTGGCAATATGCTGGATGAATGAAGTAAACTATGCAATTGGCAGGTGTAAAGCCAAATTATTTAACCCTTGCCAACATCCTTCTTGCCCATTTTAAAACATGTGCTTCAGAACAGGGCATGAAAATCCATCTAAGTATTATGAAAAGGAGATTTTTGTCAGATATTATATTACAGTAAGTTGAATGAATGTAGGTAGAGATATTTTAGCATACTTGCAGATGGTACAAAATTTCATGGTTAAATGGAAGCCTCCCTTCCATAACAAGATCCAAATATCCGTGTATTTCTTATATTGAAAAGTGTATTACTTGCCTTATTGAGCTTCTCTTTGTTTTGAGAATAGTTTAATATTATCTACTTAACAAGGCCAATCACGTGAAGGTGGAAGCTCATTCGCCCCCCCTCACATCACTCTCAATTCCCCATACTCGATCATATAACATTAATCATTCATTCATCCATTAATAGCATATAACATTCATTCATTCATCCTGCATTAATAACATATAACATTCATTCATTAACATATTCACATTCATTCATTCATCCATTAATAACATATAACAATCATTCACTCATCCATTAATAACATATAACATTCATTCATTAGCATATAACATATTCACATTCATTCATTAACATATAACATATTCACATTCATTCATTAACATATAATATTCATTTTTTCAGTTTTTACATATTATCAAAATTATGGTTGTCATAATATGATTACAATCACTTTTTTTTGTTTCTTTTTTGCAGCTAAAAAAAGTAGAAATGGAGTATCGTTTTCAAAATCATATGTTCCTTCTTCAGTTGTTCTGAGCTCTGCTCATGATCTTAATGTATGCCTAGTCGTGTACTCACAACATGGACACCGTTGCAAGGGGGGGTCTGTTGCAATAGCAAATAAATGTTAAATTGATATGTTTTATTATTATTGTTACACATATTTCATTAATTAAAAGAACATCGGAGTGGTGCTCTTTACCTAATTGGGCCACATCATGTTCTTGATATTGTCTTATAGCCTCATGCTCAACATGCTAAACACCCTCTAAATCTTGATCTGGAATTGAAACACAAAAGATTACATTAATTAATACACCAATTGCAATTGAATATCTTTACAAGAACATTAGAGTGGTCCTCTTTACCTGTGAGCCACATCATCTTCCCGATCTTGTCTAGCCTGATCATGCTCAACATGTTGATCACGCTCTACATGCTCTAAATTTGAAACATGAAAGGTTACATTGATTAATACACCAAATGAAATTAAAGATGTTTAATTGTATTAATCCATACCGCATTTTCTATAACACATGAATACATCCAACATCGGGATGCACACCATGGCCTTCATCTGCAAGTTGTGCTCCACCCTCACCAGGTTGCATTCCAATGCCATGTGCAATATTATCAATGCTTATATGTGTAAAAAAAATAGGCACATTTTTATGGTGGAAATTAATATTGAATAGATTGCACAAGTATTCAATTTGAAATAAAATTTATTGAGTTTATTTACCTGCGTGTTGGATGTAGTGGAAGATTGTGTTTGCCTAGTCAAGACTCTTAGGTGTTCAGTCAGGGCTCCATAGCCTTGGTGGAAGGAAATCTCGAGGTCCTCTTATGTGGGCACTCTATTGAAATCACAACCCTGCATTTTTGCATGCGATCATGAATTTTGCTTCTATGGTGTGATAAAACCAAAATTGTTTGCAATTTATTATTTGGATGCAATATTTCAATTATTGATACTTACAAATCATTCGGCCAATTTCATATAACCACTAGAGCCAAGTTTATGTTGCCCATGTTTTTCTAGTCTTGCCTTTGTTTCCTTCGATGTGATGGGCAGGCTATGAAAAATTTGAAATATGTTAGATTATGTAAAAAGAAAGAGTAATTAGTATATAATTAAATTATTGATAGTATCACATACCTTCCTTGGCCCGTTGGTTTATTTCCTTTTATTTTTAGCCTTCTCCTTTCCATCCGACACCAAGTCCTTCCACTCCCTCTTCGTAATCATAGGGTTAAACTCATACTTTTATAGATCTTCATTAGACTCCATACACCCAACAAGGCACCGGTCTCACACTTTCATCTTTTAGTTTATCCATTTTATTTTTTACATATGTTAAATGAACATATTCTAATATAATTCTAATATAATTAAAATTAAAAGCATCATAAATTAATTATCTAACCACATAAGTCAAATATAATTCTATCAAGAAATTAATATCAAATAGATAATACAATCACATAACTCATACATTTCAATGTCATTGATCTTCTTCTTCATCCAACTCTTTGTCTGTATCATCCGATCCAGATTCAACATTGTAAGGATTTGGTCATATCATCATCGTGATTGATATCAGTTTCAATAATTTCATCATCCACACAAATATCATCTTCATGAACATTAACTCCTACATGATCATGATCTAGTTCCTCCTCTTCGACATCTTCGTTAGCCACATCATTAACTGACTATTGATCCTGATCATCATCTACATCATCTTCTATTTCTTCAGTATCTTTTTCTTCCACCACATTATACTTTATCGACCTTCCTCTTGGATCATGTCTAACAACATATGACCAACCCGCTTTACCTAGAACCTCTTAGTAAAATACCTACTCACATTGGCTTGGAAGAACATAGGGTTCATTCCCAGCTCACTCAAAATACCTTGTATTAACCATGGTAAATCCATTATCATGTTCAATAATAGTTCTCTTGGGATCATTTTCATTCAATCGTAGTTTGTACCATAGGACAACGAACATAACTAATTTGAAGGACTTAAAGTCACACTCAAGTATATCATCCAAAATCCCATTGTATTGATTTTCCAAGACTTCTGGATGTATGTCACTTCTAGATGAAACATTAGTCACCTGGAAGATTGCAGTTATCCCAGAATCACAAGTTTTCTTCGTGTCGTCCAAAATCTTGATTCAAAATTTATGACCATTGCACCACATAGCCTTGTGGTGTTTCATTTGAAATATGTCAAACATGTAAAAATTATTGCCATATCGTCAGTTGATAAACATATTTATTCTTGTTCGAATGTATGCAAAGAAAAAAATATCAACATATATATACATCAATATAATTGAAAATAATTAAATAATATGGGTGATTAATATATTTATACGTACCTATTTATCTCTTAAACCATATGCTAAATCGATTTCCCTTGGTGTAACATTGGAATCTCCATTACGATGAGCTTCTTTAACTAATGAAGCCACACCTTCCCATGTTAATGCCCAACCAGGTTGTTGCCATCGTTCAATCCATACCATCATCCAATCAAGATTGTTTGTGACATACAAATGTAGTGCATCCCACTCTCGACTAACTGTATCAAAAAAAATCAAAATTCACAAATGACGTATAATTAGTTAATTACCACGGTATACGACCTTAATTTATAATTGATGAATATTGAAGGTTAATAATTAAATAACTACAATATACATAAAAACCAAATGTAAAATTTGTATTCTAATTAATCTCCATGACCATCTTATAATTACCTGTCACTTTCCTCATTCTACCTTTCCCCAACAGGTACTCCCCTTCAAATTTGTTAATGGAGCTGGGATCCCAAATGCAATCTACATGGATCTTTGTTGCAAACTTAGGAAGATATTTAGTAATGTACACCATGGTCTGATATACCATATATCCCTCCACCATAGAACCCTCAGGATATTCTCTTTGTCTAACCAAAGTCTTCCAAAATTTCAAGTGCCTCTCAACCATCCACATTGACCTTGTGTGTACAGGTCCACACAATTCAATCTCCTCAACTTGGTGTATGAGGTAGTAATCTTGTGCATTGAAAAATGTCGAAGGTAGACACTTTTGCATTTCACGCATTAGATGAGGAATTTTTCTCTTCCAATATTTTATATCTTCTTTATGGATTGCTTTAGATGACAACCATCTACAAGTGATTCAAGGCACAAATATATTAATGATATTTACCAAAAATATACAATGAATTGAAGAAATATCACTACTTACCTCATGTATTTTCCAAGATCATATATAACTTGCTTGACATTGTTGTCGAAGTTGTCTGGGAGAGATAGAGTTAGAACGTACTGCAACAATTATAAAATGATATTTTCATTAATATTTTTCCAAAAGTAGTAAACATAATACACTAAAAAGTACATGTAGTATACAAATATATATATAATATACCAGAATAATTACCTTAATGAAGGTATGTCAATCATGCATTTTCATACCTGTCCCAAATTCACCTTTCTTTGTTATGATATTGTTTATGTTCACAGAAAATCCTATGGGAAATCGAATTTTTTGTATGAATTCTTTTATAGTATTGCTTTGCTGCTCCATTAATAACCAAGGAAGGACACTTATATTAATTTGGCCTTCATCGCTATTTAATTGAATGACGTTTTTCATTACATGACTGGCTTCTTGAATGTCACTACAAATTTTGACAATTTTTTCTTTGTCATGCCTTCCATCCAATATTTTCCATAACGTTTTTGTCATATTCTTTCTGATATGCATTGTATCAAACAAATGCACAATTTGTAGCTGCTCATAGTAGGGAAACCTACTAAATTGTCTGGGATAACTTTTCAGTCCTTGTGGAAGCCAACTATTAATGCCTTGATGACCTTCATGAAGCATATAAGTTAAAAAAATCAACAATGACAATAATTGTCAATTACAACATGAGTAAACACAACACAATATAAAAACATAAATTCAAAACATATCATAAATGATAGATAAAGAATTTGATCCGATGTATAACCTTGATGATTAATTCTATTATATTACAACTTCCATAGGCGAGGTGTCATTCTTCGTGGTTTTGATGTAGTCTCTTCTTTCCCATTGAAAATATGTTTTTCAGTAGTTTGATACTTATGATTTTTGTGGAGGAAGTTCCTATACTCATCAAACACCTGATTTCCTAAACTTGTTGAATGATGAGATTTCATTTTTGGACCACAAATTGAACATGCAAATTTTCCCTTTGTTTGAAGACCTACAAATCATATATAATTGGATTAAATATGTCAATTTTTATAATAATATATAATCAATAGATTATTTAAAAAAAATGCATGATATCTACTTTATAAAATTAAATATCATTAAAGTCATGCAGTTGAATGCTATAACATACCAAAAAATGTGTTAGCCCTAGGGCATCATGAATTGTCCATACAAGCATTGCATGGAATTCAAATTGTCTTTGTCCTATTGATCTAGATATGTCATACATAGTCACGCCATTCCATAAGTTTAGTAACTCATCGATAAGAGGATCAATATATACATTCATATCTTTAACTTGGTACTTACCTAGTTGAATGAGCATAAACATTACATAATTATTATAACCATTTTACTGCAATATATATAAATTAATGTACATGACTATTAAATGAAAAAACATATAAGTCATTATGCAACAAATAAGACAAATGAGATGCCACTACGTTAAAGAAAATTGATGTAAACAAATATCTGGAACAATCATTGCCAACATTATGTGCTCCCTCTTTATTGACATCCATGGAGGAATGTTATTGTTGATAACAAAAATAGGCCACACCAAGTAAATAGATCTCAGCTCTCTAAATGGATTGACACCATCTGTTGCCAATGAAAGCCTAAGATTACAAGGTTCTTCTTTAAAGTGTGGCCATTTCCCCTCCATGTCCCTAAATGCAAAACCATCTGCAGGAATTTGAAGAATGTCATCTCCACTTCTATTCCGTGCATGGTAATCCATGAATTGTGCTAAGATTTCACACCTAAATAATTGTTTCATACGTGGAATAATGGGAATATAACAAAGAACCTTGCAAGACACGTTTTTTGTTAGTTGATCTGTTCGATATCTATTGATATGACATTCCGGGCATTCTGTTGCAAATTCATGTTGTTTATGATATATAATATGATCATTGGGACATGCATCTATTGCTTGATACTCCATTCTAATATCTTTCATAATGCCAGATAAATCTCGGTATGAGCGAGGTAAAATATTTGATGGTGGTAACAAAAATTCACTGATCAATCTACAACAAAAAATAATTTGTTAATATAAAGAATATTAATGGTACATACTTCATCCTTGATTTACTAGCAATGAACTAACAACAATTAAAATAGATGAAAAAGGATGACATATATGACATACCTTAACATCCGTGAGATTTCTATGTTGGATAAACCATTCATAACCTTCAAGTTCACCAGAAACAATACAACAGAGAGAAGATTTTTTTGGGAGCCTTCATAAAGGGGCTTGTATGCCTTCTCAAGTATAGGTAAATCATGAACATCATCAAAGTCATCTCGATCAACATGATCAGTTGTGCCACTACATGTGTCATAGATCAATGTATTTGTACCATCATCTTCAACTATTTTTTTGGTGCATGATCATCCTATTCCATAGGATCATTAACTTCATCTTTGATATTCACAACTCCATGTTCCTCCGCTTGCAAAACCACATTCTATGGGCCATGATAATCCATATCATGTGCCCTAGGGCACCCCACCTTTATAATAATGATAGACACAAATAAACCATGATCATGATCAAGTGATTTTTTATATATATATCAAATGTTAAAACAATATAAACACATATAATGAACAACTTACCAATGGATGAAAACCATGCCCCCTTCAACATGACCATGCTACCTACAATGTTTCTCAGTTGTTGTGATTAAAAGTCTTCTCGTCTTTAAACCCTTGCAATTATTTCAAAGACAATAACATTTCCCATCACCCTTTCTTTTCAATATAGCCCACAATCTATCAACTGACTCTTCATTTTGTTCTGGACTAATATTATCTAACATGATTTTTCTTTACTAAGCTTGAATACTTAGATCTTCAAAAAATATCAAATTCACTCTCCAATAATTTTTAATCATAGAAAGGTAACAAAATCTAATAATTATGATATTTTACACCCAAAAAATTTGGCATGCAACCACCCCTGCAAAAGAGAAGATAGTCTGAAGTTAATGACCCCAAAAAACACTTTAAAATGCTAATTCCAGAAATTATTAAATTTTGTTTTTACTATGATTTCCAACTGTTAGACTCCTAAAATCAGAATACTGAACTTGCAAAACAAAATCTGGAAATGAAATTCTCAAAATGCACAAGTCTAAAAATGAAATCTGATGAGATGTTGCTTTAAAATATGATTTTCAAACCTGGAAGTACAAATTTGACTTCACAAATGAATTATGGAAATAAAACAGTATGGCATAATAAAGAGTTTCATTTGAAGTGGACCACCCTATTATATGCCTTGATAAAGTTAAAAGATCTATGAATTTTATCTACAATATAGCCTACATAGTCACCAGTCTTATTCACATCCCTACTTTATATTTTAATAGGCAACACTATTAGAAGGGATCCTTGAAAGTTCAATACATTAAGGGAATAATGAAGGCGTCTTCCTTAATGATTACATCCATCTGACAAAAAATAGTGTATGGCTGAATAAGGATGATATCATTTTAGTGTTTGAATCTACCACATAGAGATTAAATATGCTTACTCTCAAATAAAGTTGAATTATATAAACAATAGTTAGATGCCTCCCTTAACATAAAGGACAATCTAAAGTACTAAGGAAATTTATATCCTTTATAAGAGATTGCTTTTAACTAGTGAAAAACTTGAGAGGGTAATACATAGGTTGCAAGGAAAGTTACAAATTTATCATAAGTAGCTCAATCAAAAAGGAAAAATTAAGCATGCAAAAGCATGAGTAGGTTGACCAGCTTCACTAAAATAGCAATTTATTTTTTATAACATCTTACCTAGATATTACTTGATAAGTTAAGGAGTGCTCTTTTCCGCTCAGTTTCATATGGTGGCATATCTACACACAAATCACCAAATTGTCAAATAACTAAATAAATTGTTTTACTTAATAAAGTTGTTACAACATGCCATTCATGTCAAAATCACTTCTTCTTACCACAAAAAGTTTGGTTTCCAATTTTTCAGGTTCATTTTTTGATTCTTGTACCAACTTTTGAAGGAATATGGCAGCTTATACTTCTACATGAGGAGATAATTTCATCTTCTAAATTGTTCCAAAGTACAAAACAAATAGAAATCATATAATCTGCATGATAGTTATAGCTTGCTAGATGTTTGGAAACATCTAAAAAGTTTAAATGAACTGAGAAAAATAGAGAGGCTTGATGGAGCCTCAAATTTCATTCTTTGAGTTCCATTAATTTTCTGCCACATTACTGGTTTGTCATGCTATTCTGGAGGATCCTAGGGTTGGGGTTTTATCTTTACCTTCATGAAATCCTAATGTTCTATCTTAAACCCTAGGTTGGATCTATTTCATCATTACATTTTAGGGGAGGTTTTGAAACAACTTATGCCCCATTGACTCGTCTAGGTCGGGATCCTTTAATACATTGTGTTAATATTTCACCTCGACTTTATTATTTCCTAAGTCTAGGTCGGTTTGTGCCCCGTGCTTTAAGAACAACTTTATTCCATCATTTGTCATCGGCCTAGGAGATGTCCCCTTTCCCCCTTCTAATAATTATCTTTATTTTGTAGGGAGTGTATTTTAATGACTGTCGATCATCCTATGGTTGATCTTGACTATTCTCCGCAATCTCGCATTGACATCACTATTGGGTTTCAACTGATTGTGATTTCAATGGTGGGCACCACATGTCTCAGTTGCCGATGCCGAAGAATGATTAATAAAGTGTTTAATAATTGTATCAAACTTTAATACGTTAAAATTTGGGTTACTAAAAGAGCTGTGAGATGCATGTGCTTGAGATCAATGCCAGTGTTTTAATCTTGATGAAAATTTTCTCGACGGTTATATTTGGTGTTGTTGACTATTGTGATTGAACATGATCATCGGTGGTGGGAATCAATGGTCGCCCGCCATCGCATGATCCAAATATGTGGGGTGTTTAGTGATTGTGATATCACTGGTGGGTGCCACGTGTATCCCTTTGGAGCTGCACATTGTGGTGGGCCCTGGATGCTGACATGGAGATTACATCAGCCTTTTTGAAGGTGGTCATTCGATGATATGACAAAAACAAAATATCAACGACTGAAGTTTAAATTTGCATCAAATACGATTGGAGTCATTGGCACGACTTGAAAATGGGATTTAATGGTGGATGAGACATCTACTGACTAAATTCAATTGAAATAAAGTATTTGATTTCATTCTATCTTCACCACAAAAGCATTCAAGTCTTTTTGAAGCGGTTCAGAGCCAGAGATAAATTTTTTCAAGAAATCATAGCAAAGGTTTGGTTCTCAGCAAGGTGCAAAATCCAGTGAGTTACTTTCTATATCACTGGTTTATTTTGATTGGGATTCTTGTGAAAAGTTGTAGTGTTCTAGTCTGGGGGTTGTTGATTATTGTTATAGGGTTACAGGTTCATTTGAATTGCGTAGTTGTGTTGTAATTTCATTTTTTGGGTAGCCCTAGTTTGTTCAAGAATTTGAATTTTAAGAAAGCCCTAGTTGTTTGATATGGTGCCACCGAAGCAACACTCTAGCCATGTTGATTATTTGCAAAGGAATTTATATGATGATTTTCTGGATCAACTCCCACTATCAACAAATGATAGAAGAAGGGGTTTGGTTTTAATGAATAAAAGAACCCTAGATGAGGGACTAGTGTGCAAAAACTATAATATTAAAGATGCTAGGGTTCCAATGACAGGTCTAGAAATGTTCAGGCTATGGTATGGAAAGATAAACCTACCCCACCCTTTTAAAAATGGCTAGAGATAGGACATGGGGAAACTAGCAGTGCCGAATGTGTTTCCTGACATGGACCTACTCAGAGCAGTGGCTGCATGTTATGACCTAGTTACAAGGGTAATTAGGGATAATGATGGTGGGATTCTACTGAGCATAAGTGTAGTTGAAATTCGGTAGGTTATTTATTTGAGTGAGTCTAGCTCATTCTTGGTCCAAATTGATTTTGAGGAAATGAGGCAGGAATATGCGAGGTCAAATCCTCTTTGTAGATTAAAGTTACTTCCTCCTCACCTAGCCAGGGCAAGCAATTCAACGATTTACATCAACCCAAATGACTAGGATCCTTTTAGGCTAAGCTATTTTTCCAATCACTTTTTGGAAACATTTTATTCATTGTGCCAGATTTTGGGATTCAACCCAAATACAATGATGCCCATTGCATATATGTTTATGGGGGCTCAAATTCAACAACCCAATTTCTCCATGGTGTATGACTATGCATCTTTTCTTGCTGGAAAATATACATGATGGTTTGTTGAAGTTGCTTGTGGGTGATGTTAGCACTCCTTTCTTTTGGTACTCCCTGTTAATGCATATGTTCTTGTATAGGAATGCTGACTTCTTCTAGGAGAAGATGGAGTTGAGGCAAGAGGTGAATGGAGAAAGGTTACCAGTATAGCTCTAGAGTGCAGATTTATCTTACAATAGGGGAGGTGCCAGTTTTGTGCAGTTTGATAACTGCTTTCCCTCCAGACTCAAAGCTAGGTTGGTGGTAAATGTGCCAAGATTTCCTGAAGATTGGCATGAATTCCTCCGACCAAAGGTGAGAAAGCTTGATTTAAAAGTCTGCCACAATTGGGGTGACATTATTTTGTACCCTATGAGCATTGTCCTAAGGGTGTTTGGTATCCAGGGAGCCCCTCACATTCTCCCATATAATGTACCATCAAGGATGGGATTTTCCAAGGTCATGTGACAGCTAGTTTGTATTAATGAAGACAACCCGACAGGGAGAGGAAAAGGGACTTTGTTCCTTGATTATACTGTTGTTTCAAATTTTGTCTTTTCCAAGGGAGGATGGGTCCACTTTGGAAGGTTTTTTGATGAATATCATTTGAAGAGTGAATCTAGGAGGCAACATGAACCTGGGTGATTATTTGCCTTGTTCAGGCAATGAATTAAAGGTGGCATATTTGTACATGAATTCAATTTTCCTGAGGACCTAATAAAAAATGTGTTTGATTTGAATAGGTAGGAATTGAATAAAGAAAAATGGATTGCCCATGAAAAGTTGTTGGCCATGGTGTATAGAATGGATTCAAAATATGATCCATTAATGGATTTTACTCCATTCCACAAGATGCTTGCTTTCTTGTTGGATAATTTTAAAGGGATCATGTGCACCTTGATGACCAAGAAGGTCAATTTGGAAATGGAATTTAAAATTAAAAGACCAGAGGAGAGGCCTAAGGAAACAAGGCCAACTTATCAGCCCCCAGTTGAAAAACCTCTATACAAGAGAAAGAGGAATGATAGCAGTGAGAAGGATGAGGGGGATAGGAAGGGAAAACAAATAGTGAAAGCATCATCACAACCAACCCCAAGGATCAGAGAACCTAGAGGGATAAGGATTGTGGATTTAGATTCACCACCAAGAAGTGATCCTATAGTGCTACCATTAGAGCCAAGCCCTAAGAGGAAAAACATTGAGGAAACACAAGAGGTTCTGATGGATGAGATAATTGTGACTGATTAAGACATGCAGGTTGGTATCCCTTCCCCTCCTAGATCAACACAATTGGTGCTCTCTGATATGGATATAAAGGGGCAGTGTGTACAAGATGCTAGGATGGAGGTTTACAAGGTATTCCTAGATGATGATGCCTTTGTGAAGACTCGTGTATTCTCGCAACTAATTTGGAGGATGAAACTGGAGGAATACCAGGATAAATGCAAGAGAAGGAGATAATCAAGACCTGATAGGGCTGAGCAGGAGAATGATGATGAGGTCAAGGCCAAATTGATGGAGGAATTCAAAAACATCACTCCCGAGGAAGGAAGGAAACTTGTGACCCAGGCTGGTGTCCTAATTTTTCTTGAGTGGGACATAGTCGATGCTATAGAATTCAATTCTATCATACAGTCCAAGCATCCTATGCAAAATAGTGAAGAAGAGGTTAAGGAAGCTTTGCAAGATTCTGCCTTCAATGAGGAGTATGAAACTCTGGCCATATGGGCATTGGAACTCAGGGAAGAAAACCAAATGTAATAGATATTAGTCCAAACCTAAGGGGAGGGCTAATTATCAAGAGAGTTTCTAAAACTTCAAAAATAGAAGCTACAAGCCTAACAGTTAATGTGGCCAAATTGGCCCAAAACACAGTTGAGAGAGAAGAGGTTGAAAAGAAGAGTCTGATAGAGAAGTACAACATAATAATTGGAGAATATAGTAGGATGCAGAAAAGGAATGTTGAGCTGCAATATGAAGTAGATAGGCTGAAATATGGGTAGGTGGGAGAATCCTCTAGTGCTCCTAGTATTAGAGCATTACCTCCTACTTCAAGATCAGTCCCCCCTACTATTCCATTTTCTTCTACTCTAGGATCCCCCATTGAGACACCTACTCTCACTCCTACACCAAGGCCAGTTGAAGAAGAAGTGGAGTATTCTATGGATCCCACCAAGAAGCAAATGTTAAATAAGATCATAGAATTAAAGGTTGCCTTAAAGGAAAGTGAGGATGATGCAACTGCCAAACAAAACGAGGTGGTGGACATAGTTTTGAGGCATTTAAATGAGAGGGTGGATGGTAGATTACCATTTGTACATTCTTTGTGTTCTTTATTTTTGGATGGAATAAAAAATATCAATAGGGATCGGGAAATAGTTTTTCCATTGGATGAGAAGTGGATCTCTAGGGCCAACGATCTAGATGTTATGTATAAGGCTTCTATGTTTGATGAAAAAAATAGGCCCCAGTCATTGAAGCCTACTCAAATATTTGTGAAATAATTGAAGGGATTCCAAGACCTACCTGATGATTTGAGTAGAAGAATTAGGGAGCTAGTAAAGAGCTTTGATGACTGGAATGATACATTTTTGCCAGACATCACTGATGCATAAGAAAATGTTAAAACATTGCAGCAGTGGCAGGAAAGGGCAGAAGAAGTTATTAATGCACAAATCAAATTGATTTGTGATGATTCTGATTCTAATTTGTTGGTAAGTAGCATGGATAAAATAATTAATACTAGCACATTATTAGAATCTTTTGAAAGAGAAGTCAATCGGGTTGCAGTGAAATTTACACCTTACAATACTAAGGTGAATGAGGTGGTGAATTTTGATTGTCCAAAAAATGAAGAGTATCAGAAATGGGTGGAAAAGTATTTAACCGAAGAGGAGTAAAATGGTGTCTACTACCGGTGACTAACAACTCAACGGTTATAGTTGTAACTGATTATGGTTTTGTCTCCATGGTGGCTTTTTGGCGCAAGTTTTGAGGTTTGGCAAATGCAACATCTATTATCTAATGAGTGGAATTAACAAGAAGATGCTCTGTGACTTGGCGATTTTAATCATATTTTTGAAAGGTCACAAGGCAGTCCTATTGACTGGTGACATGTGTATTTTCTGGCCCGATGCTTGTTTTCTCCTTCATTCTCTATAAGAAGGATTTCAAGGCCAAAAATAAGGGTTGGCAAGTTAGATATTTTGAGGTCGAGTCTAAGCATAGTTGCAGAGCAAGTTGTAATGCCTGATTGTTCCAGTGTAAATGCAATTTAGGTTTTGTGTCATTCTGTAGTCAGGTTTTTGTTTTATGAAGGTTTGATGTTTCATAACAGTACTAGCATTTGAGTTATCATGATTCATTTCAATCTCATGTCTCTCATTTGTATAAGCATATCATAATTTTGAATAGTATAATCAAGGGTTATTGCATTCATCTCATTGTTGTGGTGTGTTTGACTTCTATTTTGGCTTTAATTCAAAGAATTAATTAAAATTCTTGATTGGAGTTATAGATGGATGTGTTTATAAAGGGATTTGGTAAGAAGTATTGGGTTAGGATATAAATTGATGATTTTGTAAGGCAATTGTTGTTAGAGATTTTATATGCTATGTGTTTGAACCTGACATGGGATTTTAAATGTTTGTGAACTTGACTCCCCAATGGTATATGACACTGGTTTAAATGGTATGCGTGTGTGAGGTTTTGTGTCTATTTGTCTTTGCTTAGATCTTGCTACCAAATCAAAAAATTAAATGACTATCTTAAGTTGTAAAATATTGTTGTAATTATCTCATGCTCCAAGTAGTTGGTATTACTGATGAAAATCCAATTCAATTTAGTATTATCCTATTTTGTTGAGCTATTAAATGGGATTATTTGTTAATTGTTAATGATTTTTTATAATTTCGGTGCAAAGATTATAAACACATTATAGGGACCACCCTCCCGGGTTTTGCAGAGCCCGAAGTGTAGGAGGTTTATTGTTAAAATCCTCGTCATTTGGTCCAGGTCCTTCGAGCTGCCCTCGATTAGAATTGGAAATTCTATAGGTAGAATAGAAGATAAACCTGGTTACAGTAAAAACAACCAACATGGCCTTGACCTTAATTTTTTCATTTTTTAGTTTGTTGCTCTAAATATCTCATTAACATTGGCACATTTTTTGAATCTTTTGAAAGGGAGGCGAATCAAGTAGCAGTAAAGTATACACCTTACAATGCCAGGGTAAATGAGGTGGTAAATATTAATTGGCCAACGGATGAGGAATATCAAGGATGGGTAGACAAGTACTTAACTGAAGAAGAATAGGACAGATTCCACAACCGACAGTTAACAACTCAGCGGTTATGGTTATAAATTTTTTTGGCTATGTCTTGGTGGCAGTTTTGGTGCAAGTTTTCAAAGTTTGGAAAATGAAACAATTATTCTCCAGTAGACGGGATGAACAAGAATATTCTCCAAAGACTCAGCTGTTGTAACCAATTTTTGAAATGTCATAAGGCGATCCAAATGACTAGTGATAGGTGTATTACTGGTCTGATGCTTGTTGCTCCTTCATTTTCCCTATAAGAAGGATTTCAGGACCAGATATACGGGTTAGAAAGTTAGATATCTTTAGGTCAATTCTAAGTGAAGTTGCAAAGTGAATTTGTAAAGAGTCTGATATTATAGTGAAGATACTATTCTTAGGTTTGGTGTCATTCTGTTGTAGGTTTTAGTTTTATGGGTACTTAATTTTCAAGATAGTACTAGCATTTGAATGAAAATTACTCATTTCAAGCTCATGTCTCTCTATTGTATGAATATATTATTATCTTGAATAAAATGATCAAGGATTATTTTTTTCATCTCACTGTTATGGTGTGTGTAATTCTCATTTTGGCTTTAATTCAAGGAATTAATTAAAATGCTTGAATGATGTTATAACTTATAGGTGAATATGTTAATATAAGGATTTGATAAGTATTATTGGCTTAGAATATAGACTGATGGTATTATAAGGTAGTATTATCTAAGATTTTATATGCTATGTGTCTAGAAGATAAACTTGGTTATAGTAAAAAACAACCAACATCTTTGATATTATCTAGTTATAGCTCCCAAATCTATTGAAAATTGATCACTAGGGTTAAAATTGAAACCTTGCAAATATAATCTTTGTCCAAATCCATCAATTATAAAAAATTCCCTTATAAAGAATTTGTGAAGTCAGGTCTAAAATCTGGAAATGAAAATTTGAAAATGCACAAGACTAAAAATGAAATCTGATGAGATGTTTCTTTAAAATATGATTTTCAAACCTGGAAGTACAAATCTAACTTCACAAATGAATTCTGGAAAAAGACAATGACTACCCTCAACTTGGCGATATATTCTTGAGTTTTTTCTTATTTTCGACCCAAGAAACTCGTCGAGCAAAACACTGTTGCAATAAATAGTCAGGCTGATTTTTATTTATGTCTGCCACAATTTAACTTTGCAAGTCCATCAAAATTTCGGTGAGAGATCTTCGTCGAAATGTAGATGAAAAATAAGATTCATCGAAATTCTGACAAACGTCGGGGCTAAAATTAAAAAAAATGAATATTCGTACAAGTGCCCGATGATACATCTGATTATATAGCTATCGTCGGAAGTTTTCGTCAGATTTTGCAATCAAATGAGTTAGTGATCCTAACATTTGTCTTAACGAATAAAATTTTGTTACAATAGACATCACTAATGGATAACACCCTGAAACATCACAAAACTATGGCAAGTGATATTGTAGCATTGTTTATCTTTTTATGATCTCATCTTTTTTATTTATCTTAATATCACATTCCTAGGATCTCTTGAGGATATCCATAAGAATTTAGAGCGGAAGGAATGGGGATATTGATAGTCGACTTTTGTTTGTTCTATTTGTTAGATTTTTTGTGATACCACCACAATGAATACTTTCTTTGTTCTGTGTATGGAAGTCATTTTGAGGCAATTCGTGTAGTAGTTGCATGTTAGGTACTCCATACCTCTTGATGTAAATGGTCTGAAATTTTTTGAAACTTCTCACCCATACACTCTAACAGGGTTTCTATATGTCTAGTATAATTAAGCATATTCTTTGTTTACAGAGTCAAATTCCATGCAATGGATACATCACCTTGGTCATCAATACCCTAGTGCGTTGTGTCTATTTTCTACATCAATAAGGATTGCTAAAACTATAAATTCTCTATGAAAGAAAAAGCAAACTCATCAATGAACAAACATCGATTTTCTTCTAAAAATCCAACTAACACTTCTTCTATCTTCTAGATCTTACTAACATTTTCTTCTAGTCAACAATACTTCTATTAGTCCTTGAACTTAAATGCATCACATTAGCTTGTCGAAAAATTGGCTCATTATCTAGAATTTTCACTAAATTTCTTGAGGGGGCACCATGCTATCCCATCATCATTGGGGCATACCGGGGCAACTCCTGAGCAGGAATTTTTGAATTTTATTTGACACAACACTCAAAATCACATTGTATCAAAGGGGAAAAATATAGATACCCTAAATTGTCCTAACTGGCAAACAACACTATTTAACTTTAACCCTTCTTCCCTAAATGATTCAATAACATGTTATTATTTAATTATTATCAAATTTTATATTTGTCTATTAATTAAGTTATTTAACATCATTTTTGACTAATTAAATAAATCTCATTTATTTAATAGAAGTCCTTATTTAACTTTCTTCCTCTTGATTAATTAAATAAACACAAATTATTCAATTATGTCTCTAATATACCTTATTTATCTAAATCGATTAAATTGTTAGCATTAATAATTTAAGTAAACCACTTTCTAAACTTGAATAATTAAATCAATTATTCAGAATCATTCATCATGGTCAACACATAAATATATCTTCATTTGTTAAAGTCAAAAAGCAACTTGCACGTTCATCCCAATATTAATTAATTATTCAATTAATTAATTATCCTCACCCCTTTTTGATTGAGTAAATCATTACCACTGATTTCTCACTCTAATTGGTTAACTAACCCATCTATTCTTCAATCCCACTAACCACTCAACCTGATTTCTTCAATCCCACTAACCACTCAACTTGATTTCTTCAATCCCACAAATTGTTCGATCTAATCCCATTTATTATCCAATTAAAATCCTTAATTGGATAAATTAGAGAAGTTAACTGAAGAATCTATTTCCTCTCAATAGTTCTCAACCATTAATCATGATCTTTCATTATTGAATCTCGATCATTCATTTGAAACCTGAAAGTCTAAAAAACAACCTTTCCTCTAAAAAATGATCGAAGAATCTAGAGAATTTATGCAAAGAGGTCCTGTTGAATTGACATTTAAATTCTTGAGAGAAAATACACACACATCTTCAATCACCATTAACACATTCTTTGAATCTTTTGCAACAATAAATGAAGGCTTCGTATTGATTCAAACATAATTCAACATCAATACAGATTACAGTTCAACATGAGATGGTAACATTTTAGTTTCGTGAATTCAATTTATGTTATCTTTATGATTGCATTGCTTGTTGATTTCATTATTTTATAACTTCATTTCATGAGTATGGTTTGAGATTTTGATCTTGCTTTGAATTGATTTGGTTTGATTTATTGTTTTTTATGTTGTTCAAGATTTATGGGTTTGATTTGATGCAAAAAAATGATACACAATCAAATCCAAAAATCTTGAACGACATACAATATAAATTGTGGAAATTTGATATCATTCATTATTTTTTCCCATGCTTATTTCCCCCTTACATATTCCTTACTGTGGAATCGATGCATAGGTAAGAATCCCACGAGGAGAATGGGCAGTGAACGAAATGTTCACACAATAAAGAAACAAAATAACCCACACAACAAGACAAGGAAAAACAAGGAATTTGTAAGGCCATGTAGGGAAGTGAAGGAGGGCATGTGAATTCTGGTAATCTATAAAGAGGTGGTGAGGTTGCGTAGAGTTTGAAGAAGAAGGATGGGCAAAATTGGGGAAGTGCATACTAGAGAATTTTAAAGATGATAGAGGGGCGCGAGTATGGAGTGGGATGCGAGGAGGATTGAAAGTATACATGGCTACCAAAAAACAAGCCACACATGTATTGGAGACGACGTGTGGGAGGGGGTGATGAGCTCCGATGGAGGCGTTTGCATAGAATGAGGTGAGCCGTCAAGCCATGCAAGAGTTAGCTAGAGAATGTCACGAGCCATGCCATGAGAGATCTACAGAGGGTGAAATGAAGACTTGAGAAAACCATGTGAATATGATGGTGGAAAATGAAGATATTAAAGCTCTTGGAAGGTGCGATCTGATAAAAGAGTTGGATTCTTGTAGTGTGGGGAAAACTAGTGCAAGGAAGTCTGCAATGGGAGGAAAAAGAGTATGAAAGGGGTGTCGTTCAAGAAATTTGTGAAGAGGGTGGTGAATAAAGAGAATCAAACCGAGGGAAGGAGTAATTGTATGTGAATCTAGAGGTGTAGGTTGGGGAAAGTCATGTTAAATGGCATGAAACAGAAAGTGTGAAGTGTATTGAAGGTTTTCTGAAGATGAAATTCAGACCAACCAGTGTAAGGGAAGTTGAAGAGAATCGAAAGGAAAAGGAGCTTCCTAGTATTGTAATGTTTCATGGAATCTGGATAAATAAATATTTTCTTTGAATTTGAGTATGTTGTGCAATCTTATCTCATTTGAAATATACACATGTAATTATCGATTTAAAGTTAATAATTAATGGAGTCTTTGTAATCCGAGTTTTGTGGAAGCTGATTTGAAATCGTGAGTGAGTCTCTTCTTAAGTTACAGGTCCTCTCTAGTTCTATTAAAATTTATTAAAAAAATACATTAAAATATATTTTCATTAGAGTTGGCAATTAGATCAAAGTTATAGATATGTGTCATTTATGTTCTAGATAAATCAAGGTAGAGTTTTTAACTCCCAAGTCCTAAATTCTATTTCATCTATTGAAAAATTAGAAGAATGGATACATACAAAACCTAATTGGATAGCTAGTTAAGATTGAAAAAAAAATCTTAAGAAAGATTACACTATTCTCAATCCCTAAAAACTCACTTTAACATGGGATCAAAGAAGAATATTATCTTATTCTAAATATATATTTTTTGAAACATTCTTTCTCTTTTGCACAAGATTCCACATTTCATCATCATTTCCACCATCATGATTTGGAGAGGGTGACTAAGAATCATCCATAACTAAATGGACATTTTTGCATGGATAGCCTTCCTTGAGGGAGATATAGGTTTTTGATGGATTTCAGAGGGAGCCAGGTCTAATGAATTCCATAAGATATATGTGATAGTATTGACAATTTGTGTTGATTTAGATGAAGAACACAAAATTACATGTCTAGATTTTACAAAAATGTGGTAAAGAAGAGTATCTTACCAATATGATGGTTAACAACCCAATTTTCCTTCAAACTTAGGATATTTTTTTTCTATGTAACCTACTTCAGAGCATATTGTAGAAATGAAATGGCATAACTTCATGATACAAAAGTTGGTTCCAAGTGTGCTTACCTACCTTTAGAATGATATTGGCAAGAATATTTTTGGAAATATATAAATCGACTAGAATTTATACAAAGGTTGTGTGAGTGAACATAAAGGTGGCCACTTCTATCATTAGAAAGCATACCGAAGATTTATTGATTGGTTTGACTCATGACTCAACCCAAAATTGAAAAAATATATTAGGAATTCATACCAAAATAAGAATGATATTGAAAGATTTGGTGGTAGGATTGAAAGCAAGAAGCCAAGGTTTGAGCATCAAGGAATGATGTGGATTAAAATCTATAATTTACAAAGGATAAGATCTCAATCCATAGTATAATATAAAAAAAATGATAAAAACCCCTATGCATAGGGATATATTTCCATTTTTTTTTCATTACGGATTTGCTAATTTTTTGTAATCCATTTATGAAGATCAAGGAAGATAGGTTAGAGGTGATTGAAATTACTAGTCAATCCATATCTAGAAAAGAAATCTTCCTCCTTGGTCACTTCTTCCTTGAACTCTTGGACAAGGGATATTTAGCATAGATGAGCGAAATATTTCCCTTAGGGGAGGCCCATGAAGCTTTTTTTCCTAGATCAACCTTGACGTCAAGATTCAAAACCATATGATTGATTGAAATTTCTTTTAGAAGCAAGATAAAACCAATGTCAAAGGACCATGATTTAGGATTTTATGCCCTACCATGAGTCAATTTTCCCTCTGATTTAAAAAACCTTGGTGTCACCCCCAAGAGAAGTCAAAACATCTGAAAAAAAAAGTGTCTTGACCTTAGATGATGATAGAGCAATCACATATCCAATTATAGAGAATGAGGAAAAAAATAGGATTTTGAAAGGACAATGGAACTTTCAGAACAATATTTTCTTTTGAGAAACTTCTATTATCTATATTTTTAATTTTATTTATTTTTTAATTTTCTTATTTATAAAAAAAAAAGTTCATTTGCAAGTTGCTACCTATAAAGAAATCCCCATTATATTAATACCCATGATAATGATTTTAGTATGGTCTACATCAATATACAAAAGTAAAGTAAAGTAATGTGAATCCATCATGCATTTACAAGTGTAGTCTTTCAAATATATTCCACGTGCAATCTATAAGTTGGGGGGAAGTGGCAGATGAGCTCCATTAATAAAGTCCACCTTTTGAAAAGACATTATAACATGGTGTAGTGACCCTCTTGATGATGTTTCTTTTTCTATTTTTTTGAGATTTGTCACAATCCCACTTATGATAATATAACTCTTGAAGTAATGTTTCTGAATATAACCATTCACTTCATTTGTTTCATATGGTTCTTGATGTGATGTGCTTATTGTTTCACTTAAGTAGCATTGTTGTGGAACCCTAGAGCATTATGATTGGTTGTAATCACATATTGTTATTAAATGTTTTTTTTTTTTAAATTCGGAAGTCAGTGTTACTGACTTAACGTTTCCTAGATTCCACATCGGGGTGTTACAACTTGGTATCAGAGCCCCAGGTTCGTATACTGAGTACCTTGGGTATATTTGAGTTCACTATGTTATCTTGGTGAATCTGTTAGTGGAATTTTTAAGTGATCACGTGTTCGTGGCTTTTACTTTAGCATGATGTACTCTATGGAAAGAGTCACGTGAAATAAACCTGATGTAAGGTTGTGGTTGGAAAGTAATGATACGTATTCCATGGTTTTGGAAATTGATGTCCCTGTGGAATTATGTATGTAGTTTTACCCATTGTAAATGTAAGGAACTAGTAACCGTGTCTTGTTTTGAGTGTTGTGAATACCTCATACTTGCTTTGTGTTTTTAGGTGATGGTGATACTTGGTACCCATCCATGGGAAAATTTTCACTTTGGTGTGGGATTTACCATACCATTGTGTGTATTTGCATGTTTATTACCTAATTGAGGGCCAACCCATGTGTGGTTGAAACTTATATATATAAGTGTAACCAAGAGTAGTTCTTTTTCTTTTGGTTTTCCAGCCCCTCAATCCATGAAGGGATAGTAGCAGCCACAAGTTCATTGGGTGGAGTGTGTAGCCCATGCATATTGTGGTGTAGAGTGTCTAAGCTCAACTGATCCTGAGGAAATGTACCCACTACTTTCCCTTATGATGGATCAAGATACTTGATCCATAAGTGTTAACCTAATACCCACAGATTTGATTGCAACAACATAGATTTATTAGCTATGCCTGGACGTCCGTAGAGGCATTGATCTGGCATTTTTTATTTAACCTCATTTGTATGAGAGGTGAAGCTCGATATCCCAATAGTGATGTTATAGAATTGAATTATATATTTGGAGTATCTGCACATGCTCTGACATGATGTGATAGATACGATGCTATACCACACTCATGTTCTGACAAAGTGTTGGTGATGATGCTTTGATATACTGTATTTGCACATATTCTGATATGATGTAGTACAATACCACACCCCACTCATGTTCTGACATAGTGATGGTGATGATTCCGTGTTACACGATGCCACGTGCCTAGAAACATGAAGGCACATTATGATAATTGTCTTTGTTATCCTACTTGTGCGATGAGTGTTATGGGGCCTCAAACACTTGTAGAGGGATCCTCATGGTTGCTTTGACCGTGTTAGTTGGGTAGCATATGAATAGATCCTAGCCATATATACTTTTGGCTACAAGGAGTTCCTACGTGTGTCTTCTCCATGAGGTATTGTTTGTGGAGTGTGATTTGCACGTGCCTATTTCTGTAGACCCTCAAACACACTACCATGTGGCATATGACTAGTACATGCCTTCTCCGAATGGCGTATGACTAGGTAGAGTGACAAAATTTTGATAATTCATGGGTACACTTTGGGTCATGTGGATGGTGTCCTCATTCCACACCACATCAGGGCTATTATTATTCTAGTTGGACATTGTTTCCTCTTTCCTCGTTTGGTAAATAGTAACTAGTCACACAGTGCTGTATAGTGCAATTTTAAAGATTGTGAACTTTCTTTTGGTTATTGATGGCAGTTGACTATAAGGGCCGACGTCATCTTTATAGTTGATTGTGAAGGTTTAGCCACGACTTGTGATCTTATTTACTTATAACCCTAGTGGTTAAATATTTGATTCAATGTTGAAATAATGTGTATTTATTTCTTTATTGTTGAAATGGAACTTTAATTTTCTCTTCTTTATGAACTTGGTGGCTAAGCTAGTTATCTTTGTTGTTTTCAATGTCGGCTATGTGTCGTATTGTGATTCCTCTCCAAGGACATATGACACAAACTTGGTGAGTGTATACGAGGAAGTAGATGCAGGAAACATTGAGGATGCGGGTATGTGAGGCTGCTATGCAGCTAGAACCCACTACTCACCTATGTGTGGTGACTATCTCTTGGAGGCTAATCACCTTATACAACGAGAGACAAGTCATGGTGTTCTTGTTTGGATGGTCTCACTTTATAAATGACCTAACACCATCAAGCCACTGATTTGATGTTTGATCTATATGAGATGGTTGTTTTCTCTTGGTTCATGGGTACTTTTATCATGGATGGTATGCTACTTTGCCATGTCCAGATGGAACCTTGTGTGACCTTATGTTGTGATTTACGATGTCATTTGTTAGTGTGTATATGTATTATGCATGAATAATCATGGGTATGGTATTTTATTTTTGAGTTTCTGTAAGTTAATTTTTCCTTTTGGTTGTGACTCCTTTCTTGGATGGTGTGTATAGGATGCTTAGAAGAGGTAGTCATGGAGTCGATCGTCGGAACCCTACTTTTTTGAGATCCCATGAGAATGATCGTGGGGATCACCTGGGTCCACTGTTGCGTTCTACGCTTTGGGAGATTCTTACCCGGCTCGGCTCTAGATAGGATGGTGGATGCCAAGTATTTAGGGAAAGGGAAAGGATCCCTAGGAGAAATATCTCTGCTTTAGTAGGACTTATGTTGGACATTTTGAGAGCGTGCTCTCTGCCCACCTATCATTCTTATGGAGGTTTGGGGTCTAAGAATTGGATGATTGGTGTTCCTTTTGATAGTGTTTACCCAGTAGTCTTCGGGTCCCAAGGTGATCTTCTTATGCATAGGAGGATTTAGTGTTGAATACGAACTCAACTCCATCGTCCCATCCAATCAGCTTCGAGCACACAGATTGCAATAGGTCGAAGTACAAGATGTTACAATTGCAGCCAACAGGGCCATTTGGCGAGACAATGTTCTCAAAGGAACACACCTAGAACCAATCAAAGATCGACAATTATAGATCTAATAAGTAATGATGTAGAGAGGAATCATGGAATGAGTGCAACAATTGATCATTGTCGAATAGAGCATCAAGTTACAAATGTGGAAATTACTAGAAGTGGACAGGCAGCTGATTCAGGAGCTCATGAAAATCTTGCGGTACAGGAGGTTGTGGAGGTGCCTTCAATGTTGTATCCACTGCTTTGATTCTTGTTATACTAGGTTATGTGATTGTTGGGATTGACAATTTATTTGGCTTAGAGCAATATGATTCTGGTTGATGATTATTTTTATGTTGAGGTATGGAGTGGTTTAGAATTGGAACCCTTGATTATGTGTGACTGTATGAGTTTTTACTAGGGGTATCTGCAGGCTTCCAGGAGTAAGCCTTACCCTTGGGGGGGAGGATGTAGTGACCCTCCTAATGATGTTTATTTTTCTATTGTTTTGAGATTTGTCACAATCCCACTTATTATAATATAACTCTTGAAGTATTGTTTCTGGATATGACCATTCACTTGATTTGTTTCATATGGTTCTTGATGTGATGTGTTTATTGTTTCACTTAAGTAGCATTGTTGTGGAACCCTAGAGAATTATTCTTGGTTGTAATCACATATTGTTATTAAATAATTTTAAAAAAAAAATTATTCGGAAGTCAGTGTTACTGACTTAACATTTCCTGGGTTCCACGACGGGGCATTACACATGGTGTGTTCTGCTTCAATAATATATTTCAATTTCCAACTAGATGTTTTTTGCTTCACATGACATTTATGAAATTCAATAAATCTCTTTTCATATTTATGTTGTCTTAATTAATTGAGTTTGAACCTTTTAAGAAGGGCTTTCAATTATATTTCATTATTGATTTCAAATGTTGAATCTCTTTGATAAGGTGGGTATTTAAGATTTCTTAAAGTCATATCTCATGATGCGAATGGAAGATCTTGGGATTGTCTTTAGAGGTTTAATTACAAATATAAAAATAATTTATCAAAAAATAATTTATACTAAAGATATTATATAAACACATACATAAAAAATAAAAATAAATAAGGAAAAGAAAAGGACATATGAAAATGTGATTGGAAAAACACTCACTTCCATAGATTAGTTTTCATGTTCTCACGTAAATTGTGTTAGAAAATTACTAGGGCCTCTTTTAATACTTGAACCCGTTTTTGATTTAGCTAAACTATGTTTGGTCGAAGGTGATTTGAACAAACCAATTTTGATCAAATTCTCATTGTCATGATATGTCATGCATGCACTAAATATGTTCAAGAAAAGATGGTTCAATCAAAACTATGCATTTTTTTAGTGTGTTTATTTTTACACTTTTTTGTTTTTGCTCAAAAGTGGGACACTTTTATGTACTTTCACCCTTATAAATACAATATGAAAATGACAAGTATCTCAAATATCTCAAACATTTATTATTTATGGCATGGCTGAAGTGTAACTCGTGAGAAGTCATATCACCATTTGAATATTATACTAATTACTATTGTCTCTTATTTATTATGATTGACAAATACCTAAAATATTTATGGATGTATTTTAGTAATTGTAGAAATATTGGTCAAAATAGAAAATAGTTTAGATAATCTAAAAAGGCAAGAAATGAAATAAGTTAAATGCAAATGATTATTTGTCTTATTTGATTATGTTTAGACATATTGGTTTGAAATACAAGAATATGTATGCAACATATTTAAACAAAACATTAAAAAACTTAAATGGAAATAGTATACAAATAAATAGGAGCTTAAATTTATGTGATTAAAAAATTAGAATAAGGATATATGTACAATGATGAAAATAAAGTGTTTTTATAGAATGTTTAATTTGCATTACAAGAATTCTTGCAATTGAGTACAATGGTATAGCGATATTGTAACACAGTCACATTGAACTCCAATGTATTTGTAATAAACAAAAGATATATTTATTATTTGAAAAATAACTAATAGAAACGAGAATGTTGAAGTTGAAATACAATAAAAATAATTATCTACCTTTGGTTAAGTAGTTTGTAGGTCTTAGACAATGATAAAGTAGTGTAAATGAGCAATGAGAGGAGCCTGTAGTAAAGCAAGAAGAGAGATATACTTTTCAACAAATAATCTATATAAATATTGGTAGTGAAGCAAATAAGAAATTGACATACCTGTAGTGCTTCAAATGCATTTTAAGTGCTCGAGGAGGTTGAATTTGAGTGTGCTTTCAATCAGTTCTCTTTTCTTTTTCAGCGAGAAATATATGGGCTTTGTTGCATGCATGCTTATCATTGGAATGTGAAGGTTGGGTGTATGTGAAGACTTTGTAGATTGGGAATTCTTGAAATAGTTGTGAATGTGAGGCCTTGCCGGTCTATGCTGCCAATGTTGATTGTGGCCCTTAGAAGTGTTAGTCCTTGTGACTTGTTTATTGTCAATGCCCACACCATCTTAAGTGGAGTTTGACTGTGAAGCCCCCGACTAAGCGAGGATATTGGGACATTATTTGGATTATTAAAGTACCAAGGTGGTCCAATGTAATGCTTGAAATGAACAACAACAAAAAACAAGGTTAGTTGAGGTGGTTTTTCACCCTCATTGTATACAATTGCTTTTACTTGACCAAGTTCACCATTTGCGAGCCCTGTTTCGACCCATATATTTGAGCATAACATGACCTCTTGTCCAATAGATAAAAAAATTGAGCTTGAAGTTGTTCGTCATCTGGATTTATGTATGTTGACCCCCTAAGTTTCTCTACAGTGGAAAGTGCAACTGGCATTGCCAAAGACAACAACATACATTTATTGTGTAGTAACACCAATTCATATGTATGGTAGATAAGAAAAAGAAAATTATGCAGAATTGACCAAGGAACTTGAGCGCGACATTAGAAATTGCCAATATTCTCGTTTAGGCTCTGCATTCCGTAGATTGGAGAGAAGTGCACCAAAAACAATTTGGGAAGGATCATCACCAATTTATCGATTTTATTTTTTGTCAAAGTTACTACTGTTGTGAAGCTACGCCATAGAGTCCCACCATAGGAGGTAGAAGCATACATGGGGATATCTTTAACTGGTGGCACTTGGCCCAAGTCACCAAAGAGAATAATTTAATGCCCTCTAAAGGGTAGGTGGTTGTGGACAAGGAACAATTCCTGTAGTCTCATGTCATTATGTTCTAGAAACTTTGGACGAATGAAGCTCATCTCATCTATTAAAATGTACCTAATAAAGTACATGCTTTCTTGGAATGTTGCAAGTGGTTTCCCTTGTAGGGAGGCATTTCTTTTACTGGAATACGAAGAGCACAATGAATTGTGGATGCTTGAATTTTGAATGCAGCAACACCTATAGGTGCAAGAATTAGTAATGGCGATTGGTGAATCAGAGATGAACTCATGAGGGAAAACCTTATTTTTTTATGAGGTGTGACTTTTCAATTCATGTAGTTCCTTGAACAATTAGCTTTAGTGGTGGTTGCAATGGAAGAGTGCTTTGATGGGACTAAATTATATCGAATTATTTTTGTTGTTGAGCAAAGAAAGTAGTATTGGTGTGTTCATTGAGAATATGTTGCACTTGAAAGGTTGGCCAATTGAAGTCTATGAAAGTAGTAGAAAAATGTATTTGCAGTGGGGTGAAGCTGGTATGCTACCATTCATGTTGCATGTCAATGTCATGTCGAACAAGCATGTCTAGTGCATCAAGTTGTATAGGAAGGTATGGGTAAAAACTTGAGAGAACCTGTAATTCTTCAGGGTTGTGTCCTTGCAACACATGGTCAATGTTTGAGTTGTTGCTAGCTTTTGATGCTTCAAATGGAATTGGATGTGTAATGTGTACATGCCATGGCCTGTAAGTAGAAGAGAACCTATTAGAATTAAAAAAATTTAATTAAAATCCTAAGTCTTCTTATCCATTCAAGCCTATATTTGCCTATCTTTTCACAAAAGTTATTCATTTTATTCCTCGTTCATTTTGTTATGCATTTCAAATCCTTACCACTCTCTTAATATGCATTCCGTAATATTTTACTGCCTTACCATGGTCTCCCAAAATAGGCTCACGGTATGGCAGTGGTGGTTAGCAGGCTGGCGCTAAGTGTTTACCATGCTACTGCACGCAGTCTAAGCATAGACCACAGTAACACGATGGCAGTAAGTCAACATCGAGGGTGGTAGTGAGGACATAGACTGGGGTAGAGTGGTAGAATTTTAACATGTGGTGGTGGTAAATAACAAGGATATAGTTGACGGTTAGGAGACTATGAATGGTTGGCGGTTAGTGAGTGGTTATCGGTATACCGTAGCCACTAAAATAATGACCGCGGTGATAGCGGTGAGTAGGTAGCGATCAACAGACAATGAAGGAAGTCCATTGTGGTACCCCCGGTGGTCATCTCATAGACCGCGGTGATTGCGATGGATGGGAAATGAGCAGTAACGGTCAGCGAAGGGTCAGTAAGTGGTGAGATGGATGAAGGAAAATAGTTTGAGGGTTCACCACGGTACTGTGCTCGGTTAAGACATAGACCGCGGTGGCGTGGTAAATGGTGAGTCAACAGTGAGAGTAGCAGTGAGGACATACACCACAATACTGCGAAAGGTCCAAACATAGACTGCAGTAACATGGTAAACATCGAGGTTAACCATCAAGGCTAGGCACCGCACAACCACGGGTGGAAAAGTCAAACCCACAGTAGAGCGGTAAAACAATGGAAGCCATGGGAGAATAAAAATAAAGGCAACGTAAAGTATAAAGTGCTGATAAGATAAGAAATACAGGTGGGAAAGGATATAATCAAAAAATCAAAAGAATGAATATTATAATAAGTATTTAATTTGCCGAAAGGCAATATAATTAAATATTTTAATCTCTATGTTAGAATTTAAATGGTTTTACCAAAATGGTGAAGGGTTGTGACTCTTCAGATATGATGTATAAATGATTTAAAAAATAAGTTGTAAGGTGAGGCAGTAGTTAGACTATAAGAGTTAGATTTTTTCCCGAGAAGGGACTAGAATGTAAATAATGACAAAGCCTTTTTTGAAGCAGATCAATGGACAGATCATTTTGAAATGGTGAAAAAAATTCTGTTTTCAGTTCTTGTGATATGATAATTTATATTTCTTATGTGGTTTGTCTCCAAATTGAAGTCTTAAATCATTTAAATCAATGTATCAAGCATATGTTTGATTTATCAAAGTGCAAATTTCACTCTGTGTGATTTGGTTGATTGGTGTCTGCAAGTCAGAGTTAAAATTATTTTAAACAAGTCATAGTGATTTAGTATTTCTTTTGGATTGTTGAAGTAGAACCCGATAAGAAGATATTCCAACATTATTTATGCAAGCCATAAATTAATGAAGTCATATGCCAGTTATTAGAATTTCATTTTTAAAAGTGCCTAGCAACTTGAATTAAGACGAAAAGGGAAAAATGTACAATTCTTGATAATTTGACTCCATTGCCCATGTGGACAGAAGGCATTGATCTACCTCAACCCAGAGAATAATTTCATATCAAGCATCATTTTTAGAACTTTTCATTTGTGGAGTAGGAGTAGGAGTAGTTGTAGTATATTTGTCTATCCACCACCCTTGCCATTGTGGATAGATTGATCAACCAGGAAACATTGTCTTATGTGGATTGTCTGCAACTTGAAGTCTTAAATCATTTAAATCAATGTATCAAGCATATGTTTGATTTATCAAAGTGCAAATTTCACTCTATGTGATTTGGTTGATTGGTGTCTCCAAGTTAGAGTTAAAATTATTTTAAACAAGTCATAGTGATTTAGTATTTCTTTTGGATTGTTGAAGTAGAACCCGATAAGAAGATATTCTAGCATTATTTATGCAAGCGATAAATTAATGAAGTCATATGTCATTCATTAGAATTTCATTTTTAAAAGTGCCTAGCAACTTGAATTAAGATAGAAAGGGAAAAATGCACAATTCTTGATAATTTGACTCCATTTCCCATGTGAACAGAAGGCAGTGATCTGCCTCAACCCAAAGAACAATTTCATATGAAGCATCATTTTCAAAACTTTTCATTTTTGTAGTAGGAGTAGGAGTAGGTGTAGTATATTTGTCTATCCACCACCCTTGCCATTATGGATAGATTGATCAACTAGGAAACATATTTCAATCTGCATTGTTCATCTAGGTACACCCACCTTGGTCTAGCAGAACCTAAAGAGTAGAAGGTGCAATTCCATCAATTGGCCTTGTACGTTGGCCAAAAGTGTCGTATGATCTTGGCAAACTCTTTTGGTTAAAACCTGCATTTTTGAGACCCAACAAAACCTTTCCCATTGTGATATAATTTGATGTTCAGAGGACCCAAATTCAATGTCAATATTCTAGAATGGGTGGTATAGAATTAGTTCACTCCAGAATGGAACATTAGCAAATGAAGATTGCCCTTCTAGAGAACCTCACACTCCTGAGGAATAGAGGAATCCCTTTTATCAACCAAATCCTAAGAAAGTTGAATAATTCATGGCTGAATGTGAAGCTGAAAGAGAAAGAAGACAACATGAATATGATCAGAAAATGGCATTTCTTGAAGAAAATCAGGATGGACTTGGCTATGAAGCAACCTCTAAGGAGAATTATGAACTAATGGATAGGGATGAAATAAATGCAAGACTGGAACATGAGAAACAAGAAGTGGAAAGGGAAAGAATATAGTATGAGTAGAGGCTCCAGGAAATTAGAGAACTTGAAGACTTGAGATTGAGGAAAGTACAGATCATTACTCAAATGGCTAATTTGTAAAAATATGTGCCACATCATAGGTAAGGGAAAAATAATGCAGGCCCATCAAATTCATCATAGGCCTACTAGAATCAGGCAAGGAATCAAGGTAGATATCAAAATGTTCCACCACAAAATCAAGGTGTTCAACCACTTCCTTATCAGCAACATGTACCCCCACAAGGTCAGAAATATGTGGCAAATAATAATCCATTTTACCAGCGTCAGTACTACCAAAATCCTCCTCCACAATATGCAACCATGATTAGGCAGTTTGACTTGGCTGGACTACAAATATGTCCTTACCCTATGGACAATAGTTGGAGAAGTTTGGTCCCAAAATTCATAGGGAGCAGTGCTACTACAATTGAAGAGCATTTATAGAAGATTTAGATATGCAGTATGAAGATATACAAATGAGACTGTTTATGATGTCATTGATTGAAGATTCTAGGGATTGGTTTAATAGTTTTCTAACAACTTCTATTAATTCTATTCATGTGTTTTATGAGCAATTTCTTGAGCAGTATGGGAATCAATATGCACCTGAATTTGCATTGCATGAATTAGTGACTATTTAGAAGCATCAAAATGAGTCAGCTTATGATTTCAACCAGAGGTTTCATAAATTGCATAATAAGACACCTCCTGGATCTAAATTGGCTGATCCTATTGCACTGAGTATTTATTTAAAAGATTTTTGATCCTAAGACAGGTTATGAGCTCAAAAATAGGGGTCCCAAAAATTTGGCTGAAGCTCAAAGGATAGCCCTTACCATTGAAAATAATAGTAAAGTTGCAGGGATGATTGCCAAGAGGGATAACCCAAGGGTTCCCCAGTATGCTCCTCCAAATAAACAAGAGAATCCATATAGGAATGAGAGGCCAAGACTACATGACGTGCCTTATAGTACAAATTGGAGAAATGGAAAGCTAATGATGGATGGGCCCAAAAATAAAGAGACACCTGACCCTTTGAAGAAGAGAGGGACTTACATGGTTGATAATAGTCCTTGGTGTTTAGTTTTTGACATGCCACATTCATCAGAACACTGTGTAGTAGCTTAGTAATTGTTAGGAAGAGACATGACAAAAAATAATAATGAAGAAGACAATAACATTTATTTGACTTCTCATATTCTTCAATCAGCAGAGCAGGGATATTCATATTTAGAGGAAGGAGGATATGAATATGATGTTGATCATGAGAAATATAATAGCAACAATTTTTTTTTTATTATGAAGAAAGTGATGATGAACAAGATCTTCCTACTACATCATATCAGCCTAATAGGGGAAGTATGAAGAGACCATATAAGGAAGAATTTAAGAGATTGACTATTGCAGTAGTTGAGCAAGCTAAAAGCAAGTATTGGCTAAGGAATAGAATAGTAAATGAAAATGAAGGTTTTCTGAAAGGAATATTCTTGAAAAGTGAAAAGATGTCCCATGAAATATCAAAAAAGACAAATGATTAACACCTTGACAAAAAAGAATAGAAATATATCCCCAAGGAAGAAAAGAAAGAATCCTCTAGGAACACACAAAAGATGGATCAGACATCAAAGAGGGAGAAAGAGGAAAACAAAGGAGAATTGATAGAATCAAAGAAGGTGATCAAAACTGAAGGTACATCTTTTGATTTCATACAAGCCTTATCTCAATTAAAAATGTATGTCCCTTTGCTTGAAATGATGAAAATTAAGGAGTATAGGGAAAGTGCTATTCAATTAATGTCTACTAGGAGGAATCAACATATAAATTTTGAACAAAATGAGAATGTTGGAATGGCCGACAAGAAAGGAAAGATAAAAGTTGCAGAAGTTTGTTTAAGTGATGCATTGATAAATACACCTCAAATTGATCCATTTTTCACTACCTTGCTCATAAATGGTAAATTGGTAAGAAATTACATGATAGATTCAGGTGCTTCTATGAATATTATGCCAATAGGGGTAATGAAACAACTTGACATGTGGATAGATATTGTGGGTGGTAAATGTTATGCTATGGATAGTAGGCCTGTCCCAGTACTGGGGATTATAAAAGATGTAGAAGTAAGATTAGCAGCCTACCCACAAGCTACTTATAACATTGATATAACTGTGATTGATACACCTCCTCAGTTTGGAATGCTTCTATCAAGACAATGGACTGCAACAGTTGGAGGTAATGTGCAATTTGACTTATCATATGCTACAATACCAGTTAATGGTGAAGAGGTGAAATTATATAGAGAACCAAGGGTGAATCAGATTGTTGAGTGTGTTCCTTAGGAACAACTTAATTTCTTTTGTGATGTAGATTTAGGGAGTTTCATAGTAGAATTATCACAGCCAAAACTAGTGAGTACTGACCCAATTGATAGACTTATTTCTAGAAATCAGCAAGGTGTGTGGAAAATGTACTTTGATGGGGATTGCAGTCAAGAAGGTAATGGAGTTGGGGTAATTTTCATATCACCTAAAGGTACAACATTTAAATACTCATTTTTGTTGGCTTCTGAATGTACAAATAATGTGGTTGAGTATGTGGCCTTTTTGATTGGTTTGAACATGGCTGTCAAACACAAGATTAAGTTGTTGTCTGTTTTGGGAGATTCTGAATTAGTTGTGTCACAAATTAGATCAAAGTATGTTGCAAGGAACAAGAGGTTGAAACAATATAGGAATGTTGTATGGGATATAGTGTAATTATTTGATGCATTTTCAATTGATTGGATAGATAGATCTGAAAACTTGATGGCTGATTTTTTAGCTAATGCAACTTTGAAGAAAGATGATATGACTTTGGCAGGAGTGTCTCAGATTGAATTTAAAACAAGACCAGTAGTCCCTAACAATATATATTATTGGAAATTTTTTTATGATGATACTGACCTTTTGAAGTTTCTTCATTGTATAGATCAGTATGAAGCACAGGAGATTGATTTCAATGCTTTTGTGGAAGAAGTGGATGGGAAACAGACTGTATTTGGGAAGGAAGTTTTGTAGATTAAAACTAACAAGCTTCCCAAAGGGATTGTGGCATTGGAGAGGGTGTATGATGGGAGTGATCGTTCCCTCATAAAGTAGACACCAGTTAAGAAGGAAGATGTTGAAGAAATAAATTTGGGAACTGAATTAGCACCAAAGAGGGTTTATATTGGAAGAAAAATAAGCCCAACCATTAGAAGAATGTTGATTACATTGCTGAGAAAGTACAAGCATGTGTTTGCTTGGTCTTATGAGGATTTGAAGGCATATAGAGAAGATCTTTTTTAGCATGAGATTCCACTTAAACCAGACACGAAGCCATTTAGACAAAAGTAGAGGCCTATCAATCCAACCTTGGAACCTAAAATGCAAGAGGAGCTAGCAAAGCTTAGAGATGGAGGTATCATAAAACCCATTAGACATTCAACATGGGTCTCAAATTTGGTTCTAGTTAGGAAGAAAAATGGGGACATAAGACTATGTGTAGATTTCAGAAATTTGAATGTGGCTTCCTTAAAAGATAATTATCCTCTTCCAAACATGGAGGCAATATTACACAAAGTAATAGGATGTGAGCTATTATCAATGATGGATGGATTTTCTGGATATAATCAGGTCAAAGTCAAGGAATCCGAGCAATACAAAACATAATTCACTACACCATGGGGAACGTATATATATAAGAATGCCATTTGGTCTCACAAATGTAGGAGCTACCTTTCAAAGAGCCATGGATGTGGCATTTGCAGATCTGATCAATGCTATAATGGTGGTATATCAAGATGAACTCACTGCTTATTCCAAAAGGGCAGAGGATCATGTTGCTGATTTGGAGAGGATCTTCATCAAGGCCTTGGAGTATGGTATAAGTCTTAATCCTAAAAAGTGTCATTTTGCTGTCATGGAGGGTAAAATTTTGGGTCATATTGTATCAAAAGAGGGGGTTAGGATAGATCCTGAAAGGGTAGAGGCCATTGATAAAATTCCCATTCCTAAAACTGTCAAAGCAATCCAATCATTCTTTGGCCAAATAAATTTGGTTAGGAGGTTTGTGTTCAATTTTGCTGAAATTGTTAAACCTATATCTAAAATGTTATAAAAAGGAGAAAAATTGGACTAGACTATTGAAGCTATGGATGCCTTCATATCTATAAAAAGAGCTATCGAAGAAGCCCCTGTCCTAAGGTCCCTTGATTTTACTAAACCATTTTAGATTTTTTCTTTCGCTTCATTCCATACTATAGTTGTTGTCATGTTACAATGATGAAGGTCATGAACAACCTATTTCCTTTTTCAGTAAGTCTTTGTAGGGGTCAGAATTGAAATATGGCATTATGGAAAAATAGGCTTATGCACTAGTGAAAGCAAAAAAGGCTTTCAGACCTTACCTTGTTGGAGCTAAGGTCATTGCTTATGTCCCACATGTAGCTGTGAAGGATATCCTAGTGTAGACGGAAGTAACAGGGAAAAGATGCAGGTGGATTAAAAAAATTGAAGAATTCAACATGGAGATTGAGATTACTAAGTTGGTAAGAGGACAAGGTCTGGCCGAGCTGATGGCAGAAACAAATATTGAAGCAAACCAGATTTGCAACGTGGGAGGCAAGGGTGAAATCATAACAAGTATTGGGCATACTCCATGGTATACAAATGTAATGCATTATCTGAAACATATGAAGTGCCCTAAAGGGTTGAACGATAATCAAAGGAGAAATTTAAAGTTGCGGGCTTCTAAGTATGTTTTTATAGAAGGGGACCTTTTCTAGAAAAATAGGGATGGTGTATTGTTGTTGTGTTTAGATGAATCCTAGGAAAAATATGTTTTGAGAGAAATGCATGAAGGGGTGTGTGGAGGCCATTATTCTGCTAAGACTACTGCACACAAGATTCTCAGGGTTGGTTATTATTGGCCTAGGGTATTCACTAATTACTTTGTGTATGTGAGAAAGTGTGAGGCTTGTAAGAATTTTTTAGGAAAATTGAAGTATCAAGGAGCATTGCCACTTAGACCTTTGCAGGTAGAAACACCTTTTCACCAATGGGGAGTTGATTTCATTGGAGAAATACAGGATAGATCAAGTGGAGGGCATAGATGGATACTAGTGGCCATTGATTATTTTACTAAGTGGGTGGAGGTTGTTCCAACTAGGCAAGCAACGAGTAAAGTGGTAGTGAATTTTCTAATGGAGAATGTTATGACTAGGTCTGGCACTCTAGTCACATTGATCATAGATAATGGGATGTGTTTTAGATCAGATGATTTTAAATATTTTTGCAAAACATATGGAATTAGTATTTCTTATTCTGCCCCGTACCATCCACAAGCAAATGGCCAAGCAGAGTCAAGTAATAAAAATCTTTTGAAGATAATAAGAAGGATACTGGATACTAACAAAAAGGCATGGGATTCGAAGTTAAGATTGACTGTATGGGCAGACAAAATTACAGTGAAGAAGGCAACGGGAAAATCTCCATTTGAATTGGTGTATGGGACACAATCTAGGATGCCATTGCAAAATTTTTTGCCAGTTTATAATTTTATTTTGCAAGAAGACTTGGATATTTTTGATCCAATGGAGGAAAGAATGGAACAGCTTGTAGAGCTTGATGAAGTGAGAAGAGTTGCTCAGAAGCATAATGTGAAGTTGCAGTCACAAATGAAGTATCTTTTTGATAAAAAGGCCAAGAAGAGAAAATTTGAAAAGGATCACTTGGTGTTGATGTGGAATGCTTGGTGTCAGGATAAGGGGAAGCATGGAAAGTTTGAAGCTTTATGGTTGGGTCCTTTTGTGATAACTGGTAAAGGAGGTGAGCATTCATATTTCCTGCAAAACATGTCTGGAGAGGAGTAGGAGTTGTCTGTACATGGGAAATTCCTGAAGCATTTCTTCTCTTAAGGATCAACAAAGGGTCAAGGATTTCTAGTGCATGGACAATTCTTAATAACCCTCTTTAAATGTTATTTCCATGCACAATAGTTTAAGAAATTTTGAAGGGTCTGGGTTTGCCAATACATGCACATTCTTAGGAGTTCCCTTTCTGAAAGCATTGCTTTCCTTTCCATGTATAGTAGTTTAGGATCATTTTCCATTCTCCATTTGCTCCATCTTTCATACCATTCATCTGTTCATTCCCTCTGTCTTCCATGGCTTTCATTTTTCATCATTTCCTTGGTTTGCTCTCTTAGTTGATTTTTTGGATTCTTGCAGTGATTGCACAACCACTCATCCCCAATAGGAGCCACTGTTAGAATAAACAAATTTCAATTAAAATCCTAAGTCTTCTTATCCATTCAAGCCCATATTTTCCTATCTTTTCACAAAAGTTATTCGTTTTATTCCTCGTCTATTTTGTTATGCATTTCAAATCCTTACCACTATCTTAATATACATTTCATAAGCTTTTATCACCTTACTGCGGTCTCCCAAAATAGGCTCGTGGTATGGTGGTGGCGGTTAGCAGGCTGGTGCTAAGTGTTTACCGTGCTACTGTGCACGGTCTAAGCATAGACCGCGGTAACGCGGTGGCGGTAAGTCAACAATAAGGATATGGTTGACAGTTAGGAGACTATGAATGGTTGGCGGTTAGTGAGTGGTTACCGCTATACCGTAGCCGCTAAAATAATGACCACGGTGATAGTGGTGAGCAGGTAGCGGTCAATAGACAATGAAGGAAGTCCACTGTGTTATCGTTGGTGGTCATCTCACAGACCGCAGTGATTGCGGTGGATGGGCAATTTGCAGTAATGGTCAGCAAAGGGTCAATAAGCGGTGAGACGGACGAAGGCAATCAGTTTGAGGGTTCACCGCAGTACCGCGCATGGTCAAGACATAGACCGTGGTGGCATGGTAAATGGTGAGTCAACAGTGAGAGTAGCAGTGAGGACATATACTGTGATATCGTAGAAGGTCCAAACATAGACTGTGGTAACATGGTAAACATCGAGGTTAATCATCAAGGCTAGGCACCGCATAACCGTGGGTGGAAAAGTCAAACTCATGGTAGAGCGGTAAAACAATGGAAGCCATGGGAGAACAAAAATAAAGGAAACGTAAAGGATAAAGTGCTGATAAGATAAGAAATATAGGCAGGAAAGGATATAATCAAAAAATCAAAAGATTGACTATTGTAAGAAATATTTAATTTGCCGAAAGGCAATATAATTAAATATTTTAATCTCTGTGTTAGAATTTAAACGGTTTTACCAGAATAGTGAAGGGTCGTGACTCTTTAGATATGATGTATAAATGATTTGAAAAATTAGTTGTAAGGTGAGGCAGTAGTCAGACTATAGGAGTTAGATTTTTTCCCGAGAAGGGACTGGAATGTAAATAATGACAGAGCCTTTTTTGAAGTGGATCAATGGACAAATCAATTTGAATTGGTGAAAAAAATTCTGTTTTCAATTCTTCTGATATGATAATTTATATTTCTTATGTGGTTTGTCTCCAAATTGAAGTCTTATGTCATTTAAATCAATTTATCAAGCATATGTTTGATTTATCAAAGTGCAAATTTCACTCTATGTGATTTGGTTGATTGGTGTCTGCAAGTTAGAGTTAAAATTATTTTAAACAAGTCATAGTGATTTAGTATTTCTTTTGGATTGTTGAAGTAGAACCCGATAAGAAGATATTCCAACATTATTTATGCAAGCCGTAAATTAATGAAGTCATATGCCAGTCATTAGAATTTCATTTTTAAAAGTGCCTAGCAACTTGAATTAAGACGGAAAGGGAAAAATGCACAATTCTTGATAATTTGACTCCATTTCCCATGTGGATAGAAGGCACTAATCTGCCTCAACCCAGAGAATAATTTCATCTCAAGCATCATTTTTAAAACTTTTCATTTGTGTAGTAGGAGTAGGAGTAGTTGTAGTTTATTTGTCTATCCACCACCCTTGCCATTGTGGATAGATTGATCAACCAGGAAAAATATTTCAATTTGCATTGTTCATCTAGGTACACTTGCCTTGGTCTAGCAGAACCTAAAGAGTAGAAGGTGCAATTCCATCAATTGGCCTTGTACGTTGGCCAAAAGTGTAGTATGAGCTTGGCAAACTCTTCTGGTTAAAACCTGCATTTTTGAGACCCAACAAAACCTTTCCCATTGTGATATAATTTGATGTTTGGAGGACCCAAATTCAATGTGAATATTCTAGAATGGGTGGTATAGAACTAGTTTACTCCAAAATAATTCCTGAAAGATTTTTTCATCTCTTACAAGGATGCTTGTGAACGTAGGAAAGACACAAACAATTCCTTTGTGGGGGCACTGCTTTCATTGTTCAATTTTTTGGGAAGCTTTAAAGGTCCATTTTTGGGTTAATTTAATGGGGAACATTGCCTGTGGCTGAATGGGGTGAGCCATGTAGGCATCAATGTATGTGGGTGATGTGGTAACCAATGTGGGTGAGATTGAAACATGTTGAAATTTGTGGTGATTAAAATTTAAAGATACAAAACTCCTACTAGATATGGAGATGGGTAACTTTAGTAAAAGGTGGAAAGTTTCTTTTGCACTAATATCATGATCGACAAGGCTATCAGTATGAAGTTTTTGAAAATCTATTGGGGTATACATTTCTGATTCTAAATTGGATGAGATGCGAGGTAACATGGCATGATAGGTTTCAGATTTGTTCTTAGCTTTTGCTGCATATTTTGCAATATATTTGAGGACAACATCAATTGACAATATAGGCTAGAAATCTACATTATCTCTCCAAATAGATAGGATAGATGGGTTGTGGAGGTTCAAGAAATCATCATTGTGAGCTGGTGTGTGCTTAGGGTGACCGGTCTTGTCATTTGAAAGAATTTAATTATCTTGCATGGGCCATGGTGATTTATAGCGACATATAATAGATGGACCTTTCCTCCTAAGGCATGTTAGAAAACTACACTTTGTGTTCCCTTCAACATGGTTGACCAATTTACAATAGTCAGTTGAAGGGTTGCATGACAAGATCCTTGTTGTATCCAGTAAACAAGGATCATTAAGAAGAGAGTGGTGAATTTTTTGGCTTTTCAAATGGAGGCTATGTGGGTTCCAAGCTAAGACATATCTATCTTTGTAATCAAGTGCATTTTGTGCAGATTGAATGTTATTCCATTCTAATCTACTAATATCAGGTGCTTTTTTGAGCCATAGAAACCTCAGATGTGTGCAGATCCCTCATGTTTCTATTCATACCTATGAAAAGATGATATATAGCAAATTGTCAAGGTAAGAGTCTATTGTCAAAATGAAGTGACGATTTCTAGTAAACAATCAAAGTAGACATGTATTGTGTAGAAACAAGAAAGAAAGGTTTTACCTATACCAATATTTAGATGCACCAAGAAGTTTTTCCAAGACCTCTTCCTAAAATGCAGTAAACATGTGGTGCATGTAGACTACAGTAGGGTGTGGATTCTGAACAATTTTTTGGATCCTCCATCTAGAAGCCATAGAAGGATTTGTAGGAGGCTTGGTAGGCATGATAGTATGCAAGTCTAGCCATTTTTTATTTGTTGCACTGAGGGTGAAGAAGAGTGAGGGGCAACCAATTTGAATGACCATATCAAAAAGTTCCCCTCAACACTAGGTCTAAAATGGACGAGTTCCATGAATTGACAAACTAAATCGCATGAGTTGATCCACACATTTGTTATCTGGCATGTCCTTCAATCTTTGGTGCAGGTCAGATATTGTCGAGGGTAGGTAACCATCGATATTTTTGTTGAAAAATATAGAGGAGGTTTCTTGGCTATGGTGGCACATAATAATATTTAGTATGAATTACCTAAATCGGGGGTGCTGGCCAAACCGATTATCATGGTAGCTTAGGAGATGGAGAGCATATTCATGCAGTTTAATTTCTTTGATACATTGTTTCTTGAATGTAGATTTTCCTATTGGGAACAAAGTGGGGAATGCCATAGAAAATGATCCTTCAGTGGTGTAGTCATTTATAGGAGATGGAGAAATGGGTGGCCATGCAATGATTGGTGTTGGTCATTTGACACCTAGTTGTACCAAAGAACAAACTTCTTCAACCTTTGTGCATGCAAAAATAAGGTTTGAGACATTTGTAGAAGACTCTGGCAAAGTGGATAATGTAAGCTCATCTATTTGGACATGCACATCTTATATTTAAGTGCCTCATGGACACGTCCTCTACTAATGTGGAAGCTATATGGTTGTTGGCCCATTTGTTCTATGTTAACTATTAGTATTTCAAGATCATGAATATTCCTGGGCAAGTAGGATGCAACTACAAATATATCTTGAGGACAACAAATAGTATGGCCATTGTATTTTAGTTTCCCCCCCTTGAATAGGAATTTTGAAGTATTTGGCTAATCCTAGATATTAACTTCTCCTCAACTTGGGATATAATTTGTAAGCATACAGGTTGCTCACTAGGGTCCATGTTGTTCTAGTTCAAGAAGTGATGGCCATTATTTTCAGATGTGCATCTATAACAATTAGGGATTCCATTTGACAGTTTGGTTTTGATTCTTGGAAATCTCTCCATGCAGACCATACAAGTTGAGATTCTTGATAGGCTATCTAAATTTGAGCGGAAGTTATTTCTAGTAGAGAAAAAGTCCTATGGGAAAAGTGGCAAAGGTGGCATTTCGATAATTGGGTTGGGATGAAATATATTTTGTGGGGGAGGTGCAATTATTTGTAGGTTGGGTTTCATAACAAGAGGGGAGATTGTAGAGGTTGAGGGCCCAACAACACAAATTCGATTGGCTTCAATTTTTCTTTTGTTAATTTCATCTTTCCTTGCATGGTATTGTTTACGTTTCATCTCATTCTACCAAGAAAATTTTTCTTACATACTTTCATTTTTTGTCTCCATAATAAGGAATGTTGAGGAAAATTAGATTTGTGAGAGATAGCTAGTAGAATATACAGGCTATATACATACATATATGTAAGTATATATATTACATATTGAGAGGAGATAACTTGTTGTGATAAAATAATTTGGAACAGAAGAGAAAACAAAAGCATGTAAATATATGGAATGTTAATGTACAAAATGTGGTTAAAAAATATACAGGTAGTGTTCATTTATTTGCTACGAAAATTAGAATTCATAACAAAATGTACCAGCAACTTTGTATATGTGGACATACAATGTTTTTGATAACAAGATAAAACTATTTGCATTTGGTGATAATGTTTACATATATGGGTAGGCCAAGTTTACAGTATTGCTAAGAAGAGAGAAGTGCAACATTTAAATTGGCTACAAAAATTATATGCTAAGAATGAGAACATATGGTACATAAATTAGAATGCAGAACAAAATGTACTAGCAACTTTGTATATGTGGATATACAATGTTTTTGATAGCAAAATAAAACTATTCGCATTTGGTGATAATGTTTACATATATGGGTAGGCCAAGTTTATAGTATTGCTAAGAAGAGAGAAGTGCAAAATTTAAATGGGATTTATGAAAGTAATAACAATGCTTTGTGTTTCCTGTCCACCAAAGGGAATCATTTTGATGCTCAAATCAATGTAAAACTGGCTACCAACAATATGATCCATAATGTTTTTAGCAACATTAGGTTTAGCAAGCAATAGTTGAAAGTATTTGGAGGCAACACCCAGTAAGGAATTCACTGGGCCTTCAAATGCAGTAACTTTGAGGAGCTCACCACTTGTGTCTGTCAAGTCCATTTTGAGCATGTAGCTAAAATCACACACAAGGAGATTTGTAGAGCACTTTGGGAAATGAAAACTAGTAGGGGAAGTTTTCAAAACCTTTTTCTTACAATTTTTATTGTCCACCAATAGAGGGCATGAAAGGTAATAGAATTTGTCAAGGTGCAGTTTTGAAATGGAGGCCTTTATGCAAACATTTTTCTTTTCAAGCATGCTTTTATCTGCAAGAGATGAGATATTGACTGGATTTGCAAACTTTATGGGAGAAAAGTGTTTTTTGAAAAGGAAAGAAAGGGCTTGGTAATTTTTGTAGTGGCATACCATGTTTGTAAGCTTGAGGCCTCTACTAAATTTGGGTTCATTAGAACTTTAGTTGGGAAAATAGTATCAAGACCTATTCCACACCACGAGGTAATACGTTATGATTTAATCAAAATAACATAAGGGTTTGGTTGTACAAGCATGTCAAAAATTTGTATCCCATCAATATAGCAATGATGACCCCAACATGTAACATCTATGGTACAAGTTGACATGTCAATAATTGTAGCAATGCATTTGATTGTCTTTGTACCATCTCTTTTATGAATGGCTGATGTAGGGGAGATAGCTAAAAGAATTACAATGAAATCGATGAGGGAATTGATAAGAAAAGAGGACAATGAATGGATGCTTTTAATGTGGAAAGTATGTGTGGGTATTTTGGATTTGAAGGATGTGGAAGGAGTTATAGTCGATGAGATATGGAGAATTATTTTGTAGGGATGTGTGGAGGTACTATATTTTGTGTTTGCAACTTTCATGTGACCATTGGAGATGACATAAAGACTATCAGAGTGAATAGCATGGTAAAATTCTTCAACTTGTTCGTTGAAGCAAGAAATATGAATTTAGAGCCTGCCATGTCTACAAAATCAAATCCAATTTTTTTCCATCACATCCAACATTTTTATAATCGTGGATTGATGATTTCATGAAGTTTCGACCCTCAATGGTCCAATTCTTATGGTTGGGGGTTAGAATTTGTATGGGAATTGGTTTAAAAGGGGTTGTACTTTGTTGAGTATGAGGCTCTCCATCTTCTTCTAGTGAATCTTTTGTAGATTGAGAGGATCTCAATGGGGGGTGGAGAGCTACTTGATGGGAGGGAGCTTCTAGATTGGAGGAGAGAAGTTGGAGTTCAAAAAATTGGTGCATTGTTTGAAATTAATTCAAAGTTTTCAATAATGATAGCCCTGTAGTTTTCAAAAGTGATACATTTAGTAAGAACATGAAGGGGAAAAATAAAAAAGATTTTTTTTGTTTTGGGAAAGTGTGGATGTACGTAAATTTATGGAACATTTTTGAGGTATATTGGTTAAGTAGGACAATAGAACCTTTCACTAAAGCCTCCTCCAACTCAAGATCATTGAATTGAACAAGAAGTAAAGCATGATATGTGTGTAAACCATCTGAAAGTTGAACATGGTATTTGACAAGTATAGAGCGAGCCTGTTGAATGGAGTCAATGGATGCAACTTGCGAAACAACGCTCAAACCAGATATTCTTGCAAGAATATCTACAATGGAATTTGCAGTCAATGTTGCCATTGTTTTTTTATTAGATTTAGTGTACTAAATATGCCTGCAAGCATGTGGACATATGATAAACATGTTTTTGAAAGATTGAATTTTGTTAGCAATAAGTTTGGGAGAAAATTGAAATATGATAATTTGGTAATGCTTCTAATGTCAATATGCCTCATAAGTGGGAAATTTATGAAAAAGAGGGTCTACCTTTTTACAATTCCTAAAAACATTAGTTGTGTTTTCAAAAAAGTACAAGACTTTGTATTGTGTATGATGTTTTATTGTAAAACTACAAGAAATTGGAACAAATGGTAAGAGAAAGAAGGTTTTGTAAGCATTTTCCAAATATATGTGAAGGGAAAAATTCAAAGAAATCCCTTTTTGAAAGAATTGTATATATAAAAAAGAAGATATATGTCTAATTTGTTGAAAACTTAAAAAAATTGTATTATATATTTTAAGAAATTAACCAACAATCATAATGCAATATAGAATGTATGGAAAAAGGAAACTTACAAAAATGAGAACTATTAGATGCCAATTTTTTTGTTGTTGTGGTGGTAAATAAAACTCGATTGCATTTTATGTTCAAGAAACGACACTCAAAGACTATTGATTGAAGGCAAATAGTAAAGTTCAAGAAGATGATAGGAAATGGAAAAACACATATAGATAATAATTATATTGTAGTGCAAACAAGGAATAAGTTTGTTCAACCTAATTTGATCCTATATTTTTGTAGATAATACATGTTTTTTTTCTAAGACAATGAAAACAAAGAGCATGCAATGTATTCTATCTATTAAAATGAGTGGAGTATACAAAAATTATAACATTTAAATCACAAATTGTACTTCTATTTTTTGTTGTCCTTGTTAAGGAAAAGTTCTAAAAGGCGCATTAAGAGCATTCAATACAATTTCAAGAATGAAGATTATAGAAGATAGATAAGGTTAAAAATAGCAATAAAGAATAAATAATGAATTGGGAACATACCTATAGATAGGACTTGTATATGTAGTTCTGACAAGAATTGCGTGAATTGAAACAAATTTGATCTTGTGGTTAAAATGGAAAATAGGGTTAAACATTTGATAAAGGATTGAAATCTTATATGTGAATGGTTTTTAAATATTTAGAACTACAAAAAAGGAAAGTATCACATTTTTTGTTTTTACTAGTATTAGTAATTACAAAGGGTTAACATACTCAATAAAACATTGAAAACTTATATGTGAAAAGGCTGTAAATATATAGGCTTACTAAAATAGAAAAACATGGTTTATTTATTTCTTGTTTGTATTCATAATTACAATCATGTGTACACAATTTTAGAATTCTACATAGGTGGTATCCAATGCCATAAAGTGTAGAAGCGAAACCATGAGAGAAAAGTATGAATAATATTGCATATGTATAATACCATGTACAAATAAGGAATTTCTATAGTTAATAGGTGACTTAATTTTATTTCAATATAGCATGTGATTTACATATAACTTTTAAGGAACTTGAGGAATGCTTTTTTATTGCAAGGAACACAACCTTGTTTGTTGCATTAGGAAAATAAAATTTATTGTAGGAGTTTCATACAAAAAAGTAGGACACTAGTCATAGTTGGGAGTGCTTTTATTCACATTACAAAACTGCACTGTATACACATTTCAAGAAAAAATGCTTCAAGCATTGTTTATATAGTTCTCAAAAGAAAATTTAATGTATGGAGCACCACCCATCCTATACACCTCGTCAACATTCATTTCTCGTAGAAATGTACAAAATACCACCTTAAGTCAAGAGAAACTACCACTTCACTAACTAACCACATAAATCAAACATCGATTGAAAAGTCTCAAATGGAAACCTAAACTAAAGTTTTTTTCTTTTATATAGTTTGGACATCATCAAGTCAACAAAGTGTATAAGGACATGCCTAGATATCCACAATCCCCAAAAGTTGATTAACTTTTGTAGGTAAAGGATAACAATTTTTCCAAGCATGTGCTCCATGGAAAAAAGAAAAAAATGCAAGATGACAAAATAGATTTCCACTTATACCATAGTTTCCATAACACATCGTATTGACTGCTATTTAAATAAATAAATAAAAAGAAAGCTTCACTCATGAATAAATTATTCAATGCGAATCAGAGGCTGAAAAAAATTCCCTAAAAAATGTTGTGGCTCGGATATGTTAGAGATGCAATTCCTAGCTACTATGGTTTTGTGTTTTAAAAAGATGAAATTTTATATTTACGTATTAAAATAGAAGTGTTATCTTATCTATAGAAGAGTTCAAAAGTATTTTGTTTGTTATATGAAATAGAGCAAGGAGAGAATTGTTTGGAAGATTGCAAGCAAATGATACACATATATGATGAGAACTTGGATAGGCTCATAGACTTCTCCGAGTTTAAGAATATGATTATCGTCAAGCCTAATGGTGTTCTCCTTTGAAATGATCTTGTTATTTGAGATTAATTATGGTTTCAAACTCTTTTTATGAGTTATTTATTGATGTGTGAAAGGAAAAATCTATGGATAAAATATTAAAGTTATTATCTTTGCCAAGATTTACAAGTATTATATGAAATTCTATGTTTTCTCTCAAGTATTCATGGTTCATCTCAAAGTACTATAACTATCCATCTTTGAGACTTTTGCATGTCTTTTAGCACATATCAGATCTATTTTAAGATGGATCAATACTAGGTAGCCAATCTAGACAAGTTATAAATATAGTCATATAAGGAAGTTGTATTGCAAACAGGAAAAACACTTGGAAAGGGATATCAATTGGTTGATGCTTATGTGGACTTTGGTTGGTGCTTATTTGGACTTTGAACATAAGCATGAACAACAAACCACTTTGTTCTTTTTATAATTTTCTAGGTTTATGTAGATTAGGGCAATAACTTCGGCTAAATTCTTTAATGAAGTTAAGTTGTTGATGGGTCCTAGTTAATGTATATGACCATATGTTTTTTCAAGTAATATTATCTAGCATCAGGCTGTATGGAATAACATTAGGTAGATTCTAGAAGGATAAATGAAAAAATAAAATTTGCCACTTCTCTCGATTCATAAAATAATATAAGATATTCTTATAGATAGGTCTACTCTAGTTGGATGATACTTGTGATTAATTAGAAGTATTTTTTGTTGGAAAATGTGCCTCAATTTATTGGCTTGGACCTCTAAGAGAGGCTTGATGAATTTATGCCCTTATCGCATTACTGCGGTTTTCTCATTTCGTTGGCTTGACCCTTTGGTATTTGAGACTTAGTCTGATCAGCAAGAGTCCGAGGGTTGTCACAGTGATGGGCTGAAGGGTGTGGAGTTGGCAGAATGTTTGTTGGTTTTGGCTTTATCAGCAGATCACTCGCTCATCAGCAGGAGGCAATGTTATGCCTCGCTGATGTCTCGATGCTCTGCATCAATGATTGCTATCAGATTTATCTGATGGTGCTAGTCACGTTCTGTGACATCCTAAAGCAGGTACAACCAAAAACCTTTTCGCCAAGTGGAAATTCCTGTGCGCATGACACATGGCGGCTTTCCAAAGAGGTGAGAGCAATGAAGAGAAGGCAATCCCCAAGCTATTTTATGCGAAGGGTTTTCTGGCCATGGACACTTGTTTGCGCCTCGGGAGTTCCATGGGGAATCTACCAGATGCCGCTAGAGATTCCCCAAAAGAGCTCCAATGGCTTTCACGTAAGCCCAGCAGAGGGCTCGAGTGGTAGACACGTGTTATGTGGGACCCAATAATGCTAGCGGTCAGTGTTTGGCGTTAGCAGATTAATTTTCGGCCTAGAATGTGATGAAATGGTTAGCGATAGTGAAGGGATTTCGAACCATGGGGATAGTTGATCGATCACTCCTTGGTCAAGTGGTAGAATGAATAGCAGTGCGAAACTTGGTGATTTCTCATTGGTTGTTTTTGCACTGTTGTTGCAAAAAAAATTATTGCCAAAAGCTAGATCAGTGAAAAGCGATATATTATCCAGTTAGTATGAGATCGGATTTTTGGCAATTGGCAGAGCTCAAAGTTAGTAATATCTTTGCAACAAATTTATTGTGGAGGTGGTTTGATGCAGGATTGCAAGTGGATCCGATCTGAGATCGATTTGGCGTGTCGATGAAGAACTGAAATTAATGCACCCTAATTGGTGGTTGGATGCAGACTTGTAGTAGTCAGTCTTGACTAAAGTAGAACAATCTGAAAAAGCAAAAAAAAGAGAAAAAAGGTTGATGAGTTTGTATTCACTATATGTCGGAATAGAATTGTAATAGTGAGTGCATGAAAAAATCAAGTGTTGCTATGAGATAACTAATAGAGAGTGAGGATTGTAACTTTTTATGTAATAATTTACTTATTGTAATACAATGTGTCTTTCTCTTGGTGTGGTGGGTTTTTTCCCATAAGGGTTTTCCCACATAGGCTGGGCATTATCTCTGGAATCATTTTATTTTTGTTACTCTTGTTACCCTATATGTGTTCATCTTAAGTGTTTTAATGTTTTAAACTGGTCTTTGCACGTCTCCTCTATGGTTTTAGCGTTAGGAAAGCATTTTCGCACTTTTTCTTTTCCTTACAAGTGGTATCAGAGCTTGGCCAGTTGTGTTATCCTTGCTAGTAGGGATGGTTTTTTGTGCTAATACTATTCCAATGGAAGTATTGAAAAGTTAGAACCTAGTTCTATCTAAGATGGCGAGTACATAAGGAAGAGTTGATATTGAGAAATTCAATGGCAACAACTTTGAGTTGTGGAAACTCAAAATGGAAGACCTGTTAGTGGATAGAGACCTCTAGGTAGCAGTGTCTGGAACTATGCCATAAGGTATGAAGCAAGAAGAATGGGACCTCGCAGATAGAAAAATAAGAGGTCTAATAAGACTTTGTCTGGCCGATTTTGTACTCCTAAATGTCCATGAGGAGAAGTCTGCAACTTTGTTATGGAAGAAGCTTGGCGATATTTATCAGGGAAAGTCTCTGGTAAATAAGTTATTCCTAAGGAAGAAGGTGCATCTGTAGCAGACCATCTGAACTCGTTTAATATGAGTGTTTCTTAGTTGGCCTCTATGGGTGTAAATATTGAGGAGGGGGATCTCTGCATGGTCTTGTTATGTTCATTACCTTACACTTGGGATCATCTGGTGATGGATATTGGAAGTAAGACTGCTACTTTCAAGATGGAAGACATGGTTACTTTGTTGCTGTCTAAAGAGATGTGGAGGAAGTCTTTAGAGATGACCAAATAGGCCCTTTTTGTTCAAGGTAGATCGAAGGAGAAAGGCAAGAAGAAGGAAAAGAAGTCCAAATCTAAATCTGTAGGGAGATCAAAGTCTCATAGTAAAAATTCCAAGGTGAAATGTTGAAATTGTGGGTAGCTTGGTCATATATGAAAGGATTGTAAGGAGGAGGAGAAGAAGAAGAGTAACTCTTCAGACAACGGCTCTTCTCAGAGTGACGTAGATGCCTTCATTGAAGCCTTGGCAACTCAGGTATTAGATGATGTTTGGATGGTTGACTCAGTCGCATCTTTTCACATGATGTCTCATAGAGAGTGGTTCACTAAGTATGAAAAACTGCGATGGTGGAAAGGGGTGCCTAGAAAGTGACTAAATGCTAGAGATTGTTGGTCATGGAGGAGTCAAAATATAGTTCCCTAATGGTAGAATCAAAGGGATTGGTGGCGTATTGCACATACCAGGTTTGGATCATAACTTACTTTATGTCAGTAAGCTGAATGATGTTGGTGTGGAAGTTTCTTTCTCAAGTAAAGGATGTAAGATGGCTTGAGGTTCAATGGTTCTAGCTAAGGGAATTCACACAGGCACTCTATACAAGTTGGATGCACGTCTTGTTCATTGCAACATCACCTCTATAAAGTGAAGAAAAGTTGTTCCTATAGAGGAAGATGAAGATACTTCTTTGGCTGCAAATGTGATGGAGGTGAAACTCCCAAAAAAGAAGACCGTGTTATGGCATCATATAATCAATCACATAGGTGAGAAAGGTTTAAAAACCTTGAAAAATAAAAATCTTCTTGAAGGGCTTGTAGATTGTAATTTTTGTCAAACAGATTTCACACGTATGCTTGAATAATTAAATTCAGCAATCTATTAAAACATTGGAAATAATTCCAGGCTGTGGGTATCCTATAAGGAATTAGACCTCCAGATTCTAATTTGGTTCCTATTTAACTTTCTGGTTAATAATTGAGTGATTTTCTAGAAAAGGGAGAAAGACTAAATCTAAATTTTGAACTATGAAACTTAACTCACTATTTTAATTCGCACAACCTGATCTAAAAGCTCAAAACACTTGAATGTTTTAAACATAGGCTTTTAAAGAAGCAATCACAGAAGGGAAATATGATTCCCACAACTAGACTATTTGATTATTGATTAGCACAATGTTTAACCAATGGATTTAAACTTGGATGCATACAAAAATTCTTTAAGAAGACAAAAATATTTAAAGGTTTCAAAAACTGCAAACACAATAATCACTTCGATCAATCCTAATTGAAAATGATGCATGAAAAATTGAAGGCGAATTCTAAAAAGATGGTAATGAAAGGAGTCTTTAGACAAAAACACCCTAATTGACCTGTAAACCTGTTGTTGTATTAATCTAAAAATAGAGCTGAGTTACAAAATAATTCACTTTGAAATATGCAAAGAAGAAAAATAAGAACTAGGGAAAAAATAGTTAAGTTTTTTCAATATATACAAAATCCTTCAAAAGGCATGGAAAAAGAGCTGAAATTCCAACTCAAAGAGAAGACGATAACTCCAAGGTAAATTTCAAGCAGAAGAAAAAATCTCTGAAAAAAGGGGTCAAAACCATGCAAAAATGAGTGTACTCAGGTTCAAACTTGCTATCAAGTCATAATTGAAACATGGAAGACTCGAACTAAATTGAAAATCCTTGAAAAGATAAGCCGAAGCATGTGAAAACCACCTTGTTTGTTTCAATCCACCCCATGTGAACAACAACTCCACTTTGCCTAATATTTTATGCTTGCATTCGAGATATTTCAATCAATTAAATGATTTATATTTTATCATTTAATTTATCAACTTTACAAAATGTAATGCAAGGTATAAATATTTTAATTTATATCTAAAATGGAATTTTGACTTTATAAACATGAGCCCATGCATATTCTAAAATACGCCACTATTCTCTGCATATATTGGTCTCTAATACATTGAGCGACCATTTTATCATTATCAACATTTGACAACTGCTGACCACATCATTAGGTTTTTTTTTTTTTTTTATAGGTCATTGACCACGGAGGTAAAAGAAGTAAAATGATAACTCAAAAATTATGGAAAATCACCCTATGTCGAATTAGGGTAGACAAAGATGGTCAAACCCTAATCGCTTGAATATTTCGCACTTGACCTATGCTTGGAAAGGAAGCTTCATGAAGAAGTTGTGTTTCAGAAAGGGCGTTGCCATGGTGGTAGGGATAGGGTTTAAAAATATCTACAAAAATTATACATCCTTCTTCTTGTTTCAGGAGAGATTCGAACAAGAAAACAAGGTAAATCATTTGGTTCCATATCTAGTGACTTTTCCTCCATTTTTCAGCGTTTCTGGCTTTTGTTGACCACGGGTTTTGATATATTTCTGACTCATTTTTCAATATTTTCTACAATTCACTCCTCCTGGCCGCCATGAGCTTGATATGTTGGGCTCAAGCTTGAAATATAGTGCTCCAATGAGCTCTGGCCGTGACTATTCTTCTCCTACAGGTGTGACTTTCTAAGCTTTCGAACTCCATTGTACTCTATATTTCTAAAAAGGATGAAGAATTTCTTTCAAATATCAAGCGTTTTGTAAGTTTGATTTTTATCCATGGTGTATTTGTCTTGGTTTTCGACTTACCCATATACCATTTATCTGGCCGCCATGGATATGGAACATGGAAATTTCTATACTTTGCCTCTATGACAAGCCACAACTTATTATCTAACTAATGAAAAAACTTTAAAGCACATATCTGTATATTTGGAAGACTCTTATGGATGTAAATGAAACCCTTATGTGGGTATCCTACTTTCTAAGTTGAAAATGATATCACAGGGCTATAATAGGCCACAACTCCACAAGGTCTGCAAATCTTTTGTAAACTATGCAGTCTGAAGATATTGTTGAAACCATCCCTTGTGAAAATTTATGTCTCTCTCAAATTCGAACTCTGAAAATACTAAACCCACTAATAGATGGGTAAATGCCAGGTGTTGTCACGAATTCTTCACTATTTATGAGTATGTTGGTTATCTCATGGTTGTATACTAGAAAAATAAGCTTGCTTCTGTACTGTTGGTGCTTTTGTTTGTAGACTGTAGCCACCATTGATGTATATTCGCCTAATATCCTCTGTAAGAGTTAGTTGCTCCACCACTTATCATGAAAATATATCATCCTATGTATTTTTCTCATGTTGGGTATTTGTCTCCTTTTATATATTGTAGGCCACCATGGATTCTGGGTATCCTAAAGGTTTGATAATCTTGAAGTCTCCTAATTGCACAAAAACTCTAAAAACCTCCCTTCACTCTATCCATTATTGGGCTCGAATTTGATTCTCCCCTGTAACATACAAGGATTTTATGACCTCTTAGATATTCACCTTTCTGTATGGCTGCACATGAAGAATTTTGAATTGGGTACTTTCTCGTTTGATGGCACAAGAATGTAATTTCTTTTTCTGGGTCTTGAAAATGCATGGCCTCGAAAAGAAATCAAAATAATATTGTGTTTTCCGTAATGGGAACAAAATACCTTACTCTTGTTGGTTGTCTTAATCCTCAAAACAGGCCCAAAAACCCTTTGTAAGAGATCATAGCAGAATATATATAAATAAGATTTCTATGAGAAAAAGATCAATTAAAACAATATTCACGCTTTTTTGTTCATTGTAAATCATCTATTTCTAAATAAGGCATATCGTTTTGTTGTGAAATTGGTAGCCTGAAATATCGTTATCTTGTCTACTCCATTGAAAATAGCATGGTTGTACCCTGTACATTTTCTATAAATACTAAACAAAACTCCACACTCAACCTCCTTCTTGTTCTTTTCAGGTTGTTGTTCACATCATCAAAATCAAAGGGATTTATGAATCTTTAGACTATTTTGTTGTCATTTTTTGGCTTGCAAGCTTGATGCTTTGATTTTCTATTAATGAAGAGTTGGACTTATGACACTCTCATAATTTTTTTATCCATCTAGCATACTAGACATTAAATGAGCTCTATTGAAAATACCATTACATAACCCAAAACTGGGTTTCTCATTTATATTTCTTCTCTAGCATTTCAAAGGTGAAAAATTGTGAAAGCTTTGCTCCTCCCTTGAGTTGTTTCCTTAAATCTCTTGTAATAATCTTTGTGCCCTATAGATCAATTGATGATTATGATTATTCTATCTGAAACTGATGTTTACAATCTCGTTCAATCAACTGCTTTTGATAGACCTATTGTCATGCTGAGTGTTGATGATACTTTTACATTTTATGCCTAGTTCACTCATGACAATAACAACTGGCTTTCCTTGAAGTTGTCCACTTGAATATGTGGCTTTCTCATGTGATGAAAAACTATTATTATAATGCTAACAACTATCCTCTCACTATCCTAAATGTTCACCTTTGAGGAATGAAGTTGAACTTGAGATATGATGGTGAAAATTCATTGCCTTTTTTGTTCATTGTAAAATAAATTCCAAAACTTCAAGAAATAGCTTGGTATTTGATATTTTGTTTTCGCTTCTCTTTAGTGTAAAGAGGCTCTATACCTCATTTAGATGTAATGTGAAAAAAATAAAGTAGAACCTGAAACATAATATCAAGGAAATTTATGAGTTATTACTTGTTTTTGTGAAACTCATTGAAATAAGGCTACTTGTTTGATTATACTTTTAGTTCCAGCAACTCTCTTTTGACTATTTTGACAATATTAATGAACTCTCGTATGTAACTTGAGAGTGTTTCCTCCTTGATATGTCGAGCTAAACCCTTGTGGGAGCCCGTTTTACTCCACATATCTGATAAAATGATCACAAACATAATGAACCTGTTCCTGCACAGTGAACAAACATGTTAACAAAAATAAAAGAAACTGAAAGCTCTCTCTTTTTCCTTATTCTCCTTGAATCTTTGTAATCATTTGATGGATGCATTATCGATTGTATTCTATATTTGTTTTGGTTGCATAGGAATATGATAGGATTTTATTTTCATTGCTCTAACAACATTTCCCTCAACTTGCAAGTACGCTGGAGCTGGAGTTGGCACTAGAAATGGAGCTGGAGGAGCTGGCGTCACAACTGAAAACCTTAACTTTTCAATGATTCACCATTCCAGGAAATGACAAATCACTTTCTACCCTATGCTTTCATTATTTTCAGTTGTATAGCTTACCATTGCTTATGCACCCTTTATTTGATTGTAAAAATCAAAATGAGTTACTCCCATGGCTTGGTTGGGATTCTCGTTTATACATTATGAATAAAACAACAAACATTATGCAAACCTATGATATCATTTTGAAATTTTTTTTGCATAATATCACTGAAATTTACATTGTAATAAAACAATGCACAATATGAGTAATTTAGCATAAATTTTTAAGCAACTTTTTTACCTTGGCTTGAATTTACAATTCAACTCTACCTGTTTGAGCTGGTAGTGAAAAAAATAGGTAACAAATTGGCGACCTTTGTGGGGTGTTTGCCTGCTAAACACCATAGACCAGTTATGTAGCTTATCCATTAGGCATGAGTCTATTCTTGCTCTTAACCTCATCTGAAAAAATTTGTAACTTTTCTCACATAAACAAACTGAAAGAAACTACTGCAATTTTGTTTATGATAGAATCTGAAACCCCAGTGTAGTGACTGCACTTTATTGAAAGCCAAACAAAACTAGATGAAACTAATGTGCAATGAGCTCTTATTGAAAACATACTGAACTGAAAACTTAAACTATTATGTACAACAACAACTAGAAACTGTTTAATAGCACTGCTTGAGATGGATCCCGTTAATGGGGATTAGCAACACTTCTCCACCCAACCTTGAGAGCTGGAAAGCATTATGTTCTTTCTTTGCTATTATAATGTATGGGCCATCCCACATGGCATCAAACTTAGAATGTTTCCTAGGCCTTCTCTTCAACTCATCCCATTTGAAAACTAAGTCACCTTCACTAAAGACTCTTGCAACTGCTTTCCTGTCGAATGTCTTCTTCATCTGAGAATGATGAATTTAAAGCTTTCTAAAAGCTTCTTTCCTGGTTTCATCCAACTTTATTAATTTAGCAAGCCTAACTTGCATTGGCTTCTCCTCAAGTAACTCCATCTCCTTTATGTAGCTCAGAGTTGAGAATTCTATTGATATAGGCAGCTTGGCCTCTTTACCATAAACTAAAACATATGGTGAAAAAATTGTTGATCATTTTGGTGTAACTCTATCAACCCAATGGGCTAATTTAAGCTTGTCATGCCATGACCTCTGATTATCTTCAATTTTATTTTTAATGATCTTAATCAGATTCTTGTTTGTCGATTCTTCTTGTCCATTACTCCGAGGGTACTAATTGGATGGAGTGTTCAAATAAATTTTATTCTTTACTGAACAATTTGAAAATTTTAAGCCAACAAAGGCTAAAACATTATCTAAAATAATGGACTCAGGTGTACTAAACCTAGAAACTATGTCTTGATAAAATTTAAAACTGACGTTTCATTTGCATCTTTTAGATCAACTACTTCTATCCATTTCGTGAAGTAATCCATTGCTGTCAAGATCCACTTGTGCCCCATACTTGATGGTGGGTTAATAGGATCGATGAAGTCAAGTCCCCACTTTCCAAATGGGTACTCAACCTGAATTGGATTCAGGAGCAGAGCTGCTAACTTTTGTTTTCCTACAAACAATGAACATTTAGCATATTTTCTGACATAAGTATAAGCATCCTTGAAAAGGTCTGGCCAATAATACCTTTCTTTCATGATTTTTAAAGTTGTAGTACGTGGTGCAAAGTGACCTCCAGCAGGTTCATCATGAAATTCCTCTAAGATTTTTTCAATCCGATAAGGGCTTATGCATCTGAGAAATACTCCATTAAAGTATTTTTTATATAAAACACCATTTAATATTGCATAAGGAATTTCCTGCAATCTATAATACCTTTTTCTAGATTTGTCCAGACCTTCTGGGAAATCTCCATTATGTAAGTAATGTTTCATTTGATGAATCCAATCAGTTGGAACAATTGAAACAATAGGTTCATCTTCTTTATTTAGAATTGTTATGACTTATTCATTGTTGTTTTGTTCATTTTCTGAAAGCTGTTCACACAGTCCTTTACCTCAAACAAGCTTGGTAACCTTTATGTTGATATCATATTCCATGACTTTGGTTATCCGGCCTACGCACTTGTCATTTATGTCCTTATTTAACAAAAATTATTTGACTATTGGGTGAGCTACCAACAAATGTATTTTATTTTTAGACAACATATGTTTAAACTTTTTGAGACTCCTTACTACAACAAGCACGCGCTTTTCAACAAAAGAATATCTCATTTCATAATCATGCAAAACTAGACTAAAGAATGCAACGGGCTATTCAAGTCCTTGATCATTTTGCTGACAAAGCATGGCTGAAATTGTATTAACACTACCAAACACATACAATATGAAATCTTTATCAAAGTTTAGATTTATTAGTGTCGAAGCTACTGCAAGTGCCTCTTTAATTTGCTCGAAACTGTTCTTACCCTCCTTTGTCCATCTGAACTGCATGTTTTACTTCAAGATGGATGTAAGAGGTTGCAACAATGCTGCAATGTTAGGAATAAATCTCCTAACAAAGTTTATTCTTCCTAAAAATCTCTGCAAACCTTATTTGTGAGCAGGAAGTGGTTAAGCCAAAATGGATGTAATGCACTCTAGATCAACAAAAATACCATCTTTTGAAACAATGTAACCCAATAGCTTACCTTCGTGAACAAAAAAAATACTTTTCTTTGGATTTAAAGATATTCCATATTCTCTACATCTCTCGAAAATCTATCTAAGATGACCAAAATGTTCATTTCCTTTTCATGATAAAACCTTGATATAATCTAAGTAAACAAGAACAAATTTATTTATCAAACCTTGGAGAGCCATATCCATTTCTCTCTGAAAGGTTTCTCCTATGTTTTACAATCCAAATGACATATTTCTGTAAGCCATAGTACCCCACTTGGTGGTAAAGGTTTTCCCTTACTGGTCTTCCTCCTTATCCAATATCTAGTTATAACCTAAATATCCGCCCAACAATGAGAACCTTTCTGATCCCGAAACAACCTGCAGTATCTGCTCCATTGAAGGCAACAAATAGTGATCCTTAAGTGAAGCTCTATTTAGATCACAAAAATAAACGCACAATCTTATCTCTTCGTTCTTCTTTCTGACGGGCACCAGATTAGATACCCAAGAAGTGTGCTTGATTGGAAATATAATACTCCCTTCAATCAGTTTGTTTAATTTTGTTTTAATCAAGTGTTCTAGTTTTGGATTCAAAGGCCTTTGCTTTTGTCTAACTAGTTTTGCGTTGGGTTCTAGCTCAATTGTGTGCTGAGCTAACTCAGGTTTAAAACCCTTTAGATCACCATATTCCCAAGCAAAGATGTCATTGAATTATTGACAAAGTGAGATAAAAGGTTGTTGTTCCTCCTTCGTACAAACTTTGCCAAGCTTGAGAAGCTTATCTTTAAATATTTCTATTGGTTCATAATGTTCCTGCTTCACTCTGATGTCGGATTTATCTTTTCTAACCTGTCCATCGGTGTTGAAAATGGATTCAAGAGTCACCAAACCTTTTGGCAACTTATTAGACTTTAATTGCATGATTTGATCACCAAATTACTAATCAAACTTGCATTGGTTTCCAGTAGAGAACTCTGCTCTTCCATCAAAAAATGGCCTATCTGTTCATCACTGTCAAAAATCTACCAGCTTAAATTATTATCAGGTATTGAAGGTCTAACAATTACCTTCACATATTTCTGCACTTGCACATTATGAACTTCAACTATGATGTCAAATTGTGATCCCATAGTAGCAAGCTTATTGATATGCTTATTCTGATTTCTGGGTATTGATTGCAGATTAAATGAATCAAACTCTTCAATTAAGTCCCAAACACAATGCTTATACAGTTTCAACAAATCATTATTTGTTAAATTCAAATTTCTTACCTGATTTTTTATTAATTCAGAATCACCAAACACCAGTAAACACTTTATCTTTCTTTTTATGGCCCACTCTAACCCGTGTGTCAATGCTTCATACTCAGCAACATTATTAGAGCAACTGAAAGAAAATCTAAAACTTGAATAATACCTATCATTTTTATGTGATATGAGCATTGCTCCTCCACCAACACCAATTTTACTCCTGGATCCATCAAAGTACAGCTTCCAAAGCTGATTAGTTTGTTGTTCTAACTTTTATTCCTCCTTGACCAGATTTGGAATGGTCATATGGGGCTCCTGAATCATATAAATGCCCAAACCTACTTCATCCATGAGACTGAACGGGTCAATCTCATGATTCTCGGCTGCCCACTTGTCTAAATTAGTATCTGGTATGCCTTCTATAGGTACAGTAGGGTCGAGGGTCATGGATTGATCCTCCTAATCATGGAAAGCTAGATTTGGGTTTATAGGATTTGGCACATAGGGCTTGATATGGTCTTTAGCCAATTGGTTCTGACTTAATGGTAACTCTGGTACCCTACCTGGTTCTGAAAAATATGTGGGACCAGTCTAATGACAAATAACCATGTAACTTTGTAGTGAAATCTCTAGACAGACAAACGACAAAATAAGGTGGGAGATCAACAATGTAAATGTCCTACGGTATTTGAAAATTCGGATAGGCATGCAATGTAAGGGGTAGATATTTGATAACTCCTATAGACTTAATGGTTGTACCATCTAACTGAACCACCCCTTTTGACAATGGCTCATATTCAAGACCTAACTTATCTACCAGCTACTTAGGAATGATCGAGCTGCTAGCTCCTAAATCTATCATGCAATTATGCACTATGCTATCACCAATAATTAGACTAACATAAAAGGGTGGTGGTTTTACCTCTTGAGTTGACTGCCCTTTTTTGTTGTTTGAATTGTTAGCAAAAACTCTTGGTTGTTCTTTAGCTATTTCATCAAAAATTGAAATTTTGGTCAAAGCTTCTTGCAAACCTTCTTTCTACCCAGGTAAGTGTAAGGCATCCAACATGGTGATAAAAACCATTTCTTTCTTCATATGATCAACAATGTTAAAATCGGGAGAGCTAACCTTATGTTGGGCTTTAGGAACATAAGTCTCCTTTTGCACTGAATGTGGTTGAGTTCTTTGCTGCTCTTTAACTGGTTTAGCTTGTTTCTGCTGTTCTTTAGCAATCTTAGGTTGCTTCCTTGGTAAAATTTGAGCATTTGGTGATGAAGGAAGCTGTGAATGGTCTTTATCAACTACTGGAACTTGAAATTTTTGTTGAACAGCTTGTTTAAATTTATCAACTTATTTTTTATCACTTTCAGCTTGTTGTCTCAGGTCTATCGGTGTTTTCTTGGACCTTGTGCTCACTTCAATAGATGCATCTAACTATTTTTGACCTTGTACTTGATTCAATCCATAAAATTTGTTGCCTTGCCAATTCATCATGGAAACATCCATATCATTTTGTTGCGTTTGATCACTCTGATCATTTGTATCCTTTGTTGTATTTTTTGTTGCAGCATATGTGCTATGTACCAGAAGAGCCTGATTAATTACACCAGTCATGCAAGTAGCCTGATTGTGGGGTTGATTACATGGATAACACCGTACGTAATCGTGTGCAAAGTTGTTCTGAACAGGAATGAGCTCCTTAGATGAGCTGGTAGCATTTTGGTTTTGATTGTATTGTGGCTGGGATTGAAATTCCTAGACTATCCTTGATTGTTAGCCTGATAGGGAGGTCTGTTAGGCTGAAAAGGTGCTTGGTAAGGCCTATAATTCTGGTTTTGTTGCCTTTTGAGACTCACTAAATCATTCCTAACCGTTTGCAACAATTTTTTCATCTCTTGTTGATTTCCCTTAAGCTCTTGAAACTCAGATTGCGCTAGAAAAGCACTATTTTGGACAATTGGCTGATAGCCTAAGGTTGGTTTGGCTGGAATTGAGGCAATTGGTGGAAAAATAATTGTCATCAAGGGGTAGATATCTGGAAATATAGGCATAGGTGGCCTTGGTGCAATTTTACCAGCCTATATAAGGCTTTTTTCTGCTCTAATAGCAATATCATAGGTTGTTGGTAGTGTTAAACCCCCATTTAACTGGATCATTAAAGCTATATCACTATTTAATGACCTAAGGTAATACAAAAAATCTTGATCAAGAGTAGGTCTTACCATTACCGGAATCCTATTCTAGGTTTGTTGAAACCTGAAGTTGGAATCCATCATCTATTCTTGTGGCGCTCTCTTGATAGTCGTCATTTGCTCGACTAGAGATAGATGGTCAGATTTGTCTAAGAATTTCTTGCTCAACTTGTCTCCAAGATCATCCCATGTGGCGATTATATTAACTAGTAAGTCGCAAAACCATTGAAGTGCTCTAGCCATTAGAGTTGTTGGTGTTCCAAAAATTGTAGCTTGCAGAACTGGTAGAGGTGAGGTAGATTGTTTGTATCTTGGTGAAGATGAATGTGAACCTTTTTTCCTTGTTGATGATCTGCCTCTCCTTGATGTGTAAAAAATTGGCTCTCTTCTGAAGGTTGGAGAAACTGACAGGTTTCTTAAAGATCTTTCAGAATTTCTTCCTATTGTCCTTCCTCTCCTTTTTGGCGAAGATAGCTACAGATACTCGAATGGAGAAGATATTCTTCTCATCTGGATATTTCTCATAAGCTTGCTATTGATCTTCTTTAATATTTGAATATAGACTCGCCAAGAACTTGATGTGGCTCTTTTGAAAAGATGTTAACCTATTGTACATACCAAAACAACAGCTTGAACAATTAAATTTGGTCCTACCGGGCGTGCCAAAAAACTATTGTCAAATAGATTGCACCCGTATGCTTGAATAATTAAATTCAACAATCTATTGAAACATTGGAATTAATTCTAGGCTGTGGGTATCCTATAAGGAATGAGACCTCTAGATTCTAGGCTGGTTCCTATTTAACTTTCTCGTTAATAACTGAGTGATTTGCTGGAAAAGAGAGAAAGACTAAATCTAAATTCTGAACTATGAAACTTAACTATGGTGATGCACCGAAGAATTCAATATGCGGACTTTACTCACTATTTTCATTCGCACAACCTGATCTAAAAGCTCAAAACAATTCAATGTTTTACACAAAAGCTTTTAAAGAAGCAATCATAGAAGGGAAATATGATTCCCACAACTAGACTGTTTGATTATTGATTAGCACAATGTTTAACCAGTGGATTTAAACTTGGATGCATATAGAAATTCATTACGGAGACATAAATATTTAAAGGTTTCAAACATTGCAAACACAATAATCACTTTGATCAATCCTACATGACAATGATGCTTGAAAACTTGAAGGAAAATTCTAAAAATATAGTAATGAAAGGAGTCTTTCTATAAAAATACCCTAATTGACCTGTAAACCTGTTGCTATATTAATCTGAAAATAAAGTTGAGTTACAAAATAATTCACTTTACAGAATCTAAAGGAGAAAAATAAGAACTAGGGAAAAAACAGTTAAGTTTTTTCAATATATACAAAAGCCTTCAAAAAGGCATGGAAAAAGAACTAAATGTCCAACTCAAAGAGAAGATGATAAATCCAAGGTAATTTCTCAGAAGAAGCAAAAATATCTGAAAAAAGGGGTCAAAACCATGCAAAAATGAGTGCAATCAGGTTCAAACTTGTTCTCAAGTCATAATTGAAACATGGAAGACTCGAATTGAATTGAAAATCCCTGAAAAGGTGGGCCCAACCATGCGAAAACCACCTCGTTTGTTTCAATCCGCCCATGTGAACAAGAACTCTGCTTTGCCTAATATTTTATGCTTGCATTTGAGATAGTTAAATAAATTAAATGATTTATATTTTATCATTTAATTTATCAACTTTACAAAATGTAATGCAAGGCATAAATATTTTAATTTTTATCTAAAATGGAATTTTGACTTTATAAACATGAGCCCATGCATATTCTAAAATCCGCCACTATTCTCAACATATATTGGTCTCTAATACATTGATCAGCCATTTTATCATTATCAACATTTGACTATTGCTGACGACATCATTAGGTTCTTTTTTTTTTTTATAGGTCATTGACCTCGGAGGTAAAAGAAGTAAAATGATAACTCAAAAATTATGGCAAATCACCCTATATCAAATTAGGGTAGACAAAGATGGTTGAACCCTAATCGCTTATCATTTCGCACTTGATCTATGCTTGGAAAGGAAGCTTAGTGAAGAAGCTATACTTTAGAAAGGGCATCGCCATGGTGTTAGGGATAGGGTTTGAAACTATCTGCAAAAATTATACATCCTTCTTCTTGTTTTAGGAGAGATTCAAACAGGAAAACAAGGTAAATAATTTGGTTCTGTATCTAGTGACTTTTCCTCCATTTTTCAGCATTTTTCGCTTTTGTTGACCACGGGTTTTGATATATTTCTGACTCATTTTTCCATATTTTCTACAATTCACTCCTCCTGGCCACCATGAGCTTGATATGTTGGGATCAAGCTTGAAATATAGTTCTCCAATGAGCTCTGGCCGCGACTATTCTTCTCCTACAAGTGTGACATGGTAATCTTTCGAACTCCATTGTACTCTCTGTATTCTAAAAAAAGATGAAGAATTTATATCAAATATGAAGGGTTCTGTAGGTTCATTTTTTCTCCATGGTGTATTTGTATTGATTTTTGACTTCACCATATACCATTTATCTGGCCGCCATGGATATGGAACCTAGAAATTTCTATACTTTTCCTCTACGATAGGCTGCAACTCATTATCTAACTAATGAAAAAACTTTAAAGCTCATATTTGTATATTTGGAAGACTCTTATGGCTGTAAATGAAACCCTTATATGGGTATCCTACTTTCTAAGTTGAAAATGATATCATAGGCTATAACAGGCCACGACTCCATAAGGTCTGCAAATCTTTTGTAAACTGTGCATTCTGAAGATAGTGTTGAAACCATCCCTTGTGAAAATTTATGTCTCTCTCTCGAATTCAACATTTGAAAATACTACACCCACTACTAGATGGGAAAATTCCAGGTGTTGCCGTGGCTTCTTCACTATTTCTAAGTATGTTGGTTATCTAATGGCTTTATACTAGCAAAATAAGCTTGCTTCTTTACTATTGGTGCTTTTGTTTGTAGACTGTAGCCAACATTGATGTATATTCGCCTAATCTCTTTTGTAAGAGTTAGTTGCTCTAGCTATTATCATGAAAACATATCATCCTACGTATTTCGCTCATGCTGGGTATTTGTCTCCTTTTATATATTGTAGGTCGCCATGGATTCTGGGTATCTGAAGGTTTGATAATCTTGAAGTCTCCTAACTGTAGAAAAACTCCAAAAAACTCCCTTCACTCTATCCATTACTGGGCTTGATTTTGATTCTCCCCTGTAACATACAAGGACTTTATGACCTCTCATATATTCACCTTCTTGTATGGCCACACATGAAGAATTTTGAAGTAGGTACTTTTTCCTTTGATGGCACAGGAATGTAATTTCTTTTTCTAGGTCTTGAAAATGCATGGCCTCAAAAAGAAATCAAAATAATATTGTTTTTTCCCTAATGGGAACAAAATAGCTTACTCTTGTTAGTTGTCTTAATCCTCAAAACAGGCCCAAAAACCTTTTGTAAGAGATCATACCAGAATATATAAATAAGATTTCCATGAGAAAAAGATCAATTAAAACAATATTCATGCTTTTTTGTTCATTGTAAAGCATTCATTTCTGAATAAGGCATATCGCTTTGTTGTGAAAATGGCAGCCCAAAATATTGTTATGTTGTTTGCTCCATTGAAAATAGCATGGTTGTACCCTGTACATTTTCTATAAATACTAAACAAAACTCCACACTCAACCTCCTTCTTGTTCTTTTCAGGTTGTTGTTCACATCATCAAAATCAAAGGGATTTATGAATCTTTAGACTATTTTGCTGTCATTTTCTGGCTTGCAAGCTTGATGCTTTGATTTTCTATGAATGAAGAGCTAGAATTATGACACTCTCATAATTTTGTTATCCGTTTGGCATAGTAGACATTAAATGAGCTCTATTGAAAATATCATTACATAACCCAAAACTGGGTTTCTCATTTATATTTCCTCTCTAGCATTTCAAAGGTGAAAATTTATGAAAGCTCTGCTCCTCCCTTGAGTTGTTTCCTTAAAGTCTTGTAATAGTATTTGTGCCCTGTAGATCAACAGATGATTATGATTATTCTAGTTGAAACTGATGTTTCCAATCTCGTTCAATCAACTGCTTTTGATAGACCTGTTGTGATGTTGAGTGTTGATGATACTTTTACATTTTATGCCTAGTTCACTTATGACAATAACAACTGGCTTTCCTTGAAGCTGTCCACTTGACTATGTGACTTTCTCATGTGATGAAAAAATATTATTATCATGCTAACAACTGTCCTCTCACTGTCTGAAATGTTCACCTTTGAGGAATGAAGTTGAACTTGAGCTACGATGGTGAAAATTCATTGCCTTTTTTGTTCATTGTAAAATAAATTCCAAAACTTCAAGAAATAGCTTGGTATTTGATATTTTGTTTCCACTTCTCTTTAGTGTAAAGAGGCTCTATACCTCATTTAGATGTAATGTGAAAAAAATAAAGTAGAGCTTGAAACAGAATATCAAGGAAATTTATGAGTTCTTTACTTGTTTTTGTGAAACTCTTTGAAATAAGGTTTCTTGTTTGATTGTATTTTTAGTTCCAGTGGCTCTCTTTTGACTTTTTTGACAATATTAATGAATTGTCGTATGTAGCCTGAGAGTGTGTGTTCCTTGATATGCCGAGCTCAACCCTTGTGGGAGTCTGTTTTACTCCACATATCTGATAAAATAATCACGAACATAATGAACCTGTTCCTGCATAGTGAACAAACATGTTAGCAAAAATAAAAGAAACTAAAAGCTCTCTCTTTTTCCTTATGCTCCTTGAATCTTTGTAATCATCTGATGGATGCCTGATCAATTGTATTCTATATTTTTGTTGGTAGAAAAGGCATATGATATGATTTTATTTGCATTTCTCTAACAACATCTCCCTCAACTTGCAAGTACGCTGGAAATGGAGTTAGAGCTAGAGCTGGCATCACAACTAAAAACCTCAACTTTTCAATGATTCGTCATTCCAAGCAATGACGAATCACTCTCTACCCTATGCTTTCATTATTTTCAGTTGTATAGCTTACCATTTCTTATGCACCCTTTATTTGATTGTAAAAATCAAGATGAGTTACTCCCACGGCTTGTGTGGGATTTTGGTTTATACATTATGAATAAAACAACAAACATTATGCAAACCTATTATATCATTTTGAATTTTTTTTTGCATACTATCACTGAAATTTACATTGTAACAAAACAATGCACAATATGAGTACTTTAGCAGAAAATTTTGAGCAACATCTGTACCTTGGCTTTAATTTACAATTTAGCTCTACCTATTTGAGTTGGTAATGAAAAAAATAGGTAAAAAATTGGCGATCTCTGTAGAGTGTTTGCTTGCTAAACACCATATACCAGTTATGTAGCTTATTAATTGGGAATGGAGTCTATTCTTTCTCTTAACCTCCTCTGAAAAACTCTGTAACTCAACTCACACAAACAAACTGAAAGAAACTACTACAATTTTGTTTATGACAGAATCTGAAACCCTAGTGTAGTGACTGCACTTTATTGTAAGTGAAAAAAAACTAGATGAAACTAATGTTCAATGAGCACTTATTAAAAATATACTAAAGTGAAAACTTAAACTACTATGTACAAAAGAAACCAAAAACTGCTTAATAGCACTGTTTGAGATGGATCTCATTAACGGGGATTGGCAACAGTTCTCCATCCAACCTTGAGAGATGGAAAGCATTATGTTCTTTCTTTGCTGTTATAATGTATGGGCCATCCCACATGGCATCAAACTTAGAATGTTTTTCAGGCCTACTTTTCAACTCATCCCATTTAACAACTAAGTCACCTTCATTGAAGACTCTTGCAACTTCTTTCCTGTTGAATGTATTGTTCCTTTGAGAATGATGAATTTGAAGCTTTTTGAAAGCTTCTTTCCTGGTTTCTTCCAACTCTGTTAATTCAACAAGCCTAACTTGCATTGGCTACTCCTCAAGTAACTCCAGTTCCTTTATGTAGCTCAGAGTTGGGAATTCTATTGATATAGGCAGCTTGGCCTCTTTACCATAAACCAAAACATATGGTGAAAAAAATTGTTGATCATTTTGGTGTAACTCTATCAGCCCAATGGGCTAATTTAAGCTTGCCATGCCATGACCTTTGATTATCTTCAATTTTCTTTTTAATGATCTTAATCAGACTTTTGTTTGTCAATTCTTCCCGTCCATTACCCAGGGGTAATAATTGGATGAAGTGTTCAAATAAATGTTATTCTTTACTGACCAATTTGAAAATTTTAAGCCAACAAAGGCTAAAGCATTATCTAAAATAATGGACTCATGTGTACCAAACCTGAAAACTATGTCTTGATAAAAATTTAAAACTGATGTTTCATTTGCATCTTTTAGAGCAACTGCTTCTGTCCATTTCGTGAAGTAATCCGTTGTTATCAAGATCCACTTGTGCCCCGCACTTGATGGCAGGTTAATAAGACCAATGAAGTCAAGTACCCACTCTCCAAATGGCTACTCAACCTAAATTGGATTCAAGGGCAGAGCTGCTAACTTTTGTTTTCCTGCAAACAGTGAACATTCATTGCATTTTCTGACATAAGCATAAGCATCCTTGAAAATGTCAAGCCAATAATACCCTGCTTTCATGATTTTTAAAGCTGTCGTACATGGTGCAAAGTGACCTCCAATAGGTCCATCATGGAATTCCTCTAAGATTCTTTCTATCTGATCAGGGCTTGTGCATCTGAGAAATACTCCATTGAAGTCTTTTTTATATAAAACACCATTTATTATTGCATAAGGAATTGTCTGCAATCTATAATACCTTCATTTAAATTTTTCCATACCTTATGGGAAATCTCCAATATGAAAGTAATGGGTCATTTGATGAATCCAATCAGCTGAAATAGTTGAAACAACAGGTTCCTCTTCATTATTTAGAACTATTATGACTTCTTCATTATTGTTCTGTTCATTTTCTGCAAGTTGTTCGCAGAGTCCTTTACCTCGAACAAGCTTGGTAACCTTTATGCTAATATCGTATTCCATGACTTTGGTTATCCAGCTCGCGCGCTTGTCATTTATGTCCTTATTTAACAAAACTTCCTTGACTGTTGGGTGAGCTACCAACATATGTATTTTATTGTTAGACAATATATGTCTAAATTTTTTGAGACTCCTTACTACAAGAAGCATGTGCTTTTCAACAAAAGAATATCTCTTTTCATAATCATGGAAAATTTGACTAAAGAATGCAATGGGCTACTCAAGTCCTTGATCATTTTGCTGACAAAGCATGGCCGAAATTTAATTAACACTACAAAATGCATACAATATGAAATCTTTATGAAAGTTTGGATTTATTAGTGTCGAGGCTGCTGCAAGTGCCTCATTAATCTGATCAAAACTAGTCTTACCCTCCTTTGTCTAGCTAAATTGCATGTTTTTCTTTAGTATGGATATAAGAGGTTGCAGCAATGTTGTAATGGTAGGAATAAATCTCCTAACAAATTCTATTCTTCCTAAAAAGCTCTGCAAACCCTTTTTGTGAGTAGGAAGTGGTAAAGACATAATGGTTGTAATACGCTCTGGGTCAATAGAAATATCGTCTATTGAAACAATGTAACCCGACAGCTTACCTTCATGAACAAAAGAAATATTTTTCTTTGGATTTAAAGATATTCCATATTCTCTTCATCTCTTGAAAATATGTCTAAGATCAAAGACATAAGATTTCCATAGTCCATGTCATTGTATGTAGTTTCTGGATTCAATGAATTTTTTCTTCTCTTTCTTCTCTTTCTTCTTATTATTTTATTAATCTATTTTCATTTTTTATTTTATTTTTTTCTCTCTCTCCTCATTGATTCTCGTGTAAACTTCTCCTTCCTCCTCCTTTATAATAGCTCGGATCTGTATATTCTACTCCTTCATCTCTTTTTGCATCCTGATGATGGATCACTAAGTGTGATCCGAAACATTGATCCAAAAAATAATACACAGTTGAATCCAGAAACTACATACTATGTCTAAGATGACAAAAATGTTCATTTGATTTTCGTGAGAAAACCATGATATCATCTACGTAAACTTGAAAAAAATTATTTATCAAACCTTGGAGAGCCATATCCATTGCTCTCTAAAAGGTTGCTCCTGCATTAGACAATCCAAATGACATCTTTTTGTAAGCCATAGTACCCCACTTGGTGGTAAAGGTTGTCTTGTACTGGTCTTCCTCCTTAACCAATATCTAGTTATAACCCGAATATCCATCCAACAATGAGAACCTTTATGATCCTGAAACAATCTACAGTATCTACTCCATTGAAGGCAGCAGATAGTGATCCTTAAGTGAAGCTCTATTTAGAACATGAAAATCAATGCACAATATTATCTCTCTGTTCTTCTTTCTAATGGGCACCAGATTAGATACCCAAGAAGTATGCTTGATTGGAAATATAATACTCCCTTCAATCAGTTTGTTTAATTTTGTTTTATCAAGTGTTCTAGTTTCGGATTCAGGGGCCTTTGCTTCTGTTTGAATGGTTTTGTGTTGGGTTCTAACTCAATTGTGTGCTGAGCTAACTCCTGGTTAAAACCCTTTAGATTGCCATATTCCCAACCGAAGATGTCACTGAATTCTTGACAAAGTGAGATAAAAGGTTGTTGTTCCTCCTTCGTACAGACTTTTCCAAGCTTGAGAAGCTTATCTTTAAATATTTCTATCAGTTCATAATGTTCTTGCTTCACTGTGATGTTGGATTTATCTTTTCTAACCTAGTCATCAGTGTTGAAAATGGATTAAAGAGTCACCAAACCTTTTGGTAGCTTATTAGACTTTAATTGCATGATTTGATCACCATATTGTTGATCAAACTTGCACTGGTTTCTAGTAGAGAACTCTACTTCTTCCATCAAAAAATGGCATATTTGTTCATCACTGTCAGAAATGTGCTAGCTTACATTATTATTAGGTAGTTAAGGTCTAGCAACTTTCTTCACATATTTCTGCACTTACACATTATGAACTTCAACTGGGATGTCAAATTGTGATCCCATGGCAGCAAGCTTATCAGCATGCTTATTCTGATTTCTGGGTATTGATTGCAGATTAAATGCATTGAACTCTTCAATTAAGTCCCAATAACGATGCTCATACTGTTTCAGAAAATCATTCTTTGTTAAATTCAGATTTCTTACTTGATTTTCTATTAATTCACAATCACCAAACACCAGTAAACACTTAATATTTCTTTTTTTGGCCCACTCTAAACCATGTATCAATGCTTTGTACTTAGCAACATGTAAAGAAAATCTAAAAGCTGAATAATACCTATTATTTTTAGGTGATATGGGCACTACTCCTCCACCAGCACAAATTTTACTCCTAGATCCATCAAAGTATAGCTTCCAAAGCTAATCAGTTTGTTGTTCTAACTCTTTTTCCTCCTTGATCAGATTTGGAATGGTCATATCAGGCTCCAGAATCATATAAACACCCAAACCTACTTCATCCATGAGACTGAACGGGTCAATCTCATGATTGTCGACTACCCACTCATCTAAATTAATATCTGGTATGCCTTTTATAGGTACAGTGGGGTTGAGGGTCGTGGATTGATCCTCCTGATCATGGGAAGCTAGGTTTGCATTTATAGGATTTGGCACATAGGACTCGATATGGTCTTTGGCCAATGGTTCTGAATTAATGGTAACTCTAGTATCGTACCTAGTTCTGAAAAACATGTGGGACCAGTCTGATGACAGATAACCACCTAACTTTGCAGTGAAATCTCTTGACAGACAAACAAAAAAATAAGGTGGGAGATCAATAACATAAATGTCTTACAGTATTTGAAAATCCGGATAGGCATGCAATGTAAGGGGCATATTTTTGATAACTCATATAGACTTAATGGTTGGACCATCTAACTAAACTACCCCTTTTGAAAATGGCTCATATTCAAGACCTAACTTATCTACCAGTTGCTTAGGCATGATCGAGCTGCTAACTCCTGAATCTATCATGCAATTATGCATTATGTTATCACCAATAATTATACTAACATAAAAGGGTGGTGGTTTTACCTCTTGAGCTGATTGCCCCTTTTTGTTGTCTGAACTATTAGCAAAAACTCTTGGTTGTTTCGTCAAAAATGGAAATTTTGGCCAAAGCTTCTTGTAGACCTTCTTTCTACCTAGGCAAGTGTAAGCCATCCAACATGGTGATGCTAACCATTGCTTTCTTCATATGATCAACAATGTTAAAAGCGGGAGAGCTAACCTTATGTTGGGCTTTAGGAACATAAGTCTCCTTTTGCACTAAATGTGGTTGAGTTCTTTGTTGCTCTTTAACTGGTTCAGCTTGTTTCTATTGTTCTTTAGCAGTCTCAAGTTGCTTCCTTGGTAAAATTTGAACATTTGGTGAAGAAGGAAGTTGTGACTGGTCTTTATCAGCTATTGGAACTTGAAATTTTTGGTGAACAACTTGTTGTTTAACTTTATCAGCTTTATGTTTGTCACTTTCAGCTTGTTGTCTCAGATTTGTCACTCTTTTCTTGGAACTTGTGTTTGTTGCCATAGATGCATCTGACTATTTTTGACATTGTACTTGATTCAATCCATAAAATTCATTGCCTTGCCAATTCATCATGGCAACATCCATATCATTCTGCTGCATTTGATCACTCTGATCATTTGTATCCTTCGTTGTATTTTTTGTTGCAACATGTGTGCTCTATACCATAAGAGCCCGATTAATTACTCCATTCATGCAAGTAGCCTAATTGTGGGGCTGATTACATGGGTAACACCATACATAATTGGGTGCTAAGTTGTTCTGAATAGGAACGAGCTACTTAGATGAGCTGGAAACATTTTGGTTTTGACTATATTGTGGGTTGGGATTAAAATTCCTATGTTGTCCTTGATTGTCAGCTTAATAGGGAGGTCTTTTAGGCTAAAAAGGTGCTTGGTAAGGCCTGTAATTCTGGTTTTGTTTCCTTTTGAGACTCACTAAATCATTTCTAACCATTTGCAACAATTTTTCCATCTCCTCCTGATTTCCCTTAAGCTCTTGAAACTCAGATTGCGCTGGAAAAGCACTATTTTGGACAATTGGTTGATAGCCTAAGGTTGGTTTAATTGGAATTGAGGAAATTGGTGGCAAATTAATTGGCATCAAGCAGTGGATATCTGGAAATATAGGCATAGGTAGCCTTGGTGCAATTTTACCAGCTTGTATAAGGTTGTTTTTTGCTCTAATAGCAATATCATAGGCTATTGGTAGTGTTAAATCCCCCATTGACTAGATCATTAAAGCTATATCACTGTTTAATGACCTAAGGTAATACAAAAATACATGATTAGGATTAGATTTACCATTACCAAAATCCTATTCGAGGTTTGTTGAAACCTGAAGTTGAAATCCATCATCTATTCTTGTGGCCCTCTCTTGATAGTCGTCATTTGCTCGACTAGAGATTGATGGTTAGATTTTTCTAAGAATTGCTTGCTCATCTTGTCTCCAAGATCATCCCATATGGTGATTGTATTAACTGGTAAGCTGCAAAACCATTCAAGTGGTTTGCCTTTAAAAGATGCTACCAACAACCTCAACATGACATTTTTTTGCGTAACATGGTGAACTTCACATAGCAAAGCCATATCTTTGATATGCTCGATTGGTGTTGTTTGATCTTCGCCAGTGAAAAAGGAAAACTTTTTAGTGCTGCAATAGGAATATCATCATACTACGCTAGATTCAATGGGCTGCCCCCATTGAATGGTACAAACGCATGCGCTCTGGCCATCAAAGTTGCTTGTGTTCTAAAAATTGTAGCTTGCAGAACTGGTACAGGTTAGGAAGATTGTCTGTAGCTTGGTGAAGCTGAATGTGCACTTTTTTTCCTTGTTCATGATCTGCCTCTCCTTGATGTATAAACAATTGGCTCTCTTCTGAATGTTGGAGAATCTTACAGGTTTCTTAAAGATCTTTCAAAAGTTCTTCTTGTTTTCCATCCTCTCCTTTCTGGCGAAGCCAGTTGCAAATACTCGAACGGAGAAGAGCTTCTTCTCGTCTGGATATTTCTCATAAGCTTGCTACTAATTTTCTTTAATATTTGAATACAGAGTCACCAGGTACTTGATGTGGCTCTTCTGAAAAGCTGGTAACCTACTATACATACCAAAACAATAGCTTGAACAATTAAATTCGGTCCCACCGGGTGCACCGATTTTTTTTTCTCAAATAGATTGCACCCATATGCTTGAATAATTAAATTCAGCAATCTGTTGAAACATTGGAACTATTTCCAGTCTTTGGGTAACCTATAAGGAATTAGACCTCCAGATTCTAGGTTGGTTCCTATTTAACTTTTTGGTTAATAACTAAGTGATTTGCTGGAAAAGGGAGAAAGACTAAATCTAAATTCTAAACTATGAAACTTAACTATGGTGATGCACCAAATAATTCAATATGTAGACTTAACTCACAAAATGATTACTCACTATTTTTATTCGCACAACCTGATCTAAAAGCTCAAAACACTTCAATGTTTTAAACAAAAGCTTTTAAAGAAGCAATCATAGAAGCCGAATATGATTCCCACAACTAGATTGTTTGATTATTGATTAGCATAATGTTTCACTAGTGGATTTAAACTTGGATGCATATAGAAATTCATTAAGGAGACAAAAATATTTAAAGGTTTCAAAAAATGCAAACACAATAATCACTTCGATCAATCCTACATGACAATGATGCTCGAAAACTTGAAGGCAAATTCTAAAAAGATGGTAATGAAAGGAATATTTCTACAAAAACACCCTAATTGACTTGTAAACCTATTGTTGTATTAATTTGAAAATAAAGTTGAGTTACAAAATAATTCGCTTTGCATAATGCAAAGGAGAAAAATAAGAACTAGGGAAAAAACAGTTAAGTTTTCTCAATATATACAAAAGCATTCAAAAAGGTATGGAAAAAGAACTGAAAGTCCAACCCAAAGAGAAGACGATAACTCCAAGTTAAATTTCGAGCAAAAGTAAAAATATCTGAAAAAAGGGGTCAAAACCATGCAAAAATGAGTGCACTCAGGTTCAAACTTGTTGTCAAGTTATAACTAAAACATGGAAGACTCGAACTGAACTGAAAATCCCTGAAAAGGTGGGCCCAAGCATGCGAAAACCACCTTGTTTGTGTCAATCCGCCCATGCGAACAAGAAATCTGCTTTGCCTAATATTTTATGCTTGCATTCGAGATAGTTAAATAGATTAAATGATTTATATTTTATCATTTAATTTATCAACTTTACAAAATGTAATGCAAGGCATAAATATTTTAATTTTTATCTAAAATGGAATTTTGACTTTATAAACATGAGCCCATGCATATTCTAAAATCCGCCACTATTCTCAGCATATATTGGTCTCTAATACATTGATTGGCCATTTTATCATTATCAACATTTGACTATTGTCGATGACATCATTAGGTTTTTTTTTTTTTTTTATAGTTCATGGACCACAAAGGTAAAAGAAGTAAAATGATAACTCAAAAATTATGGAAAATCACCCTATGTCAAATTAGGGTAGACAAAGATGGTCAAACCCTAATCACTTTATCATTTCGCACTTGACCTATGCTTGGAAAGGAAGCTTCGTGAAGAAGTTGTGCTTCAGAAAGGGCGTCGCCATGGTGGTAGGGATAGGATTTGAAACTATCTGTAAAAATTATACATCCTTCTTCTTGTTTTAGGAGAGATTCGAATAGGAAAACAAGGTAAATCGTTTGGTTCTGTATCTAGTGACTTTTCCTCCATTTTTCAGCGTTTCTGGCTTTTGTTGACCACGAGTTTTGATATATTTCTGACTCATTTTTCCATATTTTCTGCAATTCACTCCTGGCCATCGTGAGCTTGATATATTGGGCTCGAAATTTAAATATAGTGCTCTAATGACCTCTAGCCATGACTATTCTTCTCCTATAGGTGTGACCTGGTAAGCTTTCGAACTCTATTGTACTCTCTGTATTTCTAAAAAGGATGAATATTTTCTTTCAAATATCAAGGGTTTTGTATGCTCAATTTTTCTCCATGGTTTATTTGTCTTGGTTTTCAACTTCCCCATATACCATTTATCTGGCCGCCATGTATATGGAACCTAAAAATTTGTATACTTTGCCTCTATGATAGGCCGCAACTCATTATCTAACTAATGGAAAAACTTTAAAGCTCATATCTATATATTTGGAAGACTCTTATGGCTGTAAATGAAACCCTTATGTGGGTATCCTACTTTCTAAGTTGAAAATGATATCATAGGCTATAACAGGCCACGACTCCATAAGGTCTGCAAATATTTTGTAAACTGTGCATTCTGAAGATAATGTTGAAACCATCCCTTGTGAAAATTTATGTCTCTCTCTCTCAAATTCGACCTTTGAAAATACTACACCTACTACTAGATGGGAAAATGCCAAATGTTGTCATGGATTCTTCACTGTTTCTGAGTATGTTGGTTATCTCATGGTTGTATACTGGCAAAATAAGATTGCTTCTTTACTGTTGGTGCTTTTGTTTGTAGACTGTAGCTACCATTGATGTATTTTTTCCTACTCTCCTCTATAAGAGTTAGTTGCTCCAACACTTATCATGAAAACATATCATCCAACGTATTTTTCTAATGTTGGGTATTTGTCTCCTTTTATATATTGTAGGCCACCATGGATTCTGGGTATCCTGAAGGTTTGATAATCTCGAAGTCTCCTAGCTGCAGGAAAAACTCCAAAATACTCCTTTCACTCTATCCATTATTGGGCTCGATTTTGATTCTCCCCTGTAACATACAAGGACTTTATGACCTCTCATATATTCACCTTCCTGTATGGCCACACATGAAGAATTTTGAACTAGATACTTTCTCCTTTGATGGCACAGGAATATAATTTTTTTTTTTGGGTCTTGAAAATGCATGTCCTCAAAAAGAAATCAAAATAATATTGTGTTTTCCCTAATGGGAACAAAATAGCTTACTCTTGTTGGTTCTCTTAATCCTCAAAACAGGACCAAAAACCCTTTGTAAAAGATCATACTAGAATATATATAAATAAGATTTCCATGAGAAAAAGATTAGTTAAAACAATATTCATGCCTTTTTGTTCATTGTAAAGCATCCATTTCTGAATAAGGAATATCGTTATCTTGTCTGCTCCATTGAAAATAGCATGGTTTTACCCTGTACATTTTCTGTAAATACTGAACAAAACTCCACACTCAACCTCCTTCTTGTTCTTTTCAGGTTGTTGTTCACATCAACAAAATCAAAGGGATTTATGAATCTTTAGACTATTTTGTTGTCATTTTTTGGCTTGCAAGCTTGATGCTTTGATTTTCTATGAATGAAGAGTTGGACTTATGACAGTCTCATAATTTTTTTATCCATCTAGCATAGTAGACATTAAATGAGCTCTATTGAAAATACAATTACATAACCCAAAATTGGGTTTCTCATTTATATTTCCACTCTAGCATTTCAAAGGTGAAAAATTGTGAAAGCTCTGCTCCTCCCTTGAGTTGTTTCCTTAAAGCTCTTGTGATAATGTTTGTGCCTTGTAGATCAACTGATGATTATGATTATTCTAGCTGAAACTGATGTTTGCAAGCTCGTTCAATCAATTGCATTTGATAGACTTGCTATCATGCTGATTGTTGATGATACTTTTATATTTTATGCCTGGTTCACTGATGACAATAACAACTAGCTTTCCTTGAAGTTGTCCACTTGACTATGTGACTTTCTCATGTGATGAAAAAATATTATTATCATGCTAAAAATTGTCCTCTCACTATCCAAAATTTTCACCTTTGAAGAATGAAGTTGAACTTGAGCTACGATGGTTAAAATTCATTGCCTTTTTTTTCATTTTAATATTTTGTTTCCGCTTCTCTTTAGTGTAAAAAGGCTTTAAACCTCATTTAGATGTAATGTGAAAAAATAAAGTAGAGCCTAAAATAGAATATGAAAGAAATTTATGAGTTCTTTACTTGTTTTTTTGAAACTCTTTGAAATAAGGTTGCTTGTTTGATTGTACTTTTAGTTCCAACAACTCTCTTTTGACTGTTTTGACAATATTAATGAACTCTCGTATGTAATCTGAGATTGTTTCTTCCTTGATATGTCAAGCTCAAACCTTGTGGGAGCCCATTTTACTCCACATATCTGATAAAATGATCACGAACATAATGAACCTGTTCCTGCAAAGTGAACAAACATGTGAGTAAAAATAAAAGAAACTGAAAGCTCTCTCTTTTTCCTTATGCTCCTTGAATCTTTGTAATCATCTGATGGATGCCTGATCAATTGTACTCTATATTGTTTTTGGTAGTGTAGGCATATGATAGGATTTGATTCACATTTCTCTAACAACATTTCCCTCAACTTGCAGGTATGCTAGAGCTAGAGCTGGCGCTAGAAATGGAAATGGAGCTGGAGCTGGAGCTGGAGCTAGCGTCATAACTAAAAACCTCAACTTGTCAACAATTCGTTATTCCAAGCAATGGCAAATCACTTTCTACCCCATGCTTTTGTTATTTTTCAGTTGTATATCTTACGATTGCTTATGCACCCTTTATTTGATTGTAAAAATCAAAATGAGTTACTCCCATGGCTTGTGTGGGATTCTGGTTTATACATTATGAATAAAAATCAAACATTATGCAAACCTATGATATCATTTTGAAATGTCTTTTGCATACTATCACTTAAACTTACACTGTAATAAAATAATGCACAATATGAGTACTTTAGCAAAAAAAATTAAGCAACTTGTGTACCTTGGCTTGAATTTACAATTCAGCTCTACCTGTTTGAGCTGGTAGTGAAAAAAATAGGTAACAGTAATCTTGAGTTCAATTTCTGCAAACACTGCATTTATAGAAAACAACATGTTTATTTTTCCTGAAGTTCTCATAAATCTTCTAGTGTACTTGACTATGCTCATTCTTATATGTGTGGTCCAATGAATGTTCCTTCATTATTGAAGTCTAGATATTATGTTTCTTTTATTGATGAATTTTTGAGAAGGGAATTTATATACTTTCTTAAAATTAAATTAGAAGTGTTCATTCATTTTAAAGAGTTTAAAAACTTGGTAGAGAATCAGACTAGAAGGAAAATCAAATGTTTTAGGATGGATAATGGTGAGTTTTGTTCTACAAATTTTGATAGATACTAAAAGGCCATGGGATTAAAAGGCATAAAACTATAACTTATACTCCACAAAAGAATGGAGTTGCTAAAAGGTTGATCAAGACGCTAATGGAAAAGGCAAGGAGTATGTTGAGCAGTGCTTGTTTGGAGCAAAAGTTATGGGTTGAGGTTGTGGCTACAACATGTTACCTAGTAAATCATTTTCCTTTCTCTAATATTGTTGATAAGACACCTTTGGAAGCATGGTCTGGTAAGAAGCCCTCTCTGAGACATGTTTGTGTCTTTGAATGTGAGTCATATGCTTATGTGCCAAATGAGAAAAGATCAAACTTGGAGAAAAAAGTTGTTAAATTTATCTTAATTGGCTATGGTGTTGGTGGGAAAGGATACAAGCTTTGGAATTCTATTACTAAGAAGGTTATGTATAGAAGAAGTGTAATATTTCGTGAGCTGAAACCCTCTACAGTTGATCCACACCTAGAGACATATCAAAGAGAAAAGAAGAATGATGCAGTTGAGATTCACCAAACTCCAAAAAAGGGAGAACTACATGGTGTACCTGAAATTGAGGAGAGATCTAGCAGCTCAAAGAGTTCCGAATATGAAGAACCACAACCTCAACTAGTGAGAAGGTCTACACATTAAAAACAATAAACTTATAGGTATGGTTTCTCCATTTTGGATTTGAATTGTGCCTATGCTTTAATTACTAGCACTGAGGAGCCTAGGACTATTAAGGAGGCAATTAATATTCTTGACTCAAATTTTTGGTTGGAAGCCATGAATGAAGAAATGGATAATTTAAAAAGAACGAAACCTAGGATTTGGTACCTTTTCCTGAAGGAAGAAATTTTGTTGGATGTAAATGGATATTTAAGAAGAAGACTAGTCTTGAGGGCAGTGTTGAGAAGTATAAAGCAAAGCTAGTTGCAAAAGGGTATTCCCATGTAGAGGGAATTGATTATGGAGAAATATTTTCCCCTGTAGCTAAGCTGACATCTATCAGATTTTTGTTGTCACTTGCAACCACGTATGACTTAGAGATCAAACAAATGGATGTGAAAACAAATTTTCTCCATGGAGAGATGGAAGAATAAATTTACATGTCCCAGCCTGAGAACTTCATTGAAAAAGGTAGAGAAAGCCTGGTCTGCAAATTAAAGAAATCTTTGTATGGTTTGAAGTAGTCTCCTAGAATGTGGTACCAGAAGTTTGAAACTTTTTTATTGTCCATGGGATTTTTTAGATCAAAATTTGATCATTGTGTGTATTATAAATCTGAAAATGATCGTGTGCTTATTATTACCTTGTACGTGGATGATATGCTGTTCATTGGAAATAGTAAGACTATGATTTCTGATCTTAAGTCTCGATTGTCTGTAAAGTTTGAAATGAAAGATCTGGGTGTAACAAGGTATATTCTGGGGATGGAGATAACTAGGGACAAAAAGGGCAGAAATCTTTGGGTCAGCTAGAGTAAGTGCATCAACATTGTTTTAGAGAGATTTGATATGAGTGATTGTATGAAGCTAGTTGTTCCAGAATTGCAGGGAATGAAACTATCTATTGAAGACTTTCTAAAATCATCTACTAAGATGGAAGACATGAACAGGGTGCCTTATGCGAGTGTTGTAGACAATTTAATGTATGTGATGGTCTATACAAGGTTAGACATTGCCCAAGCAGTGGGAGTACTCAGACAATTTATGGAATATCTAGGAAGGACGCATTGGGATGTTGTAAAGAGAGTGTTTAGATATCCGAGAGGTACCTCAGAATGTGCTCTGTGTTACCATGGAAATTTGGTTGGATCACAAAGAACTCTCAACATTCGTGGATATGTGGACTCTGATTGGGTAGGGGACATTGAAAGCAGAAGATCCACTAGATATACTTTCATGTTAAATGTTGGTGCAATTAGTTGGATGAGGAAGTGACAGGTTGTAGTCGCTTTGTCCAGGAATGAGTTAAAATACATGGCATTGACTCACGCTTGTAAATAAGTTGTTTTGGTCAACCACTTGTGCGTTGATATTGGTTTTTATGTAGGGAAGATCACTATTTGTTGCAACAAACAGAGTGCCATTTTTTTGGTGAAAAATACAACTTTCCATGCCAGGACGAAGAATATCAATGTGCAGTATCACTTTGTGAGAGATATGGTGGAGGATGGTTTAGAGAAGGTGGATACTCTGGAGAATGTTGTTGATGCATTGAAAAATCCAGTGAGAACGAAAAAGTTCAGATGGTGTGCAAGTTTGATGGGCCTTGGGGCCTATGACCATCAATAAATTCAAAGTCTGGAGGAAGCCAGTAAGTCTTCGTCAAGTGGGAGCTTGTTGGAAAATGTGTCTCAATTTACTGGCTTGGACCTCTAAGAGAGGCTTGATGAATTTATGCCCTTATCTCTTTACCGTGGTGTTCTCATTTGGTCGGCTTGAACCTTTGGTCACTGAGACTTAGTTTGACCGGTGAGACTCCGAGGGTTGTCACAACGATGGGCTGACGAGTGTGGAGTTGGCAGAATGTTTGTTGGTTTTGGCTTTATCGACATATCAGTTTCCCATCGACGGGAGGAAATGCTATGCCTCGCCGATGTGACAATTATTTGCATCAACGAAATCTATCGGATTCATCCAATGGTGTTTTCCATGTTCCATGGCATCCTAAAGCAGGTATAACTGAAAACCTTTTCATTGAGCGGAATTGCCTATGTGCATGATGTGTGGCTGCTTGTCAAAGAGGTGAGCACAATGAAGAGAAGGTGAGCCCTGAGTTGTTTTATGCGAAGGACTGTCCGATCGTGGACACTTGTTTATGCCTTGGGAGTTCCCTAGGGAATCTAGCGGATGCTGCTAGAGATTCCCCGAAGGAGCTCCAGTGGCTTCCACATAATCCAGGCAAAGGGCGCGAGCGGTAGACATGTGGCATGTGGGACCCAATAATGCTAGTGGTTGGTGTTTGGCATTAGCAGATTAATTTCCAGCCTGGAATGCGATGAAATGGTTAATGATAGCGAAGGGATTTCAGATCGTGGGGATAGTTGACCGATCACTCCTCAGTCAAGCAGCATAATGAATAGAAGTTCGACATGTGGCGATTTATCATTGATTTTTTTTGCATCCTTGTTGCAAAATAACATTTATTTTTGAAAGCTAGATCGGTGAAAAGCGATGTATTATGCAATTAATATGAGAGCGGGTTTCTGGCGGTTGGCAGAGCTCAAAGTTAGTAATTTCTCTGCAACAAATTTATTGCAGAGGAGGCTCGATGCAGGATTGCAGGTGGATCCAATCTGAGATCGATTTGGTATGACAATGAAGGACTAAAGTTAATGCACCCTAATTGGTGGTTGGATGCAGACTTGCAATAGTCGGTCTTGACTACAAGTAGAACAATCTGAAAAAAGCAGAAAAAAGAGGAAAAGGGTTGATGAGTTTTTATTCGTTGTATGCCGAAATAGCATTGTAACAATGAGTTCATGAAAAACTCAAGTGTTGTTGTGAGCTAACTAACAAAGAGTGAGGATTGTAACTTTGTACGCAATATTTCACTTACTATAATACAAAGTGTCTTTCTCTTAGTGTGGTGGGATTTTTCCCGTAAGGGTTTTCCCACATAAATCTGGTGTTATCTCTAAAATAATTTTTTTTGTTACTCTTGTTACCTTGTATGTGTTCATCTTAAGTGTTTTAATGTTTTAAAACTAGTCTTTGCACATCTCCTCTATGGTTTTAGTGTTAAGAAAGCGTTTCCTCACTATTATTTTTCCTTACATTTTTGCTAGTGATAACTACAAGTAGGGATCCTTGTTCCCCAAAATAAAAATGTGAAAATTTATTTTGCAACGGGTATTATACTTATAAGGCCAAGGTCCTATGTATATGTGAAGGATTTAAACCTATGCCACAACTAGGTAAAAAATATTAGCACCACAAAATCCGTCAATGTTATGCACAAAAATGAGATCCTTGTTAGGGCCCTTTGGCATCCATTTCAACATCAAGCAATCCACACAAACAAATATGCTAAAATATCCCCACAATATCTTATTACCTTAGTCGCATACAAATGGCACACTACCAATCCTTTGTTTATGAGTACTATTATAGAATCTTCATAAGGGTATTTTGTGACACTTATGACTAGATCATATCGACTAGGAACAATTATTTGACATAAAGAATTTAAGGAAGAGGGATCCATGTGGAACCAACTTAACACTTCACAATACATTCAATGTGAGGCTTCCTATTATACAAGGAATAGATAATTATTCATGTAGCTTCATATTTTCAAACACACGATACTTCTCTTATAGTGGTAGTCCAAGCCTCTTATATGTGAGTGCATCCTATCATAATAGTCATATACAAATTTTACCTTGTTCATTGTTTAATTGTATGTGTCACTGGTTGTCCTACCAAATTTCTTAATTAATTTAGTTCAAAGGATAAATTTAATTTAATCCAATGTAGGAAGATCCCACTTAACCTCAACATCATAGTTCAAGATAACACTCTTAATGCAATCAAGAGCCCAAACCAAAAAGCAAAGGAAATATTTAGAAGGAAATTTTAGTTTAGATAACAATCCAAGTAGATACGAAATGCATATCAAAACCACAAATTGATGGGGTCTCATGAAAAAATTCAACATATAAAATCAAAGGTATCTAATAGACCTAGGAAATAAAGATCAAATGAGAAATGAAAATATCCATAATGTTTTCTATCTCATAGTACTACTTGAGATTTTCGAAAAATATTTATCCTTGTATAGAATAGAAGAAACCTTTTAAACTTAGTCTAAATACCCAAAAAATGAACCAAAAATCATCTTCAAATGAAATGATAGAAATCAATATCAGAAAAGAACAGAACCATCCAAATATCTAACTACCTTTCTAGGTGTCACCATAGCCCTATAGGGTAAGAAGGCTCAAACTGACGTAGGGGCTTTGGAGATGGGCACAAAATTAATTGATAGAAAGGAAAGTAGGCGAGCTTGCTATGATGGTTTGTTGTGAGACAAAATTGGAATGAAATAAGAAATGCGACATGACACCACCCACAAGGGTGGTGACCCTTAAGCACCCAAAACCAAACCGATCCACCCCTGTATAAACACTTGATTTATACAATGGCCAAAAGGAACACAACTTCAGTACTCAAGGATCAATTTTACACTTAGCAAGCGATGAGACACTCAGGGAACCCGCACTATGAGAGGACAAAGACCAAGATCACACTCAAATGACAATCGTAGATCATGAAATTCCCTCTACACAAGGTTGCTAAGTGCAGAATCACCCAAAAAACTAAAGGTACAGAGGAATCATGATAACAACGTAATGAAAAATATAAATAAATAAACAAATTTTCAATATAAAATATGCATTTTACTAGATGAAAACTAAAAACCAGAACATGCTCTAATACCATTACATCACAAAGATAGGATTTAAGAAAATTATATATATATATGGCATACTATTCTTCATAAATTTATGTTGTAGACAAGATTCAATACACTCAAACAAGAGGATTGCATCTCGACTTAATCTACTAGAACATATAATGCTACTTCCAGAAGAATGCATATTTTTTGTATAGCCACTCAACAATTCTTCATATATCATAAGAAAAGAATGTTTTACTTTTAGTAGGAACTCTATCAGAAGCAAACCAAAATAGTACTATATAAGAAAGCACAAATCTTACCTACTAGTTAAATAGTAGTATGGATACAAAATTTGAGAACTGATGAAAATTTCCAACTCAAAAGGTTGTTGTTCAAGTGATTCGTTAACAGGTGGCCTATTTATGCACATTAGAGGCAGCAATGAAGGGGTGGTCAAAGAAATATCTAAGTGTTGACAACTATGTGAAATAAATACAACCATCCTCTGGAAGGATTGAGATTAAACGTTCTTATTGTTGAGGTGATTGAGTAGATAGGTGTACAAACAGGTTTACAAACACATCCTTTAGTGTATCTGTAACAATAGGAAAATATCAACAAACAAATACCACTGCGCAATCAATGTAAACCTAATAAGCTTTGATGGTATGCCCAATTGCAATTGGTATTACATAAGAAAATTGTTATGAGCGGCGGCGGGAAGAGAGTCCATCCAAAAACTAAGCAACTGAGATTAGATGTCTTAAGGCAGTAGAGGTGGACATATCTATAACGCAAGGATCAAAAGATCTATGTAATCAAGTTATGGCATTCAAAGAAAATATTTCTCTACAGTGCGTATGCATAAGGGAGTCAATCTTAGTAGTTTAGAAAGTGCAGTGGTTTAGCCATGCTTACATGGGTGAAAAAAACCATGCATGACTGTGCCATCACAGTAATAAATTTTGTACCAGAATAGTTTCAATTGGCGTTCAGCTAGAGCATTAATGTCTCAGAGACAAAAGCATGTGAACGGGTGTGATCAAAGTATTCATCTCCCAATTTCTCTTACATCCTAGGTTATACAATTTAGCTTCGACACTTTCAACTTGGATATAGTTTCAATATAAATTAATTTTTTCTTTTCTTTTTTAATTATATAAATTTCTATATTATATCAATATCTTTTAATATACATATGTGCTTTTGTATGTATGTATGTATATGTATATATATATATGTATATATATATATATATATGTATGTATATATATATATATATATATATATATATATGTAATGTAGAGCATCCACGACATGGTGGCTATCTTGTGTCAACAAAAGGAGGTTTGATTTCAATTTAAATTTTTGGTGTGCTCTAAATTTTATATTTTGTCTCATGAAATTCATATTTTTTTGAGAATTTTGATGTTATGCCATGTTGTAGATTCAAATTTAAAATTTGGAGTAAATCTAGAGAAGATAAGATGAGTGGAGATAATGGAGAATCTTCCTTGAAAGCAAAAAAAATTGAAAAATAAAAGTAGGCATGGGTTTCTTGAAGACCATTAATTTAGCTTGTAACTCCAAATTTGAAATTCCTCAGCTCCTAAAAAATAGGGATCTTAGAAGTGGACACCAAGATTGGAAAAATCTGATTTTTCTTTATTCAAGAAAGCAAGAATGTAATAAAAGAACTGTTTCTATTCACAATAGGTCTTGGATTTTCAAAATAATATTGTATTCAATTTTAGTAATGTAATTTAATCTAATTGGAGAATTTCATGAGGTAGGTATTGATTTTTGGGAGTGGGTTTTGGAATGTGAAGAAATTCATCCAAATGCACTCAAATTTCATTTCATGAAAAAGATGGACTGGGTAAAAGGGAAAATCAATTCATTTTTTATTCTCTCTTTTCCAAATTGAAGGAAGAGATAGAGGAAGGAATGGGATATCTCTAGGATGGGTTTTGAGAGGTGTTTTCCATATTTGAGGTTGATTACAGAGCTATGCACATCACCGATTGTTGCAGATTTTTGTATTGAGATCAATGTGAGAAGTTTGTTGTTGCAGGTGTGGAAAGAAGTTGTGTTGCAAGGGTTTAATTTTTTTCTGAAAATACTTTGATTTTATTATATTTCCATGGATTCTTGTAAGGTTTTAATGCAACCCATTATCCTTTTGGACCGATTGTGTTGTGAGGTTTATTGTGTAGGTGCTGGAGAAATATTTTATTACATAGTTTAAATTTTTTTTGCAAATCTTTCTTGTGATGATTTCCAAAAGTTGTGTGAGGGCTTGTTGTAGCCCCATTTTCCATTTAGGATTCATTTAATTTCATTTTCAAAGTTTATTTGAATTCAAGATTGTTGGTTGCAAGTTGCAAACCTAGGTTGAAATGTTTGTGCAAGAATTTATTTTCCTATGAAGAGTTCTTTTTCAGGGGTTTTGTGAGAGCTATTTAATTTAGTTTCCAGTATTTTAAGTATTTTAATTAGCTCCATACATTATTGGTATCAGAGAAAGTTGATCCTAAGTGTGTAATAGACTATCGAAGAGAGGCAGTTGCACAAGATTGTGTTGTGGGTGTTGAAAAAAATGGATGGCAGAGGAACCCATCGAGGTAGAGGTAGAAGAAGAGGAGATAATTTTGTAAGAGATGATTATTTTAGGGCCTTGAGAAGGTAGGTTGAAACTTTAAAAAATGAGATAAGGAGAGGAGTTGCAAGAATTAGAGACCTAGGAAGTTATGATGAAGATGAGAGCATAGAGGATGCTAGTTTGGATACTGAACAAAGTGAAGAAGTTGCAATAGTTGCAAGGGATCCATTGTTGAGAGTTTTAACAAAAATGGGAAAATAAACAAGTATTTTTGTTCCTACATTTAATGGAATTTTGAATCCAGAAGAACTGATAGACTAGATAAATGATATGAAAGATTATTTTGAATTTGAGGAAGTTCGAGACCCAAACTGAGTAAGATTTTCCAAGACAAAATTGAAGGGAAATGCTTCAATTTGGTGGAGAGAAATTTATTTGGAAAGAGGAAGAAAAGGAAAAGAGAATATTACAATATGGGATAAAATTGTAGAGAAAATGAAAAGAAAATTCATTCTAGTAGACTATGAGCTGAAAGTGGTTAAAAATATGCAAAACTTTAAGCAAGGAAGTAATACAATAAAGGAGTACATGAAAGAGTTTCATGAAATTATTATAAGGATTGGAAATTCAGAGGCAGCAAAGGAAAAGGTTGCAAGATACATAAATGAGTTGAGATCAAGTATTCAAGAAGTGATGACACTGGTTAGAGTTGTGCTAATGGAAGATGCTTATCAAATAGCATTGAAGATAGAAGAAAGGATGAACAATAAGTTTGAGAATCAAAAAAAGGGAAGGGATAGGGCTTATGTGCAACAAAAAGAGGGTGAACAACAAATTAGAGAAGTTAAGGACAACAAATATGAAACATGTGAAAACTCAAGCAAGTCTCGTGATCAAAATTTTAGAGGAAGAGGATGATTGGGTAGAGATTTGAAAGAGAAAATTTTAAAATAACTTGTTTCAAGTGTGGAGAAGAGGGGCACAAATCATATGAGTGTCCTCATGAAGAGGAAATACTAAGAATAAGAACTGGAAATCAGAATAGAGAATCAAACATAAATGGAGGAGATGTACATTCAATACATTACAATGAAGCATAAGATCGTGAAGCCTTGATGATGAGAAAAGTTTTGATGAATGAAAATAGTGAACCCATTTAGAGGAGGATATTGTTTCATACATACAAGATGAAAATGAAAAGGTAAAGCTTTTAAATTCATTATTGATGGTGGTAGTACTAATAATATTGTTTCTACAAAGATGGTTGATAAGTTGCAGTTGGAGAGAAAGAGGCACCCGCATCCCCACAAGATCCCATGGTTGTAGGATGGTCACAAAGTGTTGGTAAATGAACAATGTGTGGTAAGATTTAAGATTAGAAGTTCTTATGATGAATTATTATGTGATGTTATGAAAATGGATGTTTTTCATTTTTTTTTTGGGTAGACCATAGCAGTTTGATAGGAAAGTGGTGCATGATGGATGTGCAAACACTTATAGTTTGATGAAGGATGGAATTCATCATAAGTTGAAGTGATTGGATTAGAGAGGAGGAAAGGTATGTAGTAAGATTGGAGTTTGTTTGGTTAATGATTTGAAATAGTTAGAGAAAAGGGATGAAGGTGGGGAGGATGATTTTCTAATGCAATTGGAAATAATTGAAAGAGAGTGGAATGAGAAAATTTCAACTAACACAAATGTTGCAACAAAAGGTAATGAGGTAAATTCTGATTTTTTATGCTTTTTTATGATGATAATAAGGATGTAGTTATAAAAGTAGATGTGTTGGATATGGGTGAGAGTGATGAGAAATATGTGAATGTGAAGTTGGAGTTTACTGATGATTCCTTGTTTGAGAATGATGAAGGTGAAGATTCCATGATAGAAGAACTTGATTACTTGTTGCATAAGGTAGATGATGAGTCACAAGATTATTATTCTAACAACTTTTTGGGTGTAGAAAATCAGTTTGCAGTAGTAGATTGTCTTTCTAAAGGCACCAATAGGTGACAAGTTACATTGAAGATAAGACAAAAGAAGAAGAAGAAGGTATAGCAGAAAGAAAGGTAATACAAGACACATGTTGTGTTGAAGAAGAAGGTATTAATGTACCATTGATTTGTTTCATTTTGATAAAGCACATTGGTGGGAGGTAGAGTTTGATAATTTTTTATTTCATGGGGATGAGAAAAGGAGGAAAGATGAAGGGGAATACTAATGTGAAGGTGCAGGATGAGAGGAACATTTTTTTTCTAGTGAATAGGGAGCAAAGGTGGATCCAAGATAGACACATAGTATAAATTTTTTTATGAGTTTCAATCATGAAATATTTATTTTCTATCGTGGGTGTCTGATGCAGGAGCATCCATGGCATGGTGGCTATCCTATGTCAACAAAAGGGGGTTTGATTTTAATTTCAATTTTTGGTGTGTTTTGAATTTCATATTTTTTCTCATGAAATTCATATTTTGTTGAGAATCTTGACGTTATTCCATGTTGTAAATTGAAATTTCAAATTTGGAGTAAATTTGGAGAAGATAAGATGAGTGGAGATCATGGAGAATCTACCTTGAAAGCAAAAAAAATTGAAAAAGAAAAGTAGGCATGGGTTTCTTGGAGACCATTAATTTAACTTGTAACTCCAAATTTGAAATTCCTCAGCTCCTAAAAAATAGGGATCTTGGAAGTGGATGCCAAGATTGGAAAAATATAATATTTTCTTTATTCAAGAAAGCAAGAATGCAATAAAAGCATTGTTTCCATTAGGGCTTAAATTTGATTATTGACCCTTCCTATCAAGCAATTTTTTTGTGACAATCATTTATTTGAAGTTTCCTTTCAAATATTAAAGGTTATCTATTTTAAGAAAAATATATGTAGATTGAAAAAACATATATAGTAATAATTACATAGAAATTTGATAGTTTAACTAAATTTTTTCCTTTCAAGTGATATAGTATTCCTAAAATTTTAATTGTATTTTATAGCTAAAATGACTAAATATGGCCATACGAACATCAAATTTAAGCCCTATTTTCCATTCACAATAGGTCTTGGAGTTTGAAAATAATATTTTATTCAATTTTATTAATGCAATTTAATATAATTGGAGAATTTCATGAGGTAGGCATTGATATTGGGGAGTGGGTTTTGGAATGTGAAGAAATTCATCCAAATGCACTCAAATTTCATTTCATGAAAAAGATGGATTGGGTAAAAGGGGAAATCATTTCATTTTTTAGTCTCTCTTTTCCAGATTGAAGGAGGAGATAGAGGAAGGCATGGGATATCTCCAGGAGGGGTTTTGAGAGGTTTTGTTTCAGATTTGAGGCTGATTATAGAGCTATGCACATCACCGGTTGTTGCAGATTTTTGTATTGAGATCAATGTGAGAAGTTTGTTGTTGCAAGTATGGAAAAAAGTTGTGTTGCAAGGGTTTGATTTAGTGCTGAAAATACTTTTATTTTCTTGTATTTCCCTGGATTCTTGTAAGGGTTTATTTCAGCCCATTGTCCTTTTGGACTGATTGTGTTGTGAGGTTGATTATGCAGGTGTTGGAGAAATATTTTATTACATAGTTTAAATTGTTGTTGCAAATCTTTATTGTGGTGATTTCCAGAAGTTGTGTGAGGGCTTGTTGTAGACCCATTGTCCATTTAGGACTGATGTAATTTTATTTTCAAAGTTTATTTGAATTCAAGATTGTTGGTTGCAAGTTGCAAACCTAAGTTGAAATGTTTGTGCAAGAATTTATTTTCCTGTGAAGAGTTCTTTTTTATGGGTTTTGTGAGAGTTGTTTAATTTAGTTTCCAGCATTTGAACTATTTTGATTAGCTCCATATATTAACATGTATCTATATTTATATATACATTCATACATATATGTATGCATATCTATATATATATATACACACATACATACATATACATGTATATATGTATGCATGTATGTATATGCATACATACATATGTCATACAAATAGAGAATATTTGATTGTTATTGTGGGTAACTATGATATTAAATATAAATTTCAAGTATGATTTAAAAATTAACATTATAAAATTCTTAGAAAATTATATGAACAACCACAACATATACAATATATTTTTTAATATGTTTTTATTTATCTTGACACCTAACTTAAGTAAAAAATTAATTAATTTTTTGTTTAGTAGAAAATTTATTATTCACATTATCAAAAATTAACTATAATAATCAATATTTTCTAATAATTTTATTACTAAATATAATTTCAACATATTGCAATGGCAAGGACTAGTCATTATGCAACACTTTTTATAAAATGTTCCAAAGCATCCATTTAATGCACTAGGACAAAATCAATAGTTTGAATCAACTGCTTCAAGTTTTGAATAGGACATATTCACTATAATTCATTCCTTCCATCATCATGGACACACCCAAATTTCACATAAGTGGGAATTGTCTTATAGAAACATCAACCAAAGATAGGGACAAACACATGTATCCATGAACTTAAAATCAATATGGATAAGGACACTATCCATTATCAAAGTTGAAACTATGGACACACATATTGCAACAATTATGATCTTCCAAAGAATGTAAATAGGGAACTATGCTATCCACAACACTTGTGACTAGGAACACACACACCTAGTCATAGATGATAAAACCACCTTTGATAATGAAATGTTCTCTATTATCATCAATATTAGCTTCATGTATTTAGCTTCCAACTTTCTCTTTTCACTTCTCATATGGAAATTAGCTTCAAACTAGAAAATTAAAATTTAACTCTTGTCTCTCATAAAACCATACAAAGTGTGTATAGTAATATCCATATTTTGAAGTGTTATATGGCATCACTTGAAGTTCTATGATGTATCCTTGAACTCCCCTTTAATTAAAATGATGTATAAGTTGTTAGGTACCATGAAAAATATAACCTATGTACATCAACATTAAAACAATTGTTAAATGCTTCTCTCTTCTCTAACTTTTTAAATACCCCCCTTTAAATATTATTCACCTTTGGAAATTTTAAAAATAAAATGACTATTTCATCCATATTTTAATGTTAAAAAATAATAATATTTAAATGAAGATATGTAACACTTGAAATATTTTGAGCCCATATTCTTCAATGCAACCTTTTCTAGTTATCGTCGAGCAAAGGGTTGTGTAGATTTTTTTTACTATAGTTGGCATTAATTCTTTTGCATTGCTACAATATTGTTTGGCATGACTTGTTTGTTGAGGTGAGTCTCATTTCCTTAGTAATTTTTTTAGTTTTAGAATGTGTGTGACTCAATTTCATAGTCTTTGAAGGTTTGGTTAGCACATGTCATTCGATCACTCCACACCAAACTTCATCCAATGATATGGAGGGATAAAAGATGAAATATTTGAAGGGTTTCAAGTGTAATCCTTACCAATACTTCTCATTAGGATGTTCAAGTTGATCATCACTAAGAGTTATTTATTGAAAAAAGGACCACCTTTCAATTATCTATTGGTTCACATTTCATATTTTCTAGACATCACATGTTGTGCTCCTAAGGATTCAATCTATAGGTATTTCATATCATCTTCATGAAGTAGTGACTATTGTTTGATATGAACAATCATATCTAATTTGATATTTTTTGTCCCTTGTAGCCTGTAGAATATTTTTTCATTATTTTTATTGTGATAGATCACAACAATCAATTTTTGAATTTTGGCACACCTGTAGAGGTTTTCAAAGGAATTTTAACAATATATTATATATGATCAAATAGGATTTTGGCTACTAATTTAAAATAACTCTCATCTTTTCATGGATGAAGGAGTATTCAAGCCTAGTGTCTTTCCTCTAAGTGCTAAAAAATAATCTCAACCACCCTAATTATTGTATTTATAGGATAGATAACTAGAAATTCAAGGTCAAGCACCTTCCATTCATCCCAAAAAAACTACAATTACTAATAGGGGAATTTATGAATACAGTCTTAGTTTAATTCTTTGTTGAGCTCAAATCTTGATGTGACTTCTCTTGAACCCATAAGTTATAATGAAATAAATTGCAAAAGAAAGGAATATAATAGAAAATATGATGTAAATACTTAATAATAATTGAGAATAACAAGCCCCTTTGAGGAGGGAAACCTCCAAATATCTCCAATGAAAACCCAAATTGCAATATGATGATAATTATCTTACCTTTAGCTCCTATAAATACATAATTATGTCATGGATGTTAAACACGTTTCCTTAGATACCTAAATATAACACCTAGGATGACATAACTACCTTGATTTGACTAGAATAATTATTATAAAACTTAATTAATAGATAAGATAACCACACACTAAATACTCATAACCCTATACACATTATTGAATTAAGGGCATATCATACACCCCACTTTTCAAAGAAGAATTATCCTCAGTGCTTATCACTATGGATACCTTTGGACAATATAATCATCTATCCATGTAGCATCTTTGACTAGGGAATTTTTCCAATTTATCAAATACTTTGTGATTTTCCTTGACAACAACCTCTTTGTGTGTGTTTGAAGAATTCCCCCAAGATCCAAAATTATTATTTCCCTCTTCATCAATATCTAGTAACTTAATATGTGTTACAACTCTTTTCCCAATAACCTTGTTCAGGGATGAAACATGGAAAACTGAATTTTATTTTATTGGCATAGGTGACTCCAATTTATGTTCTAAACTACCAATATTTAGCCTCTTAACATCTTATAATAAACATAGTAATACTGTGAAGACTTGTAATATTTTTTTCTATTGTTTTAGAGATATTTTAATATATAAATGTAATCACATAAATATCCAAGCTCTCGTTTTAAAAGCCCTTTCCACTCTAGTGTTGATGAGGCTATAGCTTCATTATTTTTTATGTTATTGTTAGGTTCTCTTTGAGACTAGGAAGTACCTCTTGCTAATGTTAAAAATATTCTTAAATTTTTTGAACCTTTGGATGTTCCCACAATGAAGATGTGATTGATAATGGATACATCTTAGAAAAAGTATGGAAAGAAGTGTTATACTATTGTTTTTTCTAATTGGTAACCATTGTACCCATATCTCTATTTTATTTTAATAAAAACATTGGAGGTACCCTTTCAAGAATTTCTTAAGCACCTCATTCTAGAATTTATCGAATTAGGGGTGATATGATGAGCTATGAGAAAGATGAGTACCAAAACATGAGAATAAGTCTATCCAAAAATTACTCTTAAATATAGGATCACAATCACTTGTCATAACTTTTAGATTATTGTGTATTTTTTTAATACTATCCATAAAGGTTATTATAGTGTTTTCTACCATTGGGTGTGTCAAAGCACAAAATTATACATATTTGGTGAGATGACATTTTTTCCTTCAAATTTGGGAAAACCAATGATGAAATTCATAAATAACTCATGCCACTTCTGACTTGGGATAATAATGGTTGTAAAAGACTTAATATTAATTGTTTCTCCTTTACTTTTCTAACTTGTAGCATGCGTTATGCTACAATTTTTGACCATCCTCTTTTATCCCCTCCCAAAATAAATCTTGTTTGATTCTATGATAAGTTTTCAAGAACCTAGAGTTCCTACCTATTGAAAAAGTCTTTAGTTATGACAACACCTTAAACTTAAGGGATGAATTCTTGCATAGGTACAACTTGCCCTTGTATGCTCCAATTTGTATATACACAATAATATATTTAAACTTATTGTTAACTAGATGATTGCCTAAAAATAATATAAAAGTATCGATTTCCACACAAAGTTGGCACCAATAAGAGTCAAAATTATGACCTAATGGAATTGATTCACAAGTTAATTATATAGTGCCATAGAGTTTGCACAAAAATAATAGTTCAAGTTATATATGAGCTTACCTTAGGCAATCAGAAAGGTCTAAATATAGCAACATGGTGTCAAAAGAGATGTTGATAAAGTTGTTGATCAATCAACATGTTGCAAGAGATGAGAAACACACCACATTAAGTGTGGTAAATAGGGTTATATGATCTAGAAGATGAGAAGCATCAAAATAAAAATCAAACCAACAAACCAAGAAAATTCCAAAATAAGAGGATAAAACACATCTCCACTAAAAATACATTATAATAATAATTAAACAACTTATTTTGACCAAACTCTCTCTTTCACAAATGAGCCAACAAAATCTTTAAATTAAAATTACTTTAATACCAATATTAAATATAAATGCCACAATCATTAGTTCCTATTGGGACAAGAATACTAGTGCATTTGATGCATCCAATTTATTTTATTAGTTTAGCTGATGAGCATATAAAATTAAAAAATCAGAGCAACAATTTTATAGTCTATATTTATTTTTCTATTTTAAATAATTGTCAAAATGTCATTTATCTTTCTTTCTATTGGTTCATATTGTGAACAGTTGGTGCAAAAATAAAAATTTTATTTCTTTTATTGTAAATTATATGTGTAATACATTTAAATTATTGAATCAAATTTCAGCTCTATTAATGGATTGAATGACATGAGCAATATTGTATATTTCATAATAGTAATTTTCATCCTAAGAATTCAATTTATTTTATTAATTTATTCAACGAGAATATAGAATCTAGAAATTTGAGCAAACAATCCTATAGTCTACATTTAATTATTTACTTTAAATAATTGTAATTTAGTATCACCTAACTTTCTTTTTATTGGTTCATTTTTGGAATGCAAAAATAAAAAATTTATTTATCTTCTTTTGTGAATTATATGTCTAGTGCATTTAATTTATTGAATCAAATTTCAACTCTATTAATGACTTGGATGATATGAACACTATTATATACACCATAAAAATCATTTTCTATTATGAGGTGGCAAGATAAATTAATATGAAAATTACTTTTGGATCAAATAAAATTACATTCTTGACTTTAAAACTATTTTATCTCGTTAAATAATATGTCTTACATTACTTAATTTATTAGATATTGTAGGACTTGAAAAATGATTAGGGAAACCAATAACAAACATCAAATAATTGAAATCCACAATCAAATTCAACAAAAGATCGTATTAATGAAGCATAAAACAATCACATAAAACTAAAACCATAAACTTGTGTGAATCCTTCACTTTTCTTTCCTCTCTTCACCTTGGAGAATGGTGTTATAGTATTTTCTCTCATATTTTTAGTAGCACAATAGCATGAAGCACTGATAATACGAGTATAGTTTCTTTACAATGATATGAGAGGAGGAATAGATGATAGGAAGGTTGAATTTATAGATGTTTGGTGACATTGATTGATAGTCAAGATCTAAGAAGAGATTGAAAATATCAATGGTTTAGAATTGATGAGAGCAATTGAGAGGGAGTTAATTGATCTCTTGATTGTAGCTAATTGATTGTATGAATCAATTAAGAGGATTAATTGGAGTGATAACTACTACTAACAGTTAGTGGACTAGATTGATTACTTAGTGAACTTGAAGTGAGTGGGAGTGAAGTGAATTTAATTGAGGAATTGACTTAGAGTAACTCTCAATCACCTGATAAGGTGGAAATGTATGGGTAATTAATAATTTAATTAATTAATTATTAATTACTTGTGCAAATGGATAAATAGATAATTAATTAATGGGAGAATAATTAAAATAATTGAGAATAATTATTTAATTTGGAGGAATAATCAATGATAAATAAATTAATTAATATTTATTTATTTAATTAATTGAGGAGGAAAAGAATAATTTATGAGTTAATTAAATAAATAAATAATTTAATTAATCATAGAAGAATGAATAGTAATATGAATTAATTAAATAATCCAAAAGTAATTAATTAATAGTGGAGAAGAAATTTAAAGATAATTAAATAATTAAAAATATTTAACTATAGAAGTTGACATTAGATTAATTAAATAATGAACTTATTTAATTAATAGTAGAAGAATGATTAGTGTGATGTAATGGTGGGAAGTGTTAGTTGATTTTAAGTGTTTACATTTTTCCCCTCTTTGAGATAATATGTTTTCATAGCATTGTTTCAAAGAAAGTAAATAAATCTGGTGACATGCCCGTGTCTACCTTGATGAATGATAATGGAATTGGGATGCCTCCTCGTGAGTTTGGTGGAAAAAATATTAAAAATATTTTTTTTTTGGAAAACTTGTGAAAATGAATGAATTTAATGGAGGATATGGGGAATGAGTATTATAGTACAATTAAATGAAGTTATGTGATAGCGGTTTAGTGAAGGGGTTAGAAATAGGTTTTTGAGGATAGAGGGAATGGTAAAATAGGAAAATTAGGGTTAGGTAGGGGTATAAAAAGTAGGTGGTGTGGGAATTTCTCTTCATCTCCACTCCTTTTTTTATGGAAATTGGTTGAGCTCTAGGTTTTTGAAAGTGTATTTGTGGAGAGGATGGTGGGGATTTTAGAGGGTGATCATCACATGGAGTAGGTGTAAGCTTTTAGATGGAGGGATGGTATGCCATCCTAGGTAGGATTTCTAACTAGCTTTTTCAATTGTGTGATTTTATTAGCTAGGGTTTGGATAAATGTGCCAAACCCTAGATAGGAACATTTGGGGAAAAGTGGGTTGCAAATGACAAGGGAATAACACAATTTCTATAGTGTGGTGCAATTTCCCTACATTTGTGCAAATTCTTTACCATTAGTTTGACACAAATGTGCTTGAAGTTGGCACAATCGTGTGAAAGGGGCATGATGCAGGTCAAGAAAGGTGGGCCTTATCAGTTTAACAGATCTTGCAAGAATTACTTAAAACAAGAGGAAATTAAAGTGTCAACAAGTATCACAAAATAAAATTATTATTTTATTCATAATTTCTAATTACAATTCATCAACACTTCACATTACATCTCAACATTCCCCCTTACAAGAATCTATGACACAACTCATACAATCCCTAATTCAATCTCAACAAATTTTCTATGACCTCCATTCAACATGACTCTCATTCTTTTCATCCCCTGTCTCTCTATTCTCCTTGCCAAAATCAAATCTTACATGACCGTTAGGATTCCGTTATTTCCAATTCAAATATCTGTGCTTGATCTCAAAGAAGATCTACAGTTTTCATATCATCCCATAATGATGTGATGACATAGGTAGATGATTGTGGGGTTGTGGTTCAATGAGTTCCTTGTAGTACCGTATACTTCCAAACTCTCTACCATAGGGTAGTAGTAATGAACACCAGTGTCTCTCTAGTTATCACAATATTGTCATCTCAAGACTTAACCATTGCAGGTCAGTGGTAACTCCTAAGTTATCTTGTGATATTGTAAGTCTAGAAAATGACTATTATGAGAGCATGATTAAGAGCACAATAAATTTATCCCATGATACCACAAGTCCAAAAAATGACTATTGCAGGAATGTGGTTAAGAGAAAAAGTGAATAGAATAAGCCCCACCAAAAGCACTCTTTGATCTATGATGAATTTTACATAGTCTGAAAATGCATTAAATCGATGTTACAATCCATCTGCGCATCAAAAATCCAAAACTTGAAAGAAAATATTTACAAAATAAAACTACAAATATTTTTGGGTGATGAGGATTGCCTAACACCCAGGATGCTCTTGCATCAGACACCCCAGGTAAATGAAACTTTTCATAAGTGAACAACTCAAGAAAATTTTGGTGTATTCGAGATAGGAATCCCAAACTTCACCAGGTCTATTGCACTAATCCATGAAGCTTCATTAGTTGTACGGTCCTTCCATTTGACCAAATATTCCCAATATTCCTCCCCCTTGGTCTTCTTTGCAATGCATGAATTGACTACCTGATCCACCTCTTCCATTTTCTTCTTAGGAAATTGAAGTGATCAATATGGTGCATCCTGTGAATGTGAGGAACCGATGCCTTCCTCTTCATGCTACTCATACAGATCTGCAACATTGAATATTGGGGAAATATCCACTCCATCTAGAAGTTTAATCTCATAGGAATTTGATGAAAACTTCCTTAAGATCCTACAAGGACCAATATTCTTCTACTTCAGTTTATTATATGTTCCCTATGGGAACCTTTCCTTTCTCAAATGTTCCATTACTAGGTCACCAACCTAGAATTCCTATAATCTTTGGTGTATATTAGCATTCTCCTTATACCTCTTGGAAATTTTCTCCAAACTCTCTCTCACATCCTTATGCAACTCTTGAATATACACAGTAAAATATTTTGCAACAACACTCATCCTCCTTAAGTCCACACTATCTCTCAATTCATCTACCCCCTTCGGCTATATCCATACACAATCTAAAATGGAATATTTTTTGCACTTTTGTAAATGGAATTTTTTTAGGCAAACTCTACTTGTGGCAACACTAAATCCCGTTGACTAGGCTTATCACCTACCAAAAATCTCACTAGATTACCTAAACTCTTATGCACCACTTCAGTCTAGCCATCAATCTGTGGATGGTAGGCTAAAGTGAAAGCCAACTGTGTTCCCATTTTCTTCCACAAAGTATGCCAGAAATGACCAAAAAACTTAGTGTCCAGGGAAAAATTTAAGAAACCCCCCCCCCTCGGCACAGATGTAAAATCATGGCGAATCCTGTATACTTCCCGATGAAAAATATTAATTTTATTGGCGATTTTTTTCAGTTTTCATGAAAAAAAAATCCCAATTGGCGAATCTTTTATAATCCTTGGTAGTTCGTGGAAAATCTTGGCGGATTGAATTTTTTTTTAATCGAATAAAATATTTTCATTGGTGATTAAAACCATTTATTTTCAAAGAGACATTTGTATTACATCTTTTGTATGACCCTGGTTCTCAAAGGGGATAAGTACATTTTTTATCTTCACGGCTCCCATTTCCCCAGGATTGATTAGAACCCCCTTTCCCTAGCATGGTTGGAAAATCCACCAACAGAAGCTTGCATTCATGAATTTATTTTCAGAGCCACATTTGTATTACATTGTCACCAATAGAAGCTTGGAATCATGCATTTATTTTTAGAGTTACATTTGTAGTAAGTTTTCAGCAGTAAAAGCTTGGAAATTGGAATAAATTTGTAATCCATTGTAACGAGCAACAACTTGGAATAAATTATTAAATTTTGTCTATGTAAAGTACTAAAGTGACACACTGACATATGTTATTTATACAAAACAAGAGCTACAGTGCTACTCGTCTGTAAAATGATATGTAATAATGTGACATTGAAATTCAGTTGCAATAAAATAAATGGTTGTGTTGGGTTATTCTTGAATCTTTGTTATTCATTTACGCTTAAGAATAAAGAGTTGCTTTTTTAGTTCAAAACTTCAATGTCTATTAATAATTTAATATATTCAAATCAGTTTTTTTTCTTTTAAGAAATTAAGTAATATACTTTATGCACTATGCACTTGATAATTCATGGTTATATTGGGCCATCGAGGGAATGCAATCATTCGTTCCACTTATTTTTATGTGTTACAACGATGTGCTTACTTTTGTTCACTCTATCGGTATATCGGGGAGCGCACCTTATGAGTTATGATTCTTCGCCTTCGGGCCATCGATGAGGCTATGATGGGGGTTCCACCAATAAAGCATTGTTAGGCCGATGCCTATGGTATTGACTTTAAAACACATGTGTCATGTTATTTTTTTAAAGTTAATATCATAAATTACTCAAGTTTCAACCGTTGGATGAACATTTGATGTATGGTTGTAGTTACATTCTGTAATGAAATGAACAGAGTGAAGGGCTTCCCAACTTAAACCTTTGGAATCACCCTATAACCGTTAGATTTAGAAAGATCAACGATTAAGATTAAGAATTTTCAACTTGTAGACCTAAGACGTGTCATTCACTTTAATGTTCCAATTTTGAGAAACAAAGCATTTAAAACACTTTGTACTGCTAAGTTTTAACTGTCAAGTGATTAATGTTTATTTTTAAACTTTAAAGTTAATATCATAAATTACTCAAGTTTCAACCATTGGATGAACATTTGATGTATGGTTGTAGTTGCATTCCGTAATGAAATGTACAGAGTGATGGGCTTCCCAACTTAAACCTCTAGAATCACCCTATAACTATTAGATTTAGAAAGATCACTAGTTAAGAATAAGAATTTACAACTTGTACACCTAAGATGTGTCATTCACTTTAATGTTCCAATTTTGAGAAAAAATCAAACAAAGCATTTAAAGCACTTTGTATTGCTAAGTCTCACAGTCAACCAGTCCTAGAATTTGATGGTCACCCCTACTGGCTACCTGTCATGTGAAAATTTTATGATGGTTTGGTCATTTAAATGCCTATCAAAAAAATTGTTTAATTTATGATTTTTTATATAAAATATTTTATAAATGCAATATCTTGAAAAATTAGAAAACAATAATAATTATTAGTGATAAATATAAAAATCTACTATTATAATGAACAATTAACAAAAGTTTCTAAAATCATATTAAAAAATAAATCTTGTTAAATATATTCTAAAAATTATAAATTATTATGTTTTATTTTCAAAAGATTATAAATAAATATATATTTTTATAATAATATTATAAATCACTTATATTAATATAAAAAAAGATAGCTATTATAAAAATGTCAAAAGTTTCTAAATTCATATTAAAAATATTCAAAAAAGTTATATTCTATTTTCTTTTTATAATAAAAATTATAAAATGATATATATTATAAATTAAAATACTATATAATATTTTTTTACGGTTTAATAAAAATATAGCAAGTCAAACTATACGGTCTAATAAATTTTATAGTTGTAATATACGGTCTAACTCTAAAATAGACCATCAAATTCTAGGCCTGTTGTCAACTGTTGAGTGATTAATGTTTATTTTTAAAGTTAATATCATAAATTACTCAAGTTTCAACCATTGGATGAACATTTGATGTATGGTTGTAGTTGCATTCTGTAATGACATGCACAGAGCGATGGGCTTCCCAACTTAAACCTCTAGAATCACCCTATAACCGTTAGATTTAGAAATATCAATAGTTAAGAATTTGCAACTTGTAGACCTAAGAGTTAAGACATGTCATCCACTTTAATGTTGCAATTTTGAGAAACAAAGCATTTAAAGCACTTTGTACTGCTAAGTGTCAAATGTCAAGTGATTAATGTTTATTTTTAAACTTTAAAGTTAATATCATAAATTACTCAAGTTTCAACCGTTGGATGAACATTTGATGCATGGTTGTAGTTGCATTTCATAATGAAATGCACAGAGCGATGGGCTTCCCAACCTAAACCTCTAGAATCACCCTATAACCGTTAGATTTAGAAAGATCAACGGTTAAGAATTTTCAACTTGTAGTCTTTTAGGCCTAACTCCTAAGACATTTCATTCACTTTAACATTCCAATTATGAGAAAAAAAACATTTAAAACACTTTGCAATTTGAAATTGTACAGTGATTTTTAAAGTCTTCAATCTTTAGATTGCTCATTGCAGTGCACCACCCTATTTTGGATTCCACGGTTCCACTTCCAACAACACCATTACAGTTTTCAAGAGTCGGGACTCAAAATCTGGGTAAGTGAAAGAATTCCTGCAGCTACGTTTCATCGTTTGACATTTCTTAAAATATTATTTTGTAAAAGTTTGAAGTTTGGGTTTAGACTTTAGAGACTCAAGAATTCATTAAAATTAAGGAGTACTAATAGGTATTACTTATTAGGGAATTCAAATTTCACAACTTCACATTTGTATAAGCATGTCTACCACCAGTACCACTAGAGCAATGTCCGATAAAAAAATATATTATGAAGAATTGCTTAAAACCCGAGGTTTCACTGATGGGTACCATGATATTTATGATCCTAAAATCTATGGTAGGCGTACCTTAGAACTTATATTTTCATCTCAGACTAAGGCTGAAAATCACACACAAGTTGATAGTATCAGTGCACCATGGGTAGCTAGATTAGGGTGCATGATGCTACATGAATTTTTCCCTTGTCCAAAATTTATCATGGTTTGTGCCGAAAATTATGATGATAATAAAAGAGGAATTGTTAATAAAGATAACCAAGAAGAATTGCTATCCATTAATGTAGAAGAACTTGGACAAGTGTTGGTGTTTACAACCGAAGAATTTGGAAACCACCACATTGACCTAGAAAAGCTTTCTAGTGATTATGAAGTAGTGGAAGAAAGGCTGAAAAATGATTTCTTAAATAAACTAGTTAAGGATAGAAACAAATTGAAAGGTGATCATAAGCCTCCTTATAATTTGGATATTTTTAAACCACGGGTTTAGGATACTATTTTCATGCTAGCATTTTTCCTTGGTCTGGATGGAAATTTGGAATTGGGTGCAAGCCTCCTTGAAATGGTATATAATATCCATTATGCTGATGAACATGTCAAATATAATTATACTTAGCACATTGGAGAATCCATGCATAATTTTTTTTTAATGATTAAAGAAGGTTCCACGAAGACATTTAGGTTCACAACCTACTTGTGCTATCTTTTTCTATTCAAATTTAGAGGAATGTTTCAGACCAACAAGCTTTAGATTCAGCCCTATAGTAATGCAGAGGAAAATAAAATGGCTCTAGTATATGAATGGACCACTGAGATAAGGATGCATGATTCTCTAAGGAACTACAATCATTTTGTAGACTACTTTTTGGCTCCATTGCATCAAGTAATTACAAATACTCCAATGCCTGGATTTCCTATGTCATGTAGAAACCGCATGCAACTAGGAAAATAAATACAATTGGTTGATTGGTACTTAATGGAAGAATATATTGTGCTAAGATTTTATGGAGCGAGAGTACAACCATACAAACTTCCAATACATGTGACAGAAAGGGTTTTTGTATTGGAATATGTAAGGCAGGTGCAGAGTGTTGATGAACTACACTTTCTCAGTTAGCAAAAAAAATATTATTTCCCTCTTTACCTTTTTCATGTGGAGGGTTCACATTCGAGAGAAAAGCGTTTAGTGTGGCACATAATCTTTTGAATTTTTTTGAATTTGATGCTATCTATCACTGGCAGTATGATCCATGTGACATCATTAAATCAATGATTGTGGCCAATAGAAATGCTGCAAATAGAGTTCAACATCAAAGTAAACCCTTGCTTGAAAAATTGAGAAACAAGGATTCTTGGGATGAGGTCAAAATAGCAATGGAGAAAAGTGTTGTTGAGAATGGTATTTCTTTTGAACAATTGTTAGCAAAATGTATGGCATTGCACCGAAAGACAAGCAGGACATACAACATTTTTTATGAAAAAAGTGATAAACCATCTAGTAGAGTAAAAATTACAAGTTCTCTAAAGAAAGAAGTTATAGATAAAAATTGGTCACGATAAAAAATTACTACCTTTTGGTCTATGAGGAAGGACCTAGTTGATCAAAGAGCTCTTGCAGAGTATGGAGCTAATGAAGAAGATAAAGAAGATAGCAAATTATGAAATATAGAGCATCCTAATCAGCATAGAAGCAAAGGAAGTGATGAATCTAATGATGATATTGATAGGGAAGAAGAAGAACAAATCCATGCCAATTACAAACGTGGTTTAAGTGAGGCTGCAAAAGAAGAATATGCTTCAACATATACTTCAGGAGTAGCCATACTTGAAAAAATTGGTTATGAAGGTGGTCCTTGGGGGTCCAAAGGACAAGGCCCTTTGGGGTCCCAAGGACAAGGCCCTTGGACAATACTAGGTGTTGATCATAGAAAAATAGTTGATAAATTTGGTCTTGGGCATGGAGGTGAAAATGTAGACCAAGGGCATACAAGTCAAACTCAATTTGTTAGAGCTTCTAATCCTCATCCTCATGGTCAGATACAATCAAAACTAGGACATGCCCTTGGTGGACATGGTATGGGTAGTAGTACTAGTAGTGGTCAACATGTGCTACAACAAAAAATTACACACAATACTTAGAGGAAAACAATAAAAGATACCACAAAAACACTAGGTGATCAAGGCAATCAAAAGAGGCAAAGGATTTTGACTAGTCCAAGCCACACTATCAGTGGATTCACCATTACAACAAAGGAGTTATTTCTAGACACTCCCCCAATAGCAGTTAGTGTGGATGTGACATCATTAGCAACTGCAAGTACTCCTATTCCTTTTCCATTCAAGCATTCCATTGTTCCTGCCTCCCCAGGTTATGATTTCATTGAAAAGTTTAAAAATAAACCAAACTTGAATAAAAAAGAAAATAAGCAACTGATGGAGAGTGTGTCTGTTGTAACTTCATACCTGCAACAACCATGGTATTACCCACATTTGACACAAATAAAGAAATCATGGAGTACACAATTGTTGTTCCCACAGTTCAAAACAAACCAATAAATCAGATGGATCGATCTGAATACTAGGTAACCAATTTTCAATTAGATTTTTGTGGCCTAAAAAATACTAACAAAATTAATGTATCAAAAAAGAACAATGAATTGGTGTACACATCATTGCTAAAGCACGATAGAGAGAAGAAAAGGTTGTAGACCCAAATAGAAAAGTTACAGGTAGACCTAGGAAGTGAAAGAAAAGAGGAAAGTAGCAAATAACAAGAGCAATGAATTAGAAAAAAGAATAAGAAAATCTGCCTCTACATCAAAAAGAGGATAAATCAAATGAGAGAGAAGTGAATGGCATGAATCAAAGGCTAGATGAGAGAAATAAGAAATATGATGAGGAAAAATCTACTTTAGAAAAATTAAGAATAAGCATTGCAAATGGAAATACACAGTGGGAACAAAAATTGGAGAAACAGAGAAAAACAAATGAAAGTTGGAGACAGGGCTGACAGAAGCAAAAGAAGAAATTAAGTCTTCTCAAAACAAATTATCTACATTTTGTAGAGATACAATGAGGCATATGAAACAAAATATCTGGGATGAAATAATGCAGAGGTTTGATCATTTGTGTGACATGTTTGAACTGATTGATGCTATCAGACAACATTATAAGAAGCTCAACAAATATTTAGTGGACAACAAAAAGGTGTTGGAATTAGAGAAATATGCAAATAAAGTTCTACAAATAGTCTACAAAGCTAGTGACAATGATTTGAAATCAAAAGGGATTAGTAATCAGATTGAAACCTCAATGAAGTTGTCATCTATCATTGAAAAGTGTTCGAGAATGTGTGGAACAAAGGAATATTTGCATTTGGTTGCAGGCAAGATGAAGGTGGTGGATGAAAAGGTAAGGAAATTCATAGAGATTGGTTTTCTAGAGGCTTTTGACACAAATGAGCAATTCATTGGAAATGATGGTTTTAGAAAGAAGATGGAAGGTAAAAGGAAGATTGATTTGGAGTTGAACTAGTTTCCTCATAACCCAGATGTGAACTATTTGGATTCCATCAGAACACTGATAACCTTGAATGCAAAATTGATTAAATAATTCATGATAGGTTCCATTTCCAATTACAATCATGAAATGTTAACAAAACTTCAATTCAAACAACATCAATTAGAGAAAATGGAAATTCCACCACCTAATGAGTGGAAGTTTCTAGAAAAGTTGATACAGTGACTTGATTTATTATTTTCAATCTTTGATAATATGAGTTTCGAATTTCCAACTTAGCTTTGTGCAGACTTGTCTTTGGGCGTTGGCAAGATTTTGCATTACCAATGCCAATATGTACTCCTTCATGTGAAACTCAATTAAAAAGCTCAAATTTAGACTTCAATAATGTGATGATGTTCAATTATCTGGATTATGTATTATTTATTTTTTCATTTGAACTAGTGATGAATTGTTAGCTCATTATATTCACTTCTTGGTAGAGCTTCCAAGTTATGGATATTGAACTGTTAGCTCATTATATTTACTTCTTGGTAGAGCTTCTAAGTTATGGATGTTGAATTGTTAGCTTCTGTTATGTTTTGACTAAAAATCCTGATAAGTATCCACCAACGTACACCTCACCCACATCCCACATACTGCAAAAATAAACTACATTTGATTTTATGATTAACACAAATTGTAGAGATTTGTGTGACAAGATCCATTTTATGGCCCACATTACTACTTAATCAATGATCATGTCCATAAGTAAATCTAAAACCCCATGGTCACAACCCCTATTCTTGAAGAATTCAAATTCAATGTACTGAAAAATTAAATTTACTCCCAAACACTCAATTTGAATAACATAAACAACCACTTTGGAGACAGCCAAATAATTTAATAACTTATAATCATATGAATCCACAAGAGTAGAACACTCAAAATAAAATCAATAAATATGTGTAACCTTCTCCATTGTATTGATCTTCAAAGTTCAAATAATATGCATTATAAAAATAGTTTATGATATGAGATGGATGGGCGAATTGGTGCAATCTATTATCTATCTTCTTACTATTTTCGACTCTAAAGTCAAATTAAAAATGATGTGATGATCCATTGATCTCCTATTGGGGTCTTGATCTCTCTTATATATGAGAGGCAACAAGCTACAAACCCCTTGCAAAAATTCATGTCGTTTGACAACTAAACATAACTCAAATTATAAATAAAACAATGTCACAGGTGAATGCATCGATCCGTTAATCTCCAAGCAGAATCCCATGACCACTGACCACCTAAGATTTGTTCAAGGCTTCTACTCCATGATGGGGCACTCATCATGTTTTCAACTGGTGTTCTTCCTCTGAATCTAATGATTGTCTCATTGGATTTGATTCTAACACATCTACAGTTTGGCTAATAAACAGATTGACTGCAGAGAGGTGATGGATGTACTCATGTTCAGCATAGGTGTCCACATTAGAGATCGCCTCTTTCATATCATATTCCATATAAATTATTTTTTTGAGTTGCTTATGAGTGTTTTGTAAAACCGTAACCTCATCATTTATTTCTTGCAACGTAGTAGTTAGAAGCCCAACAAGCTCTTCCTTCCAATCATCATATTCTCACGGATTTCTAATGCCAAAATGAAGTGTCGAGAGTGGGACTGAATCAAAGTAGTCAAAATCTTCCCTAAGCCTGTTATGATATCCATTATGTGATTCTACCAACTTGTTATATGTCAGCAATATTTGTCCTTTCATGGAATTCTTATTTACGAGCTCCATTTTTTTCTCCATCATTCTCGTTTGCAATCATTCATTCTCCACCAATGCAAAGTGTGTCTGTTTGAATACTTCCTAGTATTCAATAGCACATTTCATCATTTTATTGAACCTTTCTTTTATCATTTCAGATACAGTATTATATTTGATGGTTTTCACTTCTTTCTCCAATTCTTTGCATTTCCCCTAGGATTTCAGATGGCAATTCTTATAATGCCTCGCCAAGTAACCCTAAAGGAAGTTGCAATTAACGACTTAAGCGAAGAGAAAGCATGGCTTGTGGAGGAGAACTTGACTATGGCACTAGGAGGTCATTCAGTTGTGCAGATTGGTAGTGGTTTAGGAGTTGGGTCTAGTGCATGATGGGGTTAGACTCGGGGAGTTGGATCACCGATGACTGAGCAGGAGCCTACTCAAAGTGGGCAGCAACAGAGTGCGCTTGGGAAGCATAAGGACTCTCCTGATGATGGTGGTTCTTCGCCTAGAAGGAACGGAAACTGGTGGCGCAATAAGCACAATTGATAGGTACAGCCAACCCAGAGTTCACAGTCTTCGGCTGATTGGGATAGTATGGAGTAGTCTACTGCACCGATAGGAGACAACGGGTTTGGTCATAACATTAGATGTTACTCTTGTGGTCAGCAGGGCCACCTTTTTAGGAATTTTCTGCATCAGAGTACTTCCAGATTTGGTCAGGGACCAGCGGTTTCAAAGCTGATAGTAGGAGATACAGGTAGGTCTCATCGTGCATATGTTGCGGTTGATAACTGTTAGTCTGGATATCAAGGTGTTGTAGTTGAGACTACTGGTGTTGGTCGTGCAGTGCAAGATACTCATTCTTAGGGGTCGAGGTTTTGATTTGATGCAGTTTTTTTGAGGGAGTTATATCCCTACATGTGTGTAGGCTTATAGGAGTAAGCCTAACCCTTGGGGGGGGGGGGGAGAATGTAACACCCCTCTATTTTTCTTTATGGATTGGATAGTGTGTCCTTGTTTTGTGTTGATTTATATTTCTAGATATTCATATACTTTATCTTGTGTGTGTATTTGATCGCTATTGATAGAGCGACAACCTATTTTATGTGATGTGATTTGGTTTATCTGATGATTTGTTTTACATGTTTTAATTGGTGTAATGATGTTAGTGATATAAAATGTGATTTCATATGAGATTATTTAAAGTATTATGGAAATGTCAGTTATGATGATTGTATTGGTGAAGGGGACGGGTTCGCATCACTCGCTTGTGAGCACCCTGTGATTTTGTAATTTCCTCTTCACGGTGTGTATTTTATGTTGTTTATATTATATGATGTTGGTTACTATATTTTTAGGATTGCAGGTACATGGCATCGACTCCACCTGGTTTCACAAGTTTGAGCATGTCGATCCAACGGTTAAGTTGAACAGGAGATAGTAGTTAGGTAACATGTGTCAAGTCTACGCCCTAGTCTTAGTGTGTCGTCAATTTTTGGTTGTTGAGTCATAGTTTACCTTATTTTAATGTTACTTGATTCTGAATGTTTGTGATTATTTAATCAATTTCTGGAACGATTGCATTGGTTAAAAGTGGTGATTATTTAATATTAAATTAAAATTATGCTTGGAAGTTATATTTAAATTTATTAATAAAATTTAATTAGATTAAATTAAATTTATTTAATTAATTAAATTTAATCTCAAAAGGGTTGAATTTAGTTATTAAATTATTAAAATTAATTAATTAAGCTTTATTTGGATTAAATTAAATAAAAGCTAAAATTGAAAGATATTTGAAATTGCATTTTAAATTTAAGTTGGTTTTTGAAAATGATAATTAAGTGGATATTTTAATTTTCAATATTGCATGAAAAATTAGATTTGGTTGTTTAATATATTTTGATTTAGGATTGAAGTGCATGTTTAATTAAGAAGGAGAGATGATTGAAAATTCATTCATTCAAGAAGAAGATTTGGGGAAGAAAAAATAAAGTTTCTTGAAAGGAGAGAAGAATTTTTGGAAAAAATTGCACAGAGAAGGGTTTGAAGAAGTTTTTAATTGTAGAATTGATTTGAGAAAATTTTGTTTGCATTAGTTGAGTTTTGGATTGGATTCATTGCACGGTTGAAGAGAAATTGTGAGATCTTTGAAGGAGACTCTGCATCAAAAATCATCTTTTCTTGTAGCTTCAACACCAGGTTTTATTCTGTGGTTTATTGTTCTTGTTTTGTTTAAATTAAATTGGTAGTGATTAAAGATTTGGTTGTTAAATCTGTTTTAGAAAAAAAATTGTTTATTAGAAGAAAGAAAATAAATAAATAAATAAATTTAAAGCTTTTGTTTTTCCTGTGAAAATTCTTCAGGAAAAATTGTGAAAACCCCTGTAGAATTTAATCTATTTGGGGAAATGGATTGTTTTGTTATTTGAATCAAACCTAGAGGTTGAACAACACATTTAGATTTGTTTTAGAAAATTTAAAACCTCTGTAGAAAATCAATTTATTTATTAATCCTTTGCAGAAATTGCCATGGAGAAAATTAGAGGATTTGAAGGCTTCTGGAAGTAACTTAGTTTTCTTTTAGTTTTATTATTCTTTTATTGTTTAAGAATTCGAGAAAATGATTTAAAAGAATTAGTTTTTAAGCCTTTGTGAAATATGAATTTTCTGGAAAAGTTTTAGAATTTCACCTGTAGGTGAATTTTTTTTAATAAAAAATTCCCCAATTTGTTTTATGTCAAATCCATTTTTATATATATACATATATTATATATATATATATATTGATTATATATATATAATATATATATATATTTATATATACAACTTTTTTTTATGTTATAAAATATTGGTTTATGCTTCATTTTCACCATCCGTATGGCGTACGAAATTTCGAATAGTGGAAAGGTTCTCTTTTTACCAAACACATATGCTTAAGCGAATTTTTGTTTGATGCCTTTTCTTTTGTAACTATTTATTGTTTTGGACAGGGGTTTGAAACCACTACCGCTTCCTTAGATGGATGTAATGCCCCGCCAAGTAACCCTAAAGATAGTTGTAATTAACGACTTAAGTGAACCAATTTTTTTTTATAAAGTGTAATAACATACACATTCACTTACTAATTAACAACAACCTCTAAGGCTACAAGGTTAGGATTACTTAAACCCACACATACATCTTACATAAATCATAGCAATAAATACATTATGAAATAAACATCATACATCATAAGAATACCACATAACATAACAAGATGAACATCCAAGATACAATCTCAGAAACATTAACTTAATCCAATAGTTACATCCCTCATTCCCAGAATGAGACAATAGTACAAAAGTATAACAATTACATAATCTCACCTCATAAACATAAGAGGGATAAAATAACTTATACAAATTGGAATATTACAAAGCAAGAAAATACAATAGAACCACGAGCTGTCCATCTGGATGTCTCGCCTCCATGAACTGAAGATCAAGGGGGATCCAACGGTTTTGGTGCATGTTCCACCCAACCATGTGGTACCCGAAGGCCAACCCCCCATGCTAGGAGATAGTAACCACATAACATGGACAAAGATCTACAATCACTAACCAAAGGCAGACTCATACTGACATAACCAAACAAATGAACTAAACAAGTACACCTCAGGTACAACACTGACATTGCTTCTAGACATAAAATAAACCAAGTATGTTCAGAGAACCATACACGTATACAAATACCAATCACCAAGGGAATCTCAAGAGCATACAACCTAAGAATCATAACCACTCCATCTCAAGTAGGAAACTAATATAAGAACTCACTCCAAACATTTTGGAGGCAATAAAACACATAGTCCACTCCTTCCTCAAGAGGCAACAAAGATGAACCCATCTCCAAACACTGGAGATAACATCTATAACAGAACTGCTCCCGACAAGGAGACGCACATTATAAGAACCACTCCTTTCTCAGGAGGCAACAAGATGAAACCACATAACAAGGTCACTCCATACAAGGAGACACGGATCCCATAATCCGCTCCTAAACCAAGGAGGTGCAAACATCCTCGTTCGTGAAAACTGGGTACTAACTGAGAATACACCATGCACTACACAAGGGAAGAACAACTAGTTGACATAAAGATTCGATAACCCTCATTCACTAAGTTCTTCTGGAAGTCTTATAATTTATGACTAACACTAAATCCCAAAACTCACAATACAACTTGACGACATAGCAACAAAAGCATTCAAGTCATAAATCAAATCTAATATTTGGATTTCCTAAATCCATACTCATTCAATAGGTAGTGTTGACAAAATCAAAGACATGATAACTAGATCATCTAAAATAATCATAACCCCTATTTCCTCTTTCATTATTGAAAATCTAAAACATTTAAACTTACTTCTCTTTACTGAATACAGAGAATTAAATCATTCAAGATAATCATGAGGAAGTTACTACTTTTGGATATACTAAATCCATATCTCTTTCATATTTCATTCACAATGAATTAATTGCTCTAATGGAAAGAAAGCAAATTAGGATAACTACTTGCCTCATCAATATAAACAACTTCTTAATCTACTTTTAAATCGACACAAAATCATGCAAGTAAACTCTTTCCATTTTCTAACCAAATTTTATATTTCATTCAATTTCCTATTTAGAACAAACAATCACTTTAACATAATAAAATATCGTTTCTCTACCCATTTACCCATATACACTAATCAGTCCATTTTAAATCTCTATTCAATAATATATTGCATGCATCTTATTAAAATAAAATATGATAATGAATTTACACTTAATATATATATATATATATATATATATATGCTTCATATTATATAGACACCAAATATATATATTAATAAATTTAATTACATATATTCTTTAATATTCCATTCACAACGATTAAATTGCTCTATGAAAATAAATAAAACATAATAAATATTTGTCTTTTCAAATATATTCATTTCCTAGATTTACTTCCAATACAACATAAACTATTGCCATTACTATATTCTATTTCTATCCAAAACCTATATCTTTTCAATTCTCTATTCAAAACATGTCATTTTATCAATGTATAAAAATAACTCTTGGCTTCTCTATTTAACCATGCATTCATATTTTTTTTCCAATTAAATCTCATTAATTAAACAAACTTCAAATATAAATACTTCTACAATTCTTCGATATATTTAAATATCATTTTTCTTAACAATTCGACCATGCATTCAAAAACCAACACAAGTACACATCTAATTGGATTTTTTTCATTTTCTATCTAACTCATATAATTCAATCAATTTCCTATCTAAGCATGGAATTTATAAAATATCTCTTTCCTTATCTATTTGACCTTGCAATTATAAAATATCTTAAAATATCATTTTCCCTAACAGTTTAATCATGCATTTAACCTTATCTTTTTTTAAAATCTCCATGCAACTCAAATACATGCACTTAAATAGAACAAATTAAAAACTAATTATACTTCTGATTGAAAACAACATGTAAATATACATTATATGTATATATAATAATATCTTTTATTAAATAATACATTATTTAATAAAACATATTAAATTTTGGGGAGAAATTACACTAATATTTAATTCTCTAATTGCTCTTAACAAAATAAATATTTTCAACTATAACTCAAAACATTTCGCTTTAAATTAAATAACCAATTGCCCTTGCAAATTAAATCATTATAAAATTAATCAAATTAACATTTAGTCTCTTCCATAACTTATTGTGTTAAAATAAGATCAGTATTTGGACTATAACCCAATATCATATATATATTTTTCCAATTAAATCAAATTAATAATTGGACCTTTTACATATGAATTTAAATTTTACAATTAAATATTTAATTATGCATTCTTTAAATCAGATATTTAACTCCTTCAATTAAATTTTAACATGCCTTTTTAGAATAAACAATAATTTACCCATACATTTATAATTTTATTTCCACTAATCTAATATACAAATTTGATTTAAAATAATATAAATAAATATAATACTTCAATATTATAATAACAATACATAAAATATTAATATTTATAAATATCAATTTATTATTATTTTATTATCAGAGCAGCCATGGGAAAATAACTTCACAGCAGTCTCGTGTTTCAAGCATAACTCAAAAAATACGATCTGGGTATTTGCGATATTTTTACAGGGATAAGAAAATTTCAAGGTACAGAAACCCTTTAAATTTCTTGACAACCCAGTTTGTGAAAGTGGAGTTATATGCGACGCAACCAAACCATTTTACCTTGAAAAATATAACTACCTGCAGATTTTAAAATCCGATTTTTTAATAATAAACAGAGGGTTTCATTTTCTAAAAACATTCTAAAAAACATTGCTCAATCTCTATGTTTGAATCCAAAACAAAATAATCGATTTTCTCAAACAAATTAAATTCAACTAAGGTTTTCACAATTTTCACTCAATAATTTTCACAAAGCAAAAGCTGCAAATTTATTTGATTCTTTTCTTCTAACAACAAATTTATTTTCTAAAACAGATTTAACAAACAAATCTTTAATCACTACTATTAAAAAAAAAACAATCAAGAACAATAAAACACAAAGAGGAAAACCTGGATCAAGAAGCTACAGACAAAGATTAATTTCTGATGCAAGCCTCGTCCAAATATTTCCTGAATTTTCTTCAATCCTCCAACGAATCCAATCCAAAAAATCCAACAAATGCATACAGACTTTTCTCAAATCAAATCTATAATCAAAATTTCTCCAAACCCTTCTTTTGCAATTTTCTCCAAAGTTTCTTCTTTGTTGTAAAAAAAATGAATTTTTCCTAAAGACTTTTTTTGCCCTAAAATTAAAACATGTATTCTTTATAAATCAAAAATACCTAATACAACCCTAATTCACATTACATGCAAATTAGATATTAATTTTAATTTCAATTTTTACAACCCAAATTCACATTGCATGCAAATTAGATATTAATTTCAATTTCAATTTTTGAAAACCCACTTTCAATTTAAAATGCAATTTCAAATAATAAATTAATTTCCAAAGTTGAAACTCATTTCCCAAATAAATATTTAATTACAATTTCTAATTTAATTCCCACACGTTGAAATTAAATTCCAAAATTAATTTTAATTCTTTTATTTCCTTTCATTTTCTTGCATCACGTTTAATTAATTAATTTAATTATTTAATCACTAAATTCAACCCCCTTTGATTAAATTTAATTGATTAAATAAATTAAATATAATTAATTAATTTTAAATATAAACTTTTATCCACATTGCATTATTTAAATTAAACAATTATCAACATGATTTAAATGCAATTATTCTAAATATCTATTTCCAAATCAAGAATCCTTCAGAATTAAATAGCATTAAAGCAAGACCGACAATGACTTCATACACACGACTGACGACACACTAAGGCTAGGGTGTAAACTTGACACATGTTACTTAGCTACTATCTCCTGTTCAACTTAACCATTGGATTGACACGCTCAAACCTGTGAACCCAGGTGGAGTCGATGTCATGTACCTACAATCCTGCAACCAAGTAAACAACATCATACAATATATCCAGCATATAATACACACCGTGAAGAAGGAATTACGGATTCGAAGGGTGCTCGCAAGCGAGTGATGCGAACTCGTCCTCTTCACTCATACACTCATCAAAACTAACACTTCCATCATAATTCTAATAATCTCATAATAACATCTCATGTTAACTTTACAACATCATTAATCCATTAAAGCATGAGAAACACTAATTAGGTCAACACATCACACAATATAGTTGTCGCTCAATAGTAGCAATCAAAACATCAAAACAAAATATATCCAATATCAAAGTAACTGCAACCAAACATAACATAAAGCAAACCGAATAAGGAGCAAAACGGAGGGGTATTACAATGGAGGTGCGGTTGCCTCCAAAGGCAACGCTCTCCACTGTGTGGAGGGAGTGTTGCCTTTGAAGGTAGCGCAACCCCATTTGGGGAGGCCGCTTTTGTATGAAGAGGGGCGGGGGTTCGGCCATAGCCGACCCCTCCCCAAACCCTTGGTTGTTCTTTTTATTTTTTATTTTTTTACTTTTTGTATTTTGGTCATTGTGCGTGAACAGATCTGTCGGTCCACTTTTCAACACTCTAGTTTCTTGGTACCTTAAAAAAATTGAAAGTAATATATATATATTAATATTATATATATGTATATATGATATTATATAAATATATATATATTCATATTTTTTGAAATTGGTTAATAAAGTTCTATATTATTTTGAATAGAACAATTTGATATTTTTGAAAAGATAGATGATATACTAAATGCATATATGTGATTAAATATATTAAATTTATGTATTTATGTATATACGGTATGAGCATATATATATATATATATATATATATATATTTAAATATATATTTAATATTTTATTTTATTTGAAAAATTGTTTACAGATTAATATTGTTGGAGGTTTAAATTGGAACTGATTAGTATGCATAATTCAGTTTGATAGGGAAAAGGTATTTTAAATAAATTGATTAAATTATATAAGTTAGTTGGAAAACGAAAGAAATCCAATTAGTAGAGAACTTATGTTGGTTTTAAAAGTAAACATTGAATTTGATTTAAATCGTTTAAACTAGTATTTCTTATATTTGTAGATTAAAGACACTTATTTAATTATTTCAATTATTTTGAAAGGGAAAAAGTTTTATATTATTGTGAAGGGGGATTTTAAAAGATAAGATTAGAATGCATGGTAAATTAGATAAGGAAAAATATATTTTATTATACATTGAAGAAATTGCATGTTTTGAAAGGAATATTGAATGTGGTATAGGTTTTGGTTAGAAAATTGGAAAGATTTACTTGTATAGATTTTTTGTTGTTTTAAAAGTGAATTAAGGAGTTGTTATATAGATGAGGCAATAAATTATTTTAATTTATTTATTGTCTATTAGAGGAATTTAATTATTGAGAATGGAATATGAAAGAGTATGGATTTAGAATATCCGAAAAATAGTAATATCCTCGTGATTTCCTTTTAGATTTATTTTCCTCGTATTTCACAAAGGGTTGTGAGTTTTAATTGTTTAAGATTCTCCATTATGAAAATGGAAAAGGGGTATATGATATTTTGAGTTAACCTTGTTAATGTGCCTTTGACGTGTCAACGTTACCTATCAGATGAGTATGGATTTAGGAAATCCAAATATTAGATTTGATTAATGACTTGAATTCTTTTGTAGCTATGTCGTCAAGTTGTATTTTGGGATATGGGATTATGTGTTAGTCCAAATTTTTAAGTCTTCCAAAGAATCTTAGAGGATCTAAGAGGGTTGTCAATTCATTATGTCAACCAGTTGTTTTTCCCTTGGGTAGTGCATGGTGTCTTTTTAGTATTTACCCAGTTTCCATGAACGGGGATGTTTTGTACCTCCTGTGAAAGGAATGGAATATGTGTGTGTTGCCTCCAAGATGTTTGGAGCGAGTTCTATTAATTGTTTCCTCCTAAAGATGAAGTGGTTTGATACCTAGGTTTTATGCACTTATGAGTCCCTTGGTGTTTGGTTTGTTGTGTGTTGTCAAATAGAAGAGTGGCTTCCATTATGAGTCAGAGCCCAAAAGAGGTAAGATTTGGTTAACCTATGGAAGTGGTTTAATCAAGTGATAACTAAAATTATAAATTTGGGGAGTAATAAACACTAAAAAGATAAGTTCTAGCCTCACTCATAGTCAAGTGCTAGTTAAGGCTTAGAATGAGTGGGAAGGCCTGAAATGGCATAGTCATTTATCTTGTCTGTACGAGAGGTATTTGATTATGCATTAGCAAGTATGAGGGCCGAGGGTCGGTAGAGGTCACCAGGATCACCGGAGCCTAGGAAGATCCGCAGAGGGTAACTTATTATGAGTTGTGTGATGACACTCTGTCTAGGACAATAGTTGTTGGTATTTATCTTATGTGTATGGTTCTCTAAACATACTTGATCTATTTTGTGTCTGGAAGCAATGTGATCTATGTCAGTGATGTGAGAGTTGTACTTTTATTGTATTTGAGTTGTACTTGTGTTGTACTTGTGTCAGTATGAGTATGCCTTTGGTTAGAGGTTGTAGATATTTGTCCATGTTACGTTGTTACTATCTCCTAGAATGGGGGGTGGGCATTCGGGTACCACTTGGTTGGGTGGAACATGCACCATACATCGTTGGGTCCCCATTTATCTTTAGTACTTGGTGGCGAGACATCCAGATGGACAGCTCACGGTTCTTGTTGTAAGTTCTTGCATTGTAATATTTCAATTTGTATAAGTTATTTTATTCCTCTTATGTTATGAGGTGGAATTCTGTAATTGTAACACATTTTTACTATTGCCTCTATCTAGGAATGAGTGATGTAACTATTGGATTAAGTAAATGATTATGAAATGGTATCTTGGTTGTTTATCTTATTATGTTATGTTGTATCCTTATGTTGTATGATGCTTATTTCATAAAGTAATTTAATGTTATGGTTTATGTAAGATGTTTGTGTGGGTTTAAGTAATCCCAACCTTGTAACCTTAGAGGTTTTTGTTAATTAGCAAGTGAATGTGTATGTTAATTACACTTTATAAAAAATAAAAAATAAAAAATTGGTTCGCTTAAGTCGTTAATTGCAACTTCCTTTAGGGTTACTTGGTGGGGCATTACAATTCTTCCAGTAGGCTGCACCAACCAATGCATCAAGCACTCTCTTATCTTTTTCAAGCCATGGGGAGTAAAACTCTGATGTGGAGGAGGAAGATGTTTTTTCTCTCTGATTTGCTAGCGCCTTCTTCAGTTTGTCATTTTCCTTAATCAGTTTTTTGATCTATGCTTTGGTAAATTTTTCCACAATTATGTTCAATTATGTTGTCTCCATAGGGTTGGTATCCACTACTCATTGAACCAAGAGATGACCAAACACTTGGTTTGGATTAATAATTATAGTAGGTCTTTTATCATGGGAATACAATGACCAAATAAGCAAGGTGGCTTCGTCTAGGTTGTACCCAGATCCTGAATATATTTTTTCACTTGCTTCTTCTATTAAGTTCATTGTTGTATCCCCTCTTTTTCTGAAGCTATCAAATACAATTGAAGAGCTAATATCCCACCCTGGCAGGAGCAACACTCCAACTTCTTGAAGAAATTCCCTACCTCTTTCAGGAGTGATGGACTCCATTTCATTTTCTACCTCCCTTTTCAATTCCTCCAAAGCAATTGCCTCATGTTCAGGAGTGATATCTTGTATCTGTTGTCTCCTTTTTCTACCTTTATATTCATAAACAAATGATTTAAATTCAAAATATTTAACAAAATCACAATCAGAAATAAACTGTTGTCCAACCCTAACCCTCACATCATCAAATATTTCATTTGATGCCTCAAATATTACAATATTCTTCTCTTGAGGGGGCTCGTACTGTGCAATCATAGGAGCACTAATTTGTTTGACCTACTCACCCTCTTCATCACCCTACTCTTCTTCACTTATATCAGTATCTACAGAAAAACGAACCTTATGAGTAGGCTGTGAAGGTATGTAATCCAAGGGCTCTATGTCTTTAGCTTGTACTCACGAATAGGTTGCGTGAGGTGCATCAGAAACAACTAGGGGAACATCCTTTACCAGTTCATTGACATGAGTGATGAGTTGGTCAATTCTTGATAAAGGATCCTGTATCTCACCAAATTCCTTTGAATAAGATGGGACATTTTTCCTCTTCCATTCCTCTGCAAGCATACTCTTGTTATATGCGGCCATTCTTTCCTTGGTGGAAGCCTCATCATGGTTTCTTATGACATCTTCGATTGAGAAAAAATGTTCATACCCTGATAGCCCTTGCGATAATCTCGCCTTGTGAATAAACCCTTTTGCATCAAATTGTTTCCTTACATCACCTAGAGGTAGGTTGTACTGTGCTAATTTACCATCAATTTCTCCATATCCTTCATTGAAAACTACTATAAAGTCTCCAAAACATAAGGTGTTAGGCATAATTGATTGTTTGCTATATCCTTTGAGGTGTTTGGAATCAGATTTTACCAATTGCCTCACTATTTCTAAAAAAGCAATTCGGTCAGGAACTACTCGTGGCATCAAGTGTGGAGCCCCTTCGAACCCATAAACCCTTATTACTATAAAATCAAGGAAAGCATACTAGTCTCCCCAGTTATGATTCACTTTATTTCTCTGGTCATTTTCCTTTGGTCTTAGAAATCTTTGTACTTCTGGGGATAGGTTATAATTGCATGGATACCCTAGCAACTTCATCAATGGTTTTACAAAAAAAATTTCAAAATAGAGGTAATGAGACCTACCAAATCATTTGTCCCACAATGAAGTCCACATTTGTATAGGTTTAAAATCTCCATTTTCATATGTATCTTTTATCCTTAATTCTTCACTCCAGACCCCTCTGACTTGTCCCTCGTACAATAGAAAATGCATAAGCAAAGAAGAGTGTTCAAAATCAATATTATCACTATTATTTTTAATCTTTTCAAGCCCTCGATGTAGGGCATTGGCCAAGTAGCTAGCGTAATCAAATGTCCTGGCATCCTTTCTCTATATGTCTACAACTAAGACCATTGGGGCAATTGACATGAGAGGTGGAACCTCTACTCCCAAAACCTGACCAGTTGAATAATAAATGTATTAGAAATACTCTTTGAGCAAATCTTCATGGAAAGGAGGGTTTTCACTGCTAGAGAACCTAAGTTGGCCTCCTTCATCCTTGGGCCTATACAAAGGTAATTATCATCTCTTATAGCTAGTATCCATGTGGCGATACTCTATCAAGAGATCTTTGATCGTGAATGATAAATTCAGTGAACACTCTAACTGAAATACATTAGAAATGAGATCCCTAGAAATAACAAGCATGTCACCCCCACCATGTGACTGAATAGTTCTTTTCTTGGGGTCATATCTGGTAGCAAGAGCTTTAATTAGCTTTGCGTTCACAAACACATTGGGCACCACAAGTCTTCCAAGGTTCAGCGTCCATGGATTGTAGACTGGTTGAAACCTAAATTGTTTTATGTAATGGTACATGAAGAGGTTGTACCCTCGTTGTGGTGTCCAAATATCCCCTAAGCCCTTTTGTTTGTCCCATAATCGATCCATGGAAGGATTAGTTTGAGCACTCCCCTTGGGTCTCAACACCGACCCAGGACATTGATCTATCAAGTCTTCATTTAGGAGTCTCTTAGGCTTTTTGGTTTTCTATTTTTTAGCTTTGGGTTTGTCTGTACTCTCTTCCATTATTTAAATCTTAAGCTTTTGAGTAAAATAGATTCATAGTTGGATCTGAAAGTGAAGTACATACGTGAGTCTTGTTGAGTCACCTCCATAGTCCACTGGTCTTTGCTACGTCAGAACTCCAAGTTTTTTCCTTTCTACTTCTACCCTAAGCGAAATCTTCTAGGATTTTATAACAACTATGCAATCAACTTGTGATAGAATTCACTTCAATTCTAGTTCATAAATGCACCATAGCATGGTTGCATAATGCCTCGGGATGTCACATCAGTCTTTAACCAATAGCCACCCTCTCGACTGATGGACACCTATCCTTCGTTCTATTGGTGCGACATGAGATAATGTTTCCCCGATGCACCATAGTTCACCCGATATACTTTATGCATTCAATAATTCATGCCCATGGGCCATGGTTATAATTCATGGTTACTTTTTTTGACAACTTGACTCTATCGGTATATCGGGAGAGCACCTTAGGAGTTAGGAGTCAACTAGATAGATTTTTGTTACACTGATACTAGGTAGTGAGCTATTTTTATCGAGCCATCAGTGGGATTGTGATGGGGGTTCCGCCAATGAAGCATTATTAGGCCAATGGTATTTAATTTTGTTACGAATGGGGGAAGGACTACGTCACTATAAAATTTCAAATTTGTTTAATATTTATGGATGCAATGTGAATGTAGGCTAGAATATGGATCTTGTCACACAAATTTCTACAATTTGCATTGTTCATAAAATCAAAGTGTGGTATATTTTTGTGATTATTGACAAAATAAGATAATTTGAATTTCATGCCCATGGTCATAAATCATAATTTATGGTTACTTTTGTTGATGACTCTATCGGTATATCGGGAGAGCGCCTTAGGATTCAGCTCGATAGAGTATTGTTACACTGATACTAGGTTGTGAGCTATTTTCATTGGGCCATCGGCGGGACTGTGATGGGGGTTCCACGATGAAGCATTGTTAGGCCAATGGTATTGAATTTTATATAATTTATAAAATATCATCAACTACAGTTTTAATTTGGCATATGTATTATGATTCATGAAGTGCAATATAATATAAAATATCATGGAGACTTGGAGTGCAATATAAAATAAAATATCCTAAAATTGAAGTGCAATGATTCATAATTTATTTGAATACAATATAAATATCATCAACTACAGTTTGGAAAATGATTCATGTAGTGCTTGAGTGCAATATAAAATAAGATATCATGAAGTGCAATGATTCACAATTTCAATGTTCATTGAATACAATATAAAATATCATCAAACATCAACTACAGTTTGGACTTTGGAACAATGGAAACTGATTCATGAAGTGCAGTAAAAATACCCAAAACTTGCTAATTATCTTCCATTTCCCAAACGGAGTCAGGGTCCTCAAACCGATGCTCATCTTCAGATTAAGTAAAAGATTCATCTTGATTTTGAGACTGCTCTTCACTTTCTTCAGCCCGCGTCTCAAATTCACCATTCATTGTTTGATTTGTGTCAATTTCAATATCATTGTCATTTGTCTCAGGCCCAGTCCCACCGACACTACCACTACCACCAATACCGGCAGTTGTTGGAATTGGAGAGCTTGTGTTGCACGACCCGGTCCCTCTTCTTTCACATGTGGACCTCCAGATTGCTAGTTCCCTTTCAAAAGGAATTTTTTTGACTTATACGCAGTTCCTTTCATCCTCGCAATTTTCCAAATTCTTCTCTAGTTTGTTTCTTAACTTTGATTTCAAAAACCCCAATGTACTGAAAACTCTCTCATCCTCCACTGACCCCAATATCATTGTTTGACATAAATCAACAAGTTTGAAATATTCTGACATCGAACCATGCAATATTTCACTTTGACCTAAGCTTGTCCAAACCCTTTTTATTGATCCCAGTTCAAAGGCCTTCTCCTTGCCCATGGATTTATACTGCTCCCTCATAGCTGTTGCAAAGCTCTGACATTTCTAAGCTTATTTTCATTTAAAATTCCTTCTATTATTTGTTCATTGTATGTTACCTTTTCTGAAAACTGTTCGATCAAGATTTTTACTTGATCATGAAAATATTTTGGGTTATCTCGGTTTACCCAAAATTAAGGATACACAATACCCATGGCTTCAAGTATTTCATGTCAAGGGAATCTTTCACGAATCTCTGAGGAAAGATATTTTTAAATTTCCTTCAAATTATCACTAACAGATTTAACAATGTCGTTAAAATCTTCCTCGTTAATAGGTACTTCTTTACTAGAGCGTCTGGTTGTCTTACAATTGTATATTGGTATCTCATATCCACGTACACAAATACATAAGTGCTCTCTTGCATTAAATTGTAAATAATTATCAGGAAAATTCAAATCAATAATTTCCACCACATCAAATAATTTGTGCCTTCTTGTGTTAGATCTAGATATAGATGATCGAGGGCCAAGCATGTAATTTTATGTAGACTGGCATATTCATAAACTTACATAGTTTTGTCTTGGGCTTTATTCACAAGTTTGTTCATCTCATCCAACATGGGGAGAAGACTAGCTAAAGTCAAGAGTCTCTATATCGCTTAACCTATGTAAGAGTTCAGAAGCTTTGTCTACTGTGTTGTGATGCTCGTACATCACTCCAACCAAGGATTGATATTCTAAAAGAAATCGTTGCGTTGGTCCATGCAGGGAGATCCATCTGTTATCGACATCCTTGAGAAGCTTCTTTCCAAGTGTTATTCCCTCAGAAAAATGTTGAAATTCAGGGAAACATTTGGGACTTCGGCAGAAGTATGCATGGATCTCAGGAGCTAGATTTTCAACTTTTCATATTGTAGGAAACTTGCTTACAATTTTGAATGCTAAATTAATTCTATGGGCCATGCAGTGAATGCCAAGCATGTATGGTGCACAAGTAGTTTGTAACTTTGTGCAAAGACCACCCCTTTGACCTCGCATCACTGTAGCTCCATCAGCTCCTACACACACCAACTTTTTGGCAATTGTCAACTCATCCATACCTACAATTTCATTCAAATATTTCTTGACTAGGTCAAATAGATTTTGTGATGTTGAATTGTCCCTCATTTTATGAACAAAAAGAATATGAGCTTGGTGAACATGTTGTTCTATAGTATACAAATGCATACAAACCCAAGAAGTATTGTCTACCATAGTAACTTCATCTAAAGGTAATGCAATGAAAATTGACTCTTTTAATTTCTCCTTTAAATCTTTCTTTTCCACTGCAACAAGACAGTTCGCCCATTCCCATCCAGGGTTTACTGACCAATGTGAGAAGGGAAAGTGGGGAACACTCAAATAAGATAATAAATCAAAATATTTTGGGTAGTCTTTCATAGGATTCCCCCTAGACAAAATATGAAAAACAACACTCATCTGAATAGTTTTTGACAGATTTGCTGCTGCCATGGCTTTTCCAAAATGAGCCTCAAATGTACCTTCACATTTTTTAATCTTCAACATTTTATGGTTATGCTCTCCATAATCTACAGCATACTTAACATGAAGACATTCTTCCTTTGATTTCCATCGTACGACTGATTGTTTCTTTTTGTCTATGATTTGTTTTTCGTAAACTTTATCGATATGCTTTTCTATAGTGTCAAGATTTAGTTGCATTGTCTTGTCTCTTCCACATTTCCAACTAAAAATCTTACATTTGACCTTTGTTTCCCTTTCAATATCATTTTCGTTTGATACCCCCATTGCTTCAAGGAATGGGTACTTCAACAACCAACCAATTTGAAAATTCCTTATCATTTCCCACTCGTGCCCCAATTTTGCTTTTCCTTTTCTTTTCTTGCTACCAACATCATCCTCATCCAAGTAAATTATCTCATTATGGCTATCTAGGGTATCCCTTGGAACATCTCCTACAGTATTTTCATCCTCATTTGATACATTTTGATTTAACACAATGACAATCTCACCTTGACCTTCCTATGGCGGTGAGGTATTTTCATTGCCATCTTCAATAATATTTGGTGAAAGAGTCGATGGTGTAGCTCCACCTTGATCTGACAGATTAGAATATTTTCCAATTCCAAAGTAAGACTATATGGTACCTCCATGTTTTGGGCATTTTGATGGCCTACCAATCTCTTCATTACCCTCAAGAGTCTTACCCTTGTAGTTGTTGCTCGACATATTGATATCTCACTTTGAATAAAATCTGAAAAAAAATGTCTTCTTGTTTAAGAAGGACAAACCGAAAAAGAATATAGATCCCATTCCCTACTCAAAATCATGTTTAAGACTGAAGCAAGAATGGAAAATAGATAAAGAAATCTTATTATTAAAACTAATAACTAATAACAGTATGAAGAAATGATCACTCACCTTTGAGTCTATGTTTTTGGGTTTCTCTTACTTTTGAATTGAGAAGTAGAACCTCAAAACTGAACAAAATGTGTAAGAACAAATAATAGTTTCAATTGTATTTATATCAATCCATATTTGGCAAATTCTGTGGGATTTTAAAATGGTATGTTAAAAATTTGGTGAATCTCATGTGCTTATACAATGATACCTTGTAATTTTCAAGGCAAAATAGGTCTCATAAGCAACTATTTATAAATTTTAATTGGTGAATGGCTCTTCACAAGAAACTATTTGTAAATTTTAATTAGCGAAATGGGTCCTCATATAATGTTGTTTTAATAGTATTGGCGGATATGTTGGCATTTTATTACATGCTCCCCGGGATTCCAGGTGAAACTATTGATCGGTCCATTGGAAACACGTAATATGTTATGGAAAATTTATTGCCTAAACATGCCTCATAAAAAAAAACCACTGGCGAATGGACATGCATTGGATCGATAGTTCGTGAAATCCGGGTGATTTGAACACCTTGTTGGATACCTAGAATTTTCCAATTTTGATTTTCCAATTGGCAAAGATTCGCCACTAAATTTATCCCTGTTAGTGTCCCTATCTGAGACAATTCTCTTCAAAAAACCATGCAACCATACTACCTCTTTGAAAAACAAATTAGCTATATGTGAAGCATCACTAGACTTCTGACAAGGAATAAAATGAACCATTTTTTAAAACCTATCCATCACAACATAAATAGAATCATTACCTATTTGTGTGTGGAAATCCCAAAACAAAATCCATGACAATGCATTCACATGGCCTTTCTAGTATAGGTAGTGGTTGATACAATCTAGTATTCTACCTCACTTCTTTGGCATGTTGACAAATTCTACAACCTTGCACTATCCTCTTCACATCCACACTCATTCCTGGCCAATAATAGCTCTCTATAATTTGTACCAGCATCTTATCCACTCTAAAATATCCACTCAGACCTCCACTATGATTTTCTCTCAACAAATTAGCCCTCATGAAACCCCACGGTATACACAACCTCTTCTTTTTGAATAACAAGTTCTCTTGAATAAAATACTCCAAACATGGAGTCTTTTCTACCCCCATCGGGTTCTTACAAGCTTCCCAAGCTTCCCTAAAATCAACATTCTTTTCATACAATTCTCTCATAGAACCAAACCCAACAACACTCACTCTCATTTAGTTCAATAGAAAACATCTCCTACTCAAGGAATCAATAACCCTATTTGATTTCCCACTTCTATGCTTCAAAAAAAATGAGTAACTTTGAAGAAAACCAACCCATTTCACATGTCTTTGATTCAACTTACCTTGGCTATGGATGAAATGCAAATCCTGATGATTAGTGTACAAGACAAAATCCTTGGGTAGAAAATAGTGCCTCCATCTCTTAAGAATTGTACAATTGCATAAAATTCCTAATCATACACAAAATATTTCCTTTTAGCCTCATTGATATTCTCACAAAAATACGCTATGGGTCTTCCCTCTTGACTCAAAACACCTCCTATTATTGTCCCAATTGCATCACAATCAACCTGAAACACCTTTCCAAAATATGGAAGTTCTAATATAGGCTGCTCCATCACCTTTGCCTTCAAAATATTAAAACTCCTTTTTGTTGTTGATGTCCACTCAAATTCTCTTCTAATACCCTTCATTGTTTCCATTATTGGAGCACAAACACCATTGAAATTCCTTATGAAATTATGATAAAATATTTCCAAGCCATGAAAAATATTGGCTTCAAACATATTCCTTGGTGAAGTCCAATCAACAATGGCTTTCACTTTCTCTGGGTGAATTTTCAAATCACTACTAGACACCACAAAACCCAAATACACTAGTTCTTCTTTCATAAAAATATACTTTTCAGATTAACCAACAACTTTTATTCTCTTAATATTTGCAAAACTAGTTGAATATGTTGCAGGTGCTCTTCTTTTGTCTTACTAAAAATCAAAATATCATCTAAATACACAATTACAAACTTACCAAGATATGGTTTCAAAAATTCATTCATCAGCCTCATGAAAGTACTTGGAGCATTTGTCAGCCCAAAAGGAATCACCAATCATTCATACAATCTATATTTTTTCTTGAAGGTTGTCTTCCACTCATCTCCTTCTCTTATCCTTATCTGATGATAACCACTCTTCACAACAATTTTTGTGAAGTATTTAGCTCCACAAAATTAATCCATCAAATCATCCATTCTCGATAATGGAAACCTATATTTGATTTTTATCTTGTTTATAGCTCAAGATTTTGTACACATGCACCATTCTCCACCCATTTTGGTGTCAATATTGCTAGAACTGCACAAGGGATCAAAATTTCTCTAATCAACCTCTTATCCAATAACTCATACATTTGCCTATTAATCTCCTCATTCTCCATAGGTTTCATCCTATAAGGTGCTTTGTTAGGAAAAATGGCCCTTTGAATCAGATCCACTCAATGACTAATATCCATCATTAGTGGCAATCCATTGGGTAATTCATCCAACAAAATATGTTCATACTTTCCTATTATTTCCTGAATCACACCTAGTAGCTCTTATTTTGTTTCTTTGTCCTTATTTCCTATAGGTTTGTGAATAATGATAAAACATGCCTTCTCCTTTCTAAGATCTCTCCAAAATTATTTCCCATTGACCAAGTATACCCTTGGTGTATTTTCACTCTCCTCTTCCTTATCCTTCAAAGGATTCAGAATATACTCTTTCTCATCCTTCTTGATGGTGTACTTATTCAATTTTACATCATGGATAGTTTGTCTATCGTACTGCCACAGTCTTCCCAAAAGAATATGATAGGTATCCATTGGCATCACATCACACATAATTTCATCTTTATAGTTTCCAATTTGAAAACTTACCAGACATGATTCATTCACCAACAGATGATGCTCCTTTTACAACCATGAAACTCTATATGGATTAGGATGTTTAATCATATCCATCTTCAACTTATCCACCAATTATTTAGAGACTATGTTGTCTCTACTACCACTGTCCACTATCACCTTGCAACATTTTCGATCCACCTTACACCTTGTCCTAAATAGATTTCTCCTTTGCACTAGTTATGGTTTCTCTTTCTTAGGACTCAACAAAATTCTATGCAACATCAATGACTCTCCATCTTCAGGATCTACTCCATCCCTTGTCATACTCATCACATCATCTTCTACTTGTGCCACATTCACTCTAGATTCTTTTCCTTTTCCTCCATCTCTTTGGATTAGTGGACATTCAAAAAACCTATGTCCCACTTCTCCACATTGGAAATGTTCCACTAAAGCCCCTTCCTCGGCCTCTTCCAACAAATCCTCTCCCACAATAATTTTCTCCTCTCACTCTGAAGGAGTCTCTTCCTCTATTACTTGGTGAAATTGATTGAGATGTGATAGCCTCCTCTTGATGGCTCTAGCCACCTCTTCCACTAATGAATTGTCATCTTCCATGAGAGAATCTTCCTCTACCCCTAGAGTTATTTTGGTTCCTCTTTGTGATATTTTCTTCCACCTTTAGGGCATATCGATATGCCTCTTCAGAGATGGTTATTCTAACCAAACTCATCTTGTCTTGAATGGAATTATACAACCCATTCATATACCTAGACACATTTTCTAGGTAATCTTCCACATGTCCCCCTCTTATGCTCAACTTATATAATTCTTCTATGTACTTTTGTACACTTTTCTCCCTTTGCTTCAAAGTTTGCATTTTCTTGAACAAATTCATCTGATAATCTATAGGAAAAAACTTTTCCTTCAAATTGACTAACATCCTCTCCTAGGTTCTAATTTTATCCTTGCCTTTTCTTTGCCTTTCCATTTGCACATGATCCCACCATATGGAAGCATGTCCTCTCAGCTTTGTGTAAACAAATTTCACCCTTTGTGGGTCTTCTATAGATTCCAAGTCAAAAAAAAATTCCATCTTTGAGATCCAATCAATTAGAACTTTTGAATTCAATCTCCTATTATAGGAAGGAGGGTCCATCTGAGATTTGGTATTTATTTTGGTCATAGCCCTTAGAAATGTCACATTCTCATCATCATAATCTACAACATTTTGGGGGCCTACTTCTCCTTCTTCCACCTCATTTTCACTAAAATATTCTACATGTGCACCTCTACTCTATGCCAATTCCACAACATCCATCCTTGTCGTAACTCCTCTCAACATCTCCATGAAAACCACTAGGTTATCATTTTTTTGACCTCTCTAGCCATGTCCTCATTGAGCCATGTTTGTAGCCTCTACAACTACCGGTCTTCTCTCTTCTCAATATACCCACAACACCAATCTAGGATCTCCTCTCAACATGACCAAAACCTACTCTAGGGTTTCTTTCAACCCAACTAAAACTTGCTTTGATACCAATTGATGCAGGTCAAGAAAGGTGGGCCTTATCAAGCTAACCGATCTTGCAACAATTACTTAAAACAAGAGGAAATTAAAGTGACAACAAGTATCACAAAACAAAATTATTATTTCATTCATGATTTTTAGTTACAATTTTAATCAACACGTTACATTTACATGTCAATATTCTCCCTTACAACAATCTACTACACAACCCATACAATCCCCAATTCAATCTCAACAAATTTTCCCCGACTTCCATTTAGCATGAACTCACATTCTTCGCATACCGCATCTATCTGTTCTCCACACCAAAATAAATTATTACATGACCATTGGGATTCCATTATTTCTAATTCAAATATCTTCAATTGATCTCTGAGAAGATCTATGATTACCATATCATCCTGCAATGTCACGATGACCTAGGTAGATGATCACGGGGTTGCAATTTAATGAGTTCCCCACAATACTACATGATTCCAAATGCTCTACCATGGTATAACAGTAATGGCCACCATTCTCTATCTAGTTACCACAATACCATCAGCTTGAGACTTAACTGTTGCGGGTCAGCGGTGACTCTTGAGTTATCCTATGATACCGCAAGTCCAAAAAATGACTACTATAGGAGCACAATTAAGAGCACAATGAAGTTATCCTACAATATCACAAGTCCAGAAAATGACTGCTAAAGGAGTGTGGTTAAGAGCACAAGTGAATAGAATAATCCCGACCAAAAGCACTCTTTGATTCGTGATTAATTTTACATAGTCCAACAATGCATTAAATCGATGCTACAATCCATCTGCACACCAAAAATCCAAAACTTGAAAGAAAATATTTACAAAAGGAAATTACAAATATTTTTGGGTGATGAGGACATTCCCATATGCTCGGGATGCTCCTGCATCAAGGTACAAATGTTTCTAAGTTTTTTGTAAATTTTAATGGGAATGGTGCAAATATTTACAAAAACGACACAATTTTTTTTATGAAAATGTGCAAAGATTAATGGGAATGGCACAAATGTTTATGAAAATGGTACAAAGGTCAATGAGAATGGCACAAATGTATAAGGAAATTATGTGAATGTCTAAGGAAATGGCATAAATTCCTAAGGGAAAGGTGAAAAATTATTTTAACAATGGGGAAAATGTACGTAATGAGGGTACAAATGTATGTAATGAGGGTGTGATTGGTTTATTAAAGTTTGACACTAGGTATGTGAAATGTGCTAGTAGGTCTTTAATGTGAAAGCTAATTTTGGTGTCAGGCATGGTGTAAATGGTAGGTTAAATTTGATTGATGCCAGAAATAGTACCAAAGTTAGAGTTTGGGGAAATTATAGAAACTAAATAACTAAATTGTCATGTTGGGTGTAGGGTGGTCAATATCTCATGAGAGGCATCTAGGTGCTATGAGGCTGAGGTATTGTAATTATGGGGATGAGCGAGCCTTCTTAGGGGTTGTGGGATTATTCTATATTACCTATATGCCAGAGATTTGAGCACATGGGGTGATGATGACGGTGTTAGCCAAGAGATGGTATAGTGAGCGGGCCTCCTTATTATTACCAACTGGGGAGGCGCTAATCACCCTTGAGGATGTGTGTAGGAGTTTGTGGATCCTAATCCATTGGGAGTGGGTGGTTTATGACATGGATGGTGGGGAGCTAGCACTCAATTGATTGTTCATGATAGACAACCTTGGGATAGAGGATTACAAGATTAATTTTGGATACATGTATGTGCATTTTGATATGCTACTTGTGTTATTTGTGTTAGTGATTAGCAATGTGTTAGTCCTTGATAGGATGACTCATGGATTTCTTAGTAGATACAGGATAGTGATTGATTAGATGATTGAGGATGGTGTCGTCTATGCATGGGTCCCATTTGTATTGGTTACTTTGTATCATCAAATTCACGAGGTTGTATACAAGCATGGAGCAAGTATAGGGTGTGGAGTGACAATCCTTCACATATGGGCATGGGAGAACATAGCGATCATGCAACTGGTGATGGATAGGTCACGAGTACCTAGATTCCCATAGGTTTATAGTTATTATCAAGCTTTGACATATTACAGGTTAGGAGATGTTCCTTATTAGTGATAGGTGATAGATGACACGGTTAGTATCACCTAGAGACCTTGGAAGCAATATGAGGCATGGTCGAATGATGGAGAGTAGCTACCATATTGTTGATGGACCCATTATTTTATTGGGAGGATGACACAAATTATTGACCTTTATTTTCTAGATAGATTTTGTAGACATTTTGTGGATCGACGGGATGTACAAGCTGGTGAGGCAATATTTTCCCATAATTCCAGAGAGGTTATACACTGGGGACCCATGATTAGTTTGAAAAAATCTATTGAATATTTTGAGGGGTTGGTATCGGTGTGATGGATTTAATTATGAGATATTAGTGATGTAGGGACTACACCAGATTATGATAAATGGTGGGTAGGGATGAGACCTAGACAATTGATAGATCATGCAAGTGGTGATGGTAGAGGACAACAAGAAAGGAGGGGTGGTGAGGAGGAGAGGAGAGGGGGAGAGGAGTTGAGGAGGAGAGGTAGGTGATTATGTCATCGATTTGGTCATAGGGATGATGGAGGAGGTGGTGATGATTGGGGATATAGAGTATAAGCACCTAGTTTCTAAGTAGTAGTGGTTCCACCACTTGTGGTACAATAGGAAACATAGTCACCATCAGTAGGAGAGTAGGTGGTATAGTCTCCACTAGTAGGAGAGGAGGAAATGGGTCATTATAGGGATGGTTAGGTTGTATCTCTACAAGCCCGAGGGTAGGGATTACATGCATAATTGGTGATTGCATGGGCTCAAGTACAATGTTTGGAGGCAAAGTTGGCTAGTGCACATGATCAGCTAGTTAGTATGATGGTGGAGAGATATGCAACAATTATTTGGTCTCAACGAGTAGAGAAGTTGTTATTGAGGATTCAAGATGTAGCACAAGGTTCTTCTAAAGTGATGGTCTCAGAAATTTGATGGTATACATAGGAGGATTTGTACTGTAGTTCTCTATATGAGGGAGTAGTACCACCTAATCAATGATCTCCTAGTTTTACATGCATTATATCAAAGAGATCCATATCACGAAGATTAGTGAGTGAGGGTGTGATGGGGATACTACCTCCTAGATCAATACAAAGGAGGAGTGGACAACAAGGAGAGAGAGTGTCATATGCTCTAGGACCATTAGGGTCTCAACATCCTACTCCTACACATTCTAAGTGAGGGAGCTCCCTATAGATCTAGGTATTTAGATGATATATTTTTTTGTAGACATATGATTTTTGGCCTACGATAATGATGTATTGTATATGTATAGTTGATGACACCATGCACAAAATTTATTTAGTTATGTGGCATTACACATTATATTTTGATATATATATGTTGTGAGATTCATTTTTGGTTGTGATAGTTATGCATGTTATGTGATGATTTTATGGTTTGTATTTGATTTTTCTATGTGATGATGTGATGCATAAACTAGATATTATTATGATGTAATACTATGATATATTTTTGTTTTTTTAGGATATAATGATGATGACCTATATGACTTATGTGATTTGGACCTAATGGATGCAAGATATATACATGTTAAGATATCTATATATGTGATATATATAGCGAATGATGTATTTTTTTATGATATGCATTGTATGGTTTATAAAATGTGTATGTATACAGGATATATGGATAATGTGGATGTGTTATTATTTTTTTTTGGTTATGTCATGATACATGCATAGATGGAAGTTATTATTGTAATTTTTGACTGGTGTCACATATTGGAATGCATGATAAATGGAATGAAATAGATAGAAATGAGAAAGATGGATAAAATAGATTGATGTAATTGGATATGAAAATGAAAGATATTGTAATTTCTATTTTGTGTTATTTTTATCATCATAGAGTTTTTTATTTGTGACAAGTGGATGTATGTGCACCAAGGAATGATAATCCATGGTGGCATCATTATCCTTTTTCCTAGAGTGTTTGATATGTGGCAAGTGGATATATGTACACCAAGTTGAGACAAACCTTGGTGACTTCAATATCCTTTTGCTTGGAAAAAGGCACAACAATCAAAGATTATCCTTAAATATATTAGACATGATGGAACCTTTTCGGAATATGCAAGGGAACATAGTTTTGCAGCATGATAACCCTAATGTATAAATTTTTTTATATGACCTTATATACATAGGGAAAAAAATTTAATGCTAGATTCTATTCCCATGCACACAAGGATTATACTTGTCATAGTAATGCTTAAAGACATTCCACAAACACAACATATGAAAGAAATTACCTTGCCCCATTATTTCTCCTCTAATAATTTTGAGATATCCTTGAGAAACATTATAATAGGACACTAAGATAAATTAATCAATAAAAACTCAAGGACCAAATAGATCAACAACTATCATATTTTCTTACCAAAAAATATTTGCTTAATAGTGGATAATGCCCATTGTAGGAAGGATACATCTATTAAGGAATGATTTATTGGATAAGATGTGTAAAGTGAATTTGGAATTTTATCAATAGGCTATAGATATTTTAGCAAGAGTCTCTTATCTGTGATTGTTTCATGAAAACTCAATGTCTTTTGGGTTTTTCATAGTTTATTTTTTGCATAAATCTCTCGTCTAGGAAAATATAAATTTATTGGTGTTATGGTGAGTGTGATGTGGGTTTATTATAGAATGTTATGAATGATTTTATTTATTATGGATTGTATAAAATTTTATGCTATGGAATATGTGAAATATTCTTCCTTTGATACTGACTTCAAGGATCCAATCTGAACACTAGGTTGAGGAAATGCCCCCAATTAGGTATAGGATTTGTTATTAATCGAATGGATGAAATAGACTTATTCTGAGTTGGTTCCATAAAATAGGATGAATGATACTATTATGGACTAGTATCAATCCATGATTTGGTTGATAGGTGAATGAATGAAATTTATTATGGACAAAGTGGATGAAAACACTAATAGATGGTGGAGATTGGTTTCTACACATGGCACTTGTGAACATGTTTTCACCATGGTACTTACCCCAAGTACTATTGAAGTCGTTTTTACCATAGGGATTATTATTTTTCTTTACTCTTTTTATTTTTTTTGTATTTATTAATTAAGATACTCTGAGGATCAAGCATGGAATTTCTTTAGGTGACTGATATTAATAGGCTTGTCTAGTGGTTCTCCTTTAGGTGTGGCAAGTTGGTAAGCTCTTGATCCATAAGTTGTTGTGATGACAAAGGGTCCTAGCCAGTTATGTTCGAATCTCCCTTTCTTCTCATAATATTATTGGTTCTTTTAACTTTCCTTAAGTACCAAGTCTTCTATCTTGAACTTTTATGAGATGACCTTCTTATTGTAACTATGATGAAGGTGGTTTTGATAAACTTGTAGGTTATTGAGTGCATTAATACACCTTTCATCTATAAATTCCAAGCCATGTAGTTTGAAAGCTCTATATTCTTCATCATTAATGACATTCGATAGGGAATTCTAAGTGACGAGAGCTTGGACTTGATAGGTAAAATTGCTTCATCTCCAAAGACTAGTGAATATGGGGTGGCTCTTGTGGGTGTGTGAATGTTAGTTTGATAATCCCATAGTTCAGGGTTAAGTAAAATGTGCCAATCATGACCAACATTATTGACAAATGTTTTGAGGATTTTAAGTATGGTTTTATTTGATGCCTTTGCTTGATCATTACTTTGTAGATAATAGGGGTGAAAAATGGTGTTGGATGTGAAATTTATTATAGATCCCATGGACATCTTGGTTCATAAATGGTCAACCATTATTAGTGATAATAATCGAGGGAATACCATACTGATAAATGATATAGTTTAGCATAAACTTAGCAATTTTATTTCCAATGATGCCAGTTAGAGGAATGGATTCAATTCATTTTTTCAAGTATTCTATGGCAGCGATGTGGAATTTGTGTCCATTGGATGATGGGGGATGGATTTTTCTTACGAGGTCAATCCCCCACTATGAGAAATTCCATAATGTGGTAATTTATTGAATCTCCTAAGTCGGTGCATGTATAAAATCACCATATTGCTAACACATCTGACATGTTTGAGAAAACTTGTGGGCATCTTGTTTTATTGTTGGACAATAATACCCAATTCTCATGATTTTATTTTCTAAACTTGGGTCACTAGAGTGTGACCCACAAATATCATCATGTACCTCTTGTAGAGAAATTTGGGCTTCTTCTTAGTTAAGAAATAAAAGGAGAGTACCATAAAATATCCTTTGATAGAGTGTATCACCTAGAATGAGGAAGGAGGATGATCGTCTAACGAAATATTTTCTTTGGTTTTTGGATAAATTGGGTGAAAGGATTTGTTGATGGATAAATTGTATATGTCTTGGTATTAGGGAGAATTGGGACCAACAAGTTTACATAGAAGCCTAGACTCTGGGACAATGAATTCCAGGATTAAGAGTTGTTCCACTAAGAATTGACAATGTTGAGTATTCTGTGGCATATCTAAGGGAGATCCAATGGTATCCGTGACATCTACTGCTTTGTTGTTTAATATGGGAATATGTTCAAATGTGATTTTATTGAAGTATTATTTGGAACTATCTACCATCTTCTTATAGGGTAGAAGTTTTTCATCTTTGGTCTGATATTCATCGTTCACCTGTTTTACAACCAACTGAGAATCACCATAGACCTTTAGCTCCTTGAGTTTTCGTTGTATTAATGTCTCGAGTCATGTGATTAATGTTTCATAATTAGTGATATTATTTGTACATGGGAATTCCAAATGACATGATTTGGGTATACAATCACCTTGGGATGTGATGAATAGTATACCTACTCCTGATCTATGTTGAGTGTATGATCCATCAATGTAAAGCTTCCATATCTAGGTAGGGGTTATCATGAATATACCTTCATCTAGAAAATCTAACACTAGTGGGTGATCTGTTGTAATAGGAGCATCTGCTAACTAGTCTATGATCACTTACCATTTTATGCCCTTGTTTTCTACATAGTGAATGGATCATAACCTATTAGCTAGTCTCCTTGTGAGAGTTTCCTTGCTCCAATGGTATTTAAGGGAATTAATTTTTGCAATGAGATTATTCTGATGGTTTATCATGTAATGTCTTAGTTTCTATGAGGCAAAAGAAACCATTAAACAAGAACATTCAATAGGTGTCTAGTTAATTTCATAGTCAACCATAGTATGATTAATGTATTAGACTACCCTTTCTTTACCCAAGTCATCATGTTGTGCACCTAGTGTTGCTGATGTGGTAAATATATAATAACAAAGGCTTAATTTGGACTAGTGGCATTAATATTGGAGGATGTGTAAGATAATATTTCAGTGATTGGAATTCCTTTTGACAATATTTATCCCATTTAAAGGTAACAACTTTATGAAAAAGGTGCATAAAGGAATGACACTTGTTTGCTAGTTGTGAAATGAATCAACAAATGGACTAGAGCTTTCCTTCTAAGTTATGAAGTTGGTTGATATTGCTAGGGGGGGATGTTGATTATGGATTTGACCTTTATTGGTTCCACCTCGATGCTTGTTCGAGATATAATATACCCCAATATTTTTCCCGATCTAACCCCAAAGACACACTGCTTAGGATTTAGTCAAAGGTTGTACTTATCCAATCTATCAAAATTATTGGCAAGTATATCCATATGACCTTCTCTTGTGAGTGACTTCACTAGGATATTTTCAAAATAATCCTCCATAAAATTATGCATCATGTCATGGAAGATAGTGGTCATAGCCCATTGGTAGGTAGACCCAACATTTTTGAGACCGAATGCCATGACATTCCAACAAAAGGTTTTGTGTGGACAAGTGAATGTTGTTTTATGTTGATCTTAAAGAGAAATATGAATCTAGTTGTATCTTGAGAATCTATCCTTTAAAAATATAATTCCATGTCATGATATCAAATCCATGATCATATCTATATTAGGTAGAGGAAATTCATCTTTAGGACATTCCTTGTTTAGATCTCTAAAATTTGTGCATATTTTAATGCCCCCAAAGGTTTTAGTGATAGGTACCAAGTTTGATGTGCACTCGAGATAGTAAATTAGTCTAATAAACCTCACATCTAATAATTTTGAATTTTTTTTTGACTAACAATGCTATTTGGGGGTGCATTTTATGTAACTTCTGCTTTACTAGTTTTTCCCTTAGTGTTACTGTTAGATTGTGTATTACTAGATTGGGGTCCAATCCTAACATGTATACGTAGGACCATGCAATGTTTACTTGTCTATTTTGGAATAATTCCATGAAATTAACCATTTCCTACTCAGATAGCAATGTTATAAAACATGTGATCTTGATATTGTATGTAGTACTGATTTTTTCTTCCTTGGCTTTTTTGATATGCTTTGGATATCTCTATTGATTCATGGGGAATTTTTCAAACCTTCCATCCTTGGGTTCCTCAAAAAGGTTTTCATCCTCAGATACATCCTTTTCTTTTACTATTTTATGGTTTGAAAGTGTCGCATGATAGTTTTCACCAAGGGACCTATTTATGAATTTTATATTTTTATGACTGGAAGGTTTGGAATCCTCCCCAAAGTATGCCATTGTGTCAAGATTAATGATAAATCCAGATCTATGATCTCCTAAGGTTATCCCATCTCGAAGTCCCAAGAACTCAACAATAGCTTCATCATTTTGGAATGTGTCTTCTCATTTGTCCTATTAATGAGTTGGGGATAGAAAAGTGAGATGTTGCCATCAAAGGATGAAGGATTGAAAGATAAGTAAGATATGGTGAAATTTTTATGATCTTGGAATATGTTAGAGATACACTCAAAAGATTCATTGAAGGTATCCTTGTTAGAAAACTTAGAAATTACAAACAGAGTTTTACCTACTTCTATAGGGATAATTTCAATATTTGAGGACATGGTATATAGTTTCCTAGACCCAAGCCCTTGAAAGTGTGGTTTGAAATTTACTGAGATAGGCTCCATCATCCCTTATTTTTTTGAACCAACTCCACTGTGACCATCTACCCCTTGTGTTCCATAATTTGAAATCCTTTGGTTTACTTTTCAACTGGGAGTATGACAATATCTTCTTTGTCTTTGTAGATCCATTTTGATATATCTTCTTTAGTAGATACCTTATCAAGTTCACCCCATTTGGAAAATATGGTTGGAATGTATTTGATTAATACATTGGATACTTATTGTGATTTGATTGGTTTCCCATATAATCTGGGTGATAATGGAAGTTGATCGATACATAAAGATCGTTTCATGTCATATTCCCCACACCCCTTGTCCTTGACCTAAAACTTGACTTTAGGAACAACTATGGATTGATTGAATGCATTAGTTCATGATAGTGGATCAATGCAAGATTTAGAGGAGGATTTGGCATTGTTAGGAACATGAAGCATGGTATATCCCCTCAAATTGTTACAATATAGAAAAGTATCAAGATATCCTAGAATTATTACTTCATTTCCATTATGGTAGAACTTTAGACACTTATGAAAGTTGATGGTACAACCTACATGACATGTATCCATGGGTGACCAAGAAGTACATTGTGTGGAAGTTTGAGATCTAGCACTTATCACACTATATCCTTAATTACTGGTACTACTCAGATAGGAAGGGTGATGGTACCTTTAGAAGGTCATTTTGCATCATCATAAGCTTTGATCACTATCTTCTTGTTTGGATCTATAACCTCCTCAAAGTATCCTTAAATTTTCATTATTTTTAAGGCACAAATGTTCAAACCAACACCACCATCTATTACGAATCATTTTATTTTGTGCTTATGGACAAATATTTCTAAATAGAGGGTGTCATTATGAGTGAGCCAATAAGATATCATATATTTTTCAGAAAATTTTAGATGATGGGTAGAGGTGAGATGTCTGACCATGGCTTGAAATTGGCCCACTTCTAGATCTATAATTATTGATGATTTAATAATATCTTTGTGTAAGATGTATTTATATATTAAAATATATATACAAGATCTCTAAGACAGATATTTGTGCTAATATTTTACCTAATTAATCCATAAGATTGTATTGTGTTGTAGTAGGGGTTCTAGATGCGGCTCCTTGTAGAGTAATGTTGCCTTTGTGGGTTGTAATAGCACATTTTAGATTCATTTTTTATATAGTAATGGTGGATACATGGTTGTAAATTTATTGAAAATGGTTGGTGGAATTTCCTTTTCCATGGTTGTGTAAAGGATCCTTGAAGATCACATGGTCATTGTTTGAGGAATTAGTTTGGTTCTAAAAACCAATGTCTCCTTTGTCAATTAAGTCCTAAATACAATTATTTAGTTTGAAATAGTTAGGAGTGGTGTGTCCTTTCACTCTAAGGTAGTCACAAAAATTAGTGTCCTTCCAACATGTGGGTTTGACTTGTGGTTCATACTATCTAATTTTTGGGAGAGTAACTAAGTTTTCTTGGATTAATTTTTTAAGGACAAACTCGATAGGCTATCCTAGAGGAGTAAACTTCCACCATGGGGTGCCATTTTGTCTAGGAGGTGCTCGCTATATGTTGCCTTGGATATTTTTTGAGGTGTGAATATTGTTTGGAACTTGTATGCATTAGGTGGATTGAGCAGTCTAAGCCATTTTGGCATCAACCACACCATCATTAATGAGATTTTTAATTTTGTTCCAATAATGGGATTTGTCATTTGAAGAATCTAAATAGTCTTTGTTATTGAAAATTTTGACAAGGCATTTGGCAATAATGGATTTCTTGATAGTAAGCCCCTTTTCAATAACCTAATCAAAATAATTTGAGCATAACATTTTCAGATGGAACCCTATCTCAGTATTAATTTTTTGAATGAACATTTTGACTAGTTGTTTCTCAAGGATGTGGCATGGACATGTTTACTAGCTAGGTTTTTCTATCTCTATAAGGAGGTGAAATATTCTCCAAAATTCTTTTTTTAGTGCAAAATTTTGTCATTGAAATTTCATGCTCTAAATTGTAGGAGAAATGTGAGATAAATTTTTCAGCTAGTTCACTAAAGGTCTAATGCCACTTGGTGGTCAAGAAAAACACTCCATAGCTTGACCTCCTAAGCTTCTTGGGAAGAGGAAAATGAGATAAATATCATTATGCATAACCTATAAGAAATCCATTTATAATTCTCTAATATGATCACAAAGGTCCCCCTTTCCTTTGTACTTATCAAATTTAGGCATCTCAAAGTGATGTGGAAAGGGTAGCGTGGGTATAGTCCTATCAAATGGATAGGGGAATATGTGTTATAGGGTATAAATAATTTTATTGGCCCCATGTGGATATTGGAATTTTTTGTTGTAGATTCTAGATTTGGAGAGCGAAATCATTAGAAATGTTGATGGCATTGTAATTGGACATGGGATGTGATGATGGATGACCTTGTGGGAAGTTTAATGATAAGGAATTTTGATGAATGCATGAATGGTTTGGGGGAATGTAATTATGAGTGGATGAATTGTAATTAGAAAATGGTTTAATGAGGCATACTATTGTTGTTGGTTTATTATGTTCTAATCTTGGTACTATTGATGGATATTGTGGTATGTATTTAGTTAGGAAGATTGGTATTTGTTGTGAGGTCATGTTATTTTGGCTGGATTTGTGCTAATAGGTGTTTTGATTATATGGATTTACAATGTGGTTAGGATTTTAAGTGAGAGATCTTATGAATTCCGTGTCATGGGGTTTTAGTTTTGATGGGTGATGATTGATTGTTTGGTATATGAGTATGAAAATTAGATGGAAGTTCTTGCATTTTTTTTTTTGATTGGATATGTTAGAATTGTTGAGTGGAATGGTATATTGATATAATGAATTAGTAATGTCATTTTTATTTTGGATATTGTTTGTATTAGTGTTTGAGCAAGGTGATGGTGCTTGGGAAAAGTGATGATATTAATGTTCATTGATAGGTCATTGAAGTGGGTGTAATGGTATTACTAGATGTAGTATTGTATAGTGGGATGGTTATTTTTATGGTATAGGTGGGAGTATGAGTGAGTACAAGAGGTACTAATACTTGTGTAGAGTTAGTTGATATAATTGTTTGTAGAATGGTGGTAGCAATTTGTTGAGGTGGATTTGGTTGAATGGTTAGGTTATTATGTTGTGATGTAGAAGGTGTTATGATATTGTTGGAACTTGTTTCCAAAAATGTCAAGGATGGAATATTATTAGTGAAATCTCAAATGAGTGTTGTGTTAAATGAAGGAAATTTAACCCCTTTTTTTTTTTTTATTAAGAAATATTGGTCATGATTGGTTGCTAGAGTTGATTTTACTAATTTCATGGCATTATAATCTTGTTGGAATTAAAACAACTCCTTAGGTGTTATATATTTTACTAATCCACCTATTTTGGGACTATTTCTAGGACTCAATGGGTATGGTGTTTCAAATCCTCTTTCTACAAACAAGTTTTTGAATTCTCCTGGTGTTTCAAGGAAATGATCTAAGTTTGTGGGTACCATGTATGACTTGTTTTCATTGTATTTTATTCTTAGTTTGTGACCTTATTTCTATTGGAATATAAAATATTTATGACCCTTTGAATTGGATGGGTTGTTTAGGTAGACGAAAAAGGTGGATATGACCAAGAAGTATAACTAGATCTTAGGATTTTGATAATTTCAAGTTTTAGATAAATGTTGAATCTTAGACTAGACTTGTGAGTCAAAAATTAAAAAAAAATGGGGTGATGGTGTAATAGGTTAACTTACAATATCCTAAGTCAAACTACCCATGAATAGGCTAACTTGATATTCTACCTTGAGAAGGAAAACTTTCAAGGGAAAAAGATCAAAATTGAAGTGAGGTGAATGTAAGATATAGATAGGCTTGGTGAATCATATTTTGGATGATAGAAAAGATGATGATAATGGAGATGTGATAGATTGGACCTAAGTTTGAATCTATATTTTGATTGAAAGATGTGAAGAATAGAAAATGGACAAGGTGAATGATAAAATCGAAGTTCTGACTCTGTGTATGCTAGCAAGTATCAATTTTGTTTGATGTAGGTCTGTGTATAGTTGAGTAAGGTTTGATGAAAACAAGTTGTTTGACTAATGGAACAATTGTACTATCATACAAAAAAATTGTACCAAAATACAAGATAATTGCGACAATTTGAATTTTTAATGCATTATTCTAAGCCAAAAAGGATGACAGTTTAATTTCTAGTGAAGAATTGGATTTTTGAAGATCTCAAGAAATTTTTCCACTTATTGAAATGGATGCACCTATCTAAGCCACACTTGCACCTATATAATCCACAATTATGCCCAAATTAGCCATAGTTGTGACATAGGGTTAAACGAATGTGAAATTCTAACCTCAAACTGAGTTTTTTTACTTTTGTTTGATAGATAGCTATGTAGAATGATAATCAATTACACAACATGATAGAAAAAGGTTGGTTTATGAGGTACCATTGCATGATTTTGAGAAAAAATGGATGATAATTGAGTTTTCAACGAAAAATGGATGTTGAGATAGTAGAGATAATTACGCTAATTTGAGCTACAATTTTTCCACTTTATGCCATAAATGTGTTGGAATATGAAAAAAAAATCACCACAAGGAGGTACAAATGCACCAAATAGAGCCAAAAATGTGCTAGTATATGATAGATGTGACATATGAGATAATTTTGACTCAAATCTGAACAAATGTGTTATTAAATGACCTAAAAAATTGAGTTGTTTGAGTTTAACTGAAGTTCAATTTTGTGGTTTTAAGTGATTTTGGTCTAATTTGAGTGTTCTGAGCAAAGTTGGAAATAAAAACACATCACACAGTAGACATGATAGTTGTTGACACTTTTTAAGGTGACAGGCTAAATGGTATCACTAGTCTAAACAAAATAATACACTCCAAGAAGAATAACCTAATTAGTGTTGAAGGTGTATCCCACTAGTATAGGCCCATCAATAAAATATCATAGAAGACTATCAATGCATGGCTCCACTCTTGAAGGGGGCTATATATGTCTCTAGTGGTACAAGGGTTCACCTTCCTCCTTCCTTTATATGTTTTTACACCTTCAAAAGAATTCTACCTCACCCTAAGATGGTACATGTTGGGTAACTTCATGCATGATGATGTACACTACACCACACTAGTGGTAAAAGAAAAAGGTATTGAGGCTTCTAAATAATAGGGTTTATAGTGGGACCATGAATAGTGAGCCCATCCAAGGATGCCCTATTGGGAAATTGTGTCTCAAACTTGCAATTATATAACAATTATTGTTGATAGGATAAATGGTTTTTTTTAAGTCATGGGGTTCTAAGCTTTCCTAACCTAAGTCATGGGGTTCTTGTATAGGAACGAATTTTCACCCCTAATGCAAATTCCCCTTTTTCCCTTCTCCACTTTAGAAAACTAAATTTAGAGGCTTAATTCCACATAAGCCCACTACCTTGGTTCCACTTGGCACCTGTTTTGAGAGTCGGTGGGGGAGTAATTGTAAGGGATGCTTGCACAACGTGTAGGAATTTATGCAGTGCACTTGCATCCCTGGAAGATTCCTATGGATGGAACATGTAGAGGTGTTACACTTCCAATTGGAAGTCGAATTCTAATGCCCCCTATTTGGTTGACCAACCTGAATATGGTTGTCTTCTTCATCTTTCCTTCAAATTCATTCACTTTGATCCATTTTGGGGCTCTACAATCTCTTCACAATCCATCTAGCATCCACTTCAAGAATTCAAGCACATTCTTGCAATCCAGAACAAAAATTCCATCAATACATCACTTCAATAGAGAAAGTGTAGTATGACACAATTGTAGCATAGGCTTGAGTTCCTCTCATTTTCTCCCCCATTATCCTTGAGCACTCTTGGTGGAGGTGGTGAGATATCTAATTTCCTTCTCTATTACTTGGTTGAGTTAGCACATTACTATTTTGTAGTATTTTAGTGTACTCTGCTTTTATTTCCTTCTTTATCTTATTATTTCTACATCGTTGCAAACTTGGTTGTTCATGGAGGTGGAAACACCAAAACAAGGGGTCTGAATGAGGAAGACCCCTAAAAATCCCCCCAACAATTTATCTCTCTTCTGTGTGTAGGTGGATATATCTTGGAGTGAGCTGGTGAAGAAGCTTTTATGTGAGATCATTCTTGTCACCCTTGTGTTTATTTACTTGTTTTATCATATCCATTTATGTCTCTTATTTCATAGTATTATTTTGTTCACTTATAAAATATTAAATAGGTCGTTAAATCATTTTTGAGAGGTCAAACCTTGTCTTCTTGGTTCTCTTCCCATATGGATGCCAACACACCTGAGAGATGCCAGTGTGTCATGTTGTCATACCAAAACCATACTTTCTTCCTCTGGCAGAGAGCTATCTAAGATATAAAGTTGACCCTAAAAACTGACTCGCTTATCCTCCTTTAGAATCTCAAGTTTACAGAGTGATTGAAGGACCTTATATTATTTATTATTCTCATCCCACATCTCCCAAATACTTCCTTTAAATTGAGGTAATTTAGGGCAGCCTACTACTCATGACCCTCCATGACCTAGGGCCTTGACGTGGTTGGTCCTCCTCTCTTACATTTTTGGTGAGCCAGACATGAACCATTTTGGTTCTATTTTGCGATACTGAAATTTCCTTTCCTCGTATCCTAAGAGTGTTGTAGGCATGAGTGTTGTGAGGCTTTCGCCTTGCAACCCAACATGCGACCCCTAGTAGGCATAGTTGGAAGGTTCCAAAAGTGTTGCATAACGAAACCTGAATTGGGTCACTGTCTTATCTGTAACCTTAGGAGGCTCTATGGAAGTACTATTTAGTGTGTGTGATGCCCTCTTTCTTAAATCAACCTATCCCCTTTGTGCTACCTATGAGAAGTGGTGCTGATATAAACTTCACTTCACAAGACCTGTCGATGGGCTTTAACAAAGAACCATCTCCTCTCCACATTCCTACAAGGATAAATGGAAAAAATGTAGAAGGTGTTCTCATTAATCTGACGTCCCAAGTGAATATCATAACTAACAAGACCACACTAATCAACTTCATGCATAAGGATGGATATGATGCACCTGTGAGTACCATTCACACACATGATGAACTTTACATACCTCCTATAGGTAGCATTTTCCTATCGGTCCTCATCAAACCTAAGTTCGTGAACCTCATGTTTGACATCATCTAGGGTTCTAAACTCTTTAGAGTGAAGCTGGTTATCCCCTGGCTAGTAGCTATGAATGTAGTTCCTTTGGTTGTGCATAAGTGTCTGAAGTTCACCCATGAGGGTTTTGTACATGTGATCCATGACACCGGCTATAGACTGTCGATTTCTCATGGTAGTTATTCCTTAGATTAATTTCGGATTGCGCTTTTTGGTCCTCTCCTACTAGGAAAGGACCTCTTATATTGCACATATCAGAATTACAAGAAAGCGTGCTCTAGGCCAAAAGTGAGGTACCCTCCTTCACCTTATGCTATTTCACATAAGGCTTGCTTGGAAGATGACAGTGATGCCACCAAGGCATGTAAAAGGGAAAAAGACAAGCAGTCTCGAGATCCTCCTTCTTCCTCTTCCACTTTTCATCCTAATGCTTCCTCTTGCTTTGTTGTGGAACCATTTGCTTCTGCCTCGCGTTCATGAGAGAACTTTGTGGTGCCTGCTTGGTGAAGGTCCAAGTGTCTCTCATTTGAGCTTCTTGTCCTACCTATGAATCTTAGGCCCATTCAATATGGTAGGAAGAAATACCCCCAAGTGGAATCCTTTGTGTCTCGGCCTCTACGCCCTCCTACCACCCTTGCTCCTAAAACAGTGAATGGGAAGAGGCTTGTCATCGAGGCATTAGAGCCAACTCCCCCCATTATTTCTGAACTTGTCCCTCCTACTCCCATGTGAGATTCTATCCCTCCACTAGAAATAGCTATAGAGGACACTTCCATGACTGAATAGGAACCTTTCACTCCTTCACAACCTCTAGCCTCTAGTTCTAAGAGTCATAAAAACTTCCTTGCACATGAGTGCAAGCACCAAAAAAAGGCTCTCCTAGATAAGCAGGCTACCTCACGGAGGAAGGAAAAGAAGGTGACTGCCCTTGTATCAGGGAAAAATGTTGCTTCTTCCTCTCTCCTCCCCTATATTCCCATCCAAACCAACTCTATATCACTCCTGTCTTTCGCTTCAAGCGTGGGTGCACCTGACCTTAAAAGGGTGTAGGTTTTCATCGCTCCTTCAGTGGAGCTGCCCTTGTTGACATCCATTCTGAATATCTCACCTTTTCTGAAGCCCGTAGATACAATTAATATTTCAGTCATATCTATTGTGGTTCTTTCCTCCTCTCCCTCCGCCCTTCTTGCCTCATTTTTAGGGAGTTCACCTCCTCCAACAAAGAAGAAGGTAGAGAGTGGTCCTTCTAGAAATGGAGGAAAAAAGAGGAGCCCACCTTCCCCAAAAGGTGGCCTCGTGTTGACTTTTTTTGTCCTAGTAACAAAACTAGTTATGGCTTCTCATGAGTTTGTCATCACTCCCATATCACTCGGTGAGCTCGGTGGTGAATCTCAGGTGTGATCTCCTCCATCCTTCGAGGTGAAACATGGAACTCCTGTTAAGTGTATTTTTGACTTGGTGGATGAATTTTTGACCCTATCAATGATTGTCATGGAGTCATTGACCTTAGACCCACAAGACCTGAGTGACAAAGACCTTGGAGGCCCTTCTTCCTTAGCCCTCATTTCAAGAGGGTCAAAATCTCCTCCACTTAACATTCTGCCATTGTAGGGTCATCCTCCTCCCCACTTCGATGATCTAGAGTGGGAGGCTGATAACCTCTTTGTTGATCAGTGTTAGGGAGAGACCCCTTCTTTACCTTTAGATTAGATGTGTGTGTGTCATGATGTGTTCCTAGATGACCCTCATCACCCCTATTGGTGCTTAGATATAAGCATGGTGTTTGTGTTGTAAACCTTCCTCTATTTGTATCATCATTCTTCCATGTTTGTGATTGACTTTTAGAAAATTGGGGACGATGCAAAGCGTTGGGAGCATTTAGGCTTCCCTTCCATGTTGACCCATTTTTTTATTTTCACTTTGTCTTCTCATGCATTCCTCATATAGCCTGATATAGTAGGGGGTTGGTGACAATTCATTTATATACTATTATTATAATTATATATATTTATGAGTAGTTTTGACCCCAAAATATTAGGCTACCCCTGTGCCCTTTTTTCATGTTCTCTTTGATTTACCTTTATATTTCTCTCTTCTTTTCTTGAGCTATCCCTCTCATGTGTGACAACGCCACCTCTACATCACTTGATCTTTTGAAAATGCATTAATTTCCAATGAATATTTTATTGAAGAATATTCATACATTTCTTTGTTAGAATTACATTCTGAACTTGAAACCATAATGAAACATGTTTCCTACATCACAAGTTCGTAAAGAAAGGACTTGGAAACCTTCCTCTAAAGTGGGAACAACTTTGATCTTCCCCTCGCGTGGGGGCATCTCCTTCCTTTTGAATTCCTTGATGATGAATCATTTTGAGAAAGAAGGAATCATCTTTAGAATAGAGCATCCCTTGAGTGGAAGTTTTATTTTTACACAGGATTCCTAAGGGACCCCTTCAAAATCCTTTAAAGTTTCACGTCTACCTTGAGTTTATCATGACTAGACCTATTTCCTACCTTTGCATCTATCTCAGGGGAAACCTAACTAGACCTATCATACATATTTGTGTCTAGATTGGGGGCATCCCAACTAGACCTCGCTTTCAAATAGTGTGTCCCTTGAGTGGACCCCTCTTCCTTTTGAAGGGTTCTCGAGGGACCCTTTGAAATTCTTCCAACTTGACAATCTACACGACTATTTTCTCATCTGCGTGTAAACATGTCATCACTTTTTGAATCTATGAAGTCCGCTTTTCTCGGTCTCCCTCATGTGAGAGTTCTTGGGGGATACCTTCCTTGCACGTTTATAGGTCTATAATGTGCTTTCCTTGGTTTCCTTCATGTGAGAGTTCTTGGAGGATACCTTCCTTGAAGGTATGTGCACCTATAAGGTGCTTTATTTCTTAAACTTCATAGTTCTACAGAGTTATGAAATCATTTCGCCTATCCTGCACTCTTGGGTTCACCAGATCGTGATTTGCTTCTTCGACGGTTCAAGTATACATTTCTAACCCTACTAATTCTTTGACCTACTCTATCAAAGCACTCACCAGTACTCCTGCTCAATAAAGTGGGGGGAAAATGTATAGGAAAAAATTTGCACCCCTAATGCAAATTCCCATTTTTCCCTTTTCCACTTTAGAAAACCAAATTCAAAGGCTTAATTCCACATAAGCTCACTGCCTTAATTCCACTTGGTGCCTATTTTGAGCATTGATGGGGAAATAATTGTCAAGGATGCCCACATAGTGCACAGACATCCGCGTGACATGCTTATGTCCCTAGTAGATTCCTATGGATGGAACCTACAGAGGTGTTACACTTCCCATTGGAAGCTGAATTGTAATGCCCTTCTTCAGATGAATGACCCAAATATGGCCATTTTCTTCATCTTTCCTTCAAATTCATTCACTTTGTTCCATTTTGGGGCTCTACAATCTCTTCAAAATCCATCTAGAATTCACTTCAAGCATTCAATCACATTCTTGCACTCCATAGCAGCAATTCCATCACTCCATCACTTCAATAGAGCAAGTGTAGGATGACACCATTGCAAGAAAGGTTTGAGTTCCTCTCATTTTATCCCCCATTAGCCTTGAGCACTCTTGGTGGAGGTGGTAAGCTCTCTACTTTCCTTCTCTATTACTTGGTTGAGTTAGCACATTACCGTTTTGTAGTGTTTTAGTGTACGTTGTTTGTATTTCCTTCTTTATCATATTATTTCTACATCATTGTAAACTTGGTTGTTCATGGAGGTGGAAACACCAAACGAGGGTCTGACTGAGGTAGACCACTAAACAACCCCCCAACAATTTCTCTCTCTTCTCTGTGTAGGTGGAGATATCTTGGAGTGAGCTAGAAAAGAAGCTTTTATGTGAGATTGTTCTTGTCACCCTTACATTTATTTACTTGTTTAATCATATCCATTTATATGTCTCTTATTTCATGGTATTTTTTTGTTCACTTAGAAGCTATTAACTAGGTCATTAGTTTATTTTTGAGAGGTCAAACCATGTTTTCCTGGTTCTTTGCTCGTATGGATGCCAGCACAGCTAAGAGACGCCAATGCACCACAATGTCGTCCTAGAATCACACTTCTATCCTCTGATAGAGGGCTATCTGAGACATAGACTTGACCTTGAAAATTGACTTGCCTAGCCTCCTTTAGAATCTTGAGTTTGTAGAGAGATTGAAGGACCTATTGGGACTAAAAAAATTCTCACATTTTTAATAGCTTAGATTCATGAATTCCACAAGGTTGCCACATTTTGAGTGAAAAATTACTATAATCCATTTCACATGCCATATTCATCCATAGTCCTATATGATTTGACCTTTTGACACACCAAAACCCCTTTGTTCATCATTTAGTAAGAGCTTCTAAACAAATAATTCATACCGGCGTGACTAGGTAAATTTCTCTCCGACCCATAAGTCATAGCCTCTCAATTTGAGCATTTCTGGCATATCAGCAAAAGGTTCATATGGTCACAACAATCTAAAGACCTTAGAAGATAACAAAGATTGCGTAATCGATAGGACAAATTCTATCGTTCCACCGACATTGGTCCATCAGCCTAAGCAAAGGATTTAGAGAAGAATTTTAAAGTTATATCGAGAATGAGAGTTACACCGATGGATATTTCATCGGTGAAAGTAAGCTTGTTGAAGAAATTTTTTTAAACCAGGCTGAGCTCATAAGTCAGATCGATAGATTTCTCATTGGTTGAAAATATATTTCCTCCTACTAATAATGTGGGTGAACAACTTATCGGTGGAACTTATACAATCGGACCAAGTCCCTCAAGATCATCCCAATCACATTAGATACACCGATGGAAATATCATCAACAAGAAATATGTCTTCTTTCGCCGATGAAGAAGGTGAACAAACTTATTGGTGGAAATTGTACACTCAGGCCAAGACTTTCAAGATTCCATCGATCTTATAAGTTACACCGATGGGAATATTTTTAGGAAGAGTCTCATTGACCTACCCTAGTGAACACAATGGTAACAAAATGTGCATTAAGGAGACATGTATGATCGGGTTGAATACCTAACGTCTCACCGACCTGATCGGTCACACCGATGAAGAAAATCGGGGAAGGTCTTGCAAATTCATCCAAGTGAAGGCAATGAAAAAGATATATCGGGAAGACATGTGTAGTCGAAGCAAGTTTTTAAAATCTCCCTAACTATGTGGGTCATGTCGATGAGAATCTTTTCGAGAGACTCACACCAATAGCCCAACAAGGAATTTCATCGGTGGGATAGTTGATATTGGCAAAGGTTATCTTTAGGTCCCCTATAGGGTAAATTCCTCTCAATGCAATATGGAATAATTCATCAAGGAGTATCTTTGATATCATTGAGAGACACTAAGTCTCATTGATTGTCTGAGAAGAATGAAAAAATTGACTAAAAGGGTGTGAAAAGGAGAAGTATGATGGATTTTCTTGAAGAAATGAAAGATTTCAGAGTTTAAAGAATTGATACATCTGGTGTTATCGTTCGCATGAGAAAATATTTCAAAGGGGGAAATGAATCATTTTTCACCAGAGGTAGTTAAAAGGAAGGTAATTATTTTTACGCAAATTATATATTTTAGTGGGTGAAAAAAAATGTGACGTTTCCAACAAAAGAACTATTTTGAAACAAATGATGAAGATTAAAATATTTAATTTTCCAGAGGCAATTAATTAAATGTTTTTTGTCAAAGAAAAAGAATAATACTGAAGATATGCAATGAACAGAAATGCGAAGGGTCACAACTCTTGGAGAAAAATGTATGTGTAAGATGAGATAAAATCATCAAGGAGTTAGTAGGTAGTAGTAGGTTAGGAAATTTCCAGTAGTTGGATAGGGTGATCAGTTGTTGAAACAAAATGTTATGTTATGTATTGCAAAATATTTTGGAATAATATAATGGACAAGAAGATTTAATTTGGTGACTTAAATATTGGTGTCAATTATTTGTTAAGTTAAACAATTATGTGACTATCTCCAAGTTGGTGTTCCTTATTATTTGAATTTATTCCAAGAAGAATACTAAATTCATTAGACACATTTTATGTTCTTGTGTAATTTTCATAATTGGTTTCTTCAAGTAGGAATTAAAAATCCTTTTAAATAGATTACAGTAGTTTTGAAATATCAATTGGATCAATAAGAAGAGTCTATAATTGAAGGCTGCCATTTTGTCTCCAAGCAATCCTATTAAGTTATTCAAAATTGAATATATCAAGTATATTTTCATTTTTTCAGTTCACATTTGTTGTCACTGTGTGATCCCTTTTAACTCATTCCTTCAAGGAAGGATTAAAATCCTCTTAGATAAATCACAATAACTTAATAGGTCTTGATTGGATCAATAAGAAGAGTCTGTTAGTCACATCCTTACACATTTATACTAGGTATAAACTCATATAAGTGTTAAACAATTAGAATTTTAGCTAGTTAGTAAGTCACATATAATTTACATCTTGACTCCATTTACCCAATAGAAGTAGGCACTAGTATATCAATTCCATTTTAGAATTTCATAAAATCTTATCCATACATTCATATTTCAAATTTCATTAAGAGTAGAAGTAGTTATTAAGATTTCATCTATCGCTCACTATTTTCCATTGGGGATAGATTGCACAAGTAGGAATCACACAGTTCAAGTCTACACCGTTTACATAGGTACACCTGCCTAGGTCTGGAAGAGCCTGAAGAGAAGAAGGTTAAAATACACCATTTGGCCTTGTTCGTTAGCCAAAAATGTAGCAAGAGCTTGGCAACCTCTTGTGGTTTCAAACCAACATTTTTAAGACCTAAAAAATTGGTGACTCTGTTGGGGACAAACTCATTAAATTTTTTCCAGCCTATCCATTTATAGAGTTGACAAAGTTTCAAAATTGATCTTCAACCAAAGGTTCATAATTGTGTCATTTGCACTACCCATCTGAGTCACACACCTAATAGATTGGTGACTCCACTGAGGACAAACTCAGGAAAAAAACTCCCGCCTATCCATTTATAGAGTCAATATAGTTTCAAAAATGGTCTTTAACCAAAGGTTCATAATTGTGTCATTTCCACTCCCCATTTGAGTCACACATAACAGATTGGCGAATCTGCTGAGGAAAAAACTAAAATTTCTAGTTGAATTTCATCATAAAAGAGTCATTGAAGAGAGTTTCATAGTTGAGAAGTTCAAGGAAAAGGAGATTTCGTTGGGGTAAACCAAAAACAATTTCAAAATCCATTTCATTTTTCCTACTTTTGGAAAAGTAGGTGGCGACTCTGTAAAACAAATTTGATAAAGAATTTAAAAGACATTACAACATTTCCAGTCAGAGGTAAATATTGAAGGATGTATAGCAACTATCATTTTCCCTACACACATTATGGTGCAATTGAGAATTTTGGAAATGGAGTTAATGCATATCATGCACAATAGAACATTTCTTCACCACAATCATCAAAACAAATAAAATGTTATCTTCTCCCTCCTAGTCAAAGATTAGTGAGCTATCAAGATCATGAAAATAGTTAGTATTTTGGGCACAATACCAAGCTCCATGTCAAAATTTATGAAGAAAGATTATTCTACAAGAAGAAATTGATTTACATCGAGTAAATTTTTGATTGAAGGTAGCAGATCTTGCACTACACAAACCACTTGATTTCAAGAATATTAAGGGTTATCCAAATCTTCCTCTTCCTTTGAATATTAAAAATCATTTGCCAAAATTTAGTGGATACAAATCAGAATCAAAATATATGCACCTACAAAAATTCATTGATTTAGTGGTGAATTGGCAAATTAATGGAGAAGATGTTGTCATGAAGATTTTTGTGAGAACATTAGAAAAATATGCTAAAAATTGGTTTTACAACCTTCCTATGCTTTGCATAACTTCATGGAATGATCTAGAAAACAAGTTCATATACTAGCTTAAAGAGAAAAATAAAGAGTGTCTTCAAAGGGGAAGTCAAGGAATGTCAAAATCTGGATTTTCTTTATTCAAGAGAACATTGAATATTTATATGCAAATACTTGCTAATGTTAGGCCTGATAAATCCATGTGCATTGAAACATTCATGAAAATTTATGTACCTCATTCAAATGAATGGCCTAAGTCATGGAAACAAGTTACTTTCAACCAAGTGTATGGAATGATTGGATTCATAGAATAGAGAAGGCATGATGATGTTATCAATAGTGAAAACAAAAGTGATATCACTGATGAATATGGAGAAACTGATCAAACAATACATTTAGAAGATGAGACATGTGCAAGTGAAAATAATTCCTATGACAACCTACATGAAGAGGATGAAGATATAGAAGGTCTCTCTTGTATAACAAATTGTGACAGTACATGTTATGAGGGATCTATTGAATATTCAGATTTTGATTTTCAACAAAAAGATTCTTGCAGCTCTTGTGGAGATCAAAAAGAAGAAGCGGTGGAAGATGTGGAAGAGGAAGTATGTTCACTCAGTAGTGAACAAATTTTGGGCTTGTTAACTGTAGAATATCAAAGGTGTGGATATGAAAATAGTCATGAGCCTCTATGCCCCACTCACATAAGATTTGACAAAGAGGACCTTCATTTGGATAACATATCTCCATGTGATTTTTATCCCACAAATAAACAAGATAATGTTACATCAACTTCTAAGGGAAATAAATATGTTGATGAAGTTTCCATATCCAATGATTGTGAGTATTCTTATGATGTTGGTTCCAATGGAGATAAGAAAAAATCATATGATCACTAGCATGATAAAGGAAATCTTGAAGTTGATCAAAAGGAGATATGCAAATTAGAACTGAATTCTTTTTGTTCATATGGGAAGGACATTGATTCAATATTTTTTGATTCAAAAATGCATAATGATGATTCTATAGATTAGAACTTGGTGTCACTGCAAATATGTGATATGGAAGATGTTGGGGAGGTCTCAGATCAGCCCATCTCAGAATTGGTTGGCATGGTATATGTCTTAAACCCATGTAAGAAGCATTCACATGATGGATTGAGAAACATAGATGACTTTTAGTGTTTTCCTTTTCATACACATGGAAATCCCTTTTTCAGTTTGCGTCAATGGCCATATAATACTTCTAGATTTTCCATGCAACATTATGATGAAGAGAATAATGAGTATTCTCATTTTTAAGATTGCATGAATGTCTTCAAGATAAATATGATGAACTCAAAACAAAACAAAATATATGACATGGGAAAATAGGGGCCTTTCATTTTAGAAGGCCTTGAGCCATCAGTTGTAGTGTGATTTTGCAAAATCATACCAAATTCAAATTAGAAAAGAGTTTTGATTCTATTGTTCAATATAGATAAAACTTGGTCTGCACCCAAAGATTTTCTGGATTCTTGCAATGATCTCACAATCATTCATCCCCAGACGGAGCCACTGTTGGGACTGAAAAATTTCTCACATTTTTAATAGCTTAGATTCATGAATTCCACAAGGTTGCCACATTTTGAGTGCAAAATTGCTATATTCCATTTCACATGCCATATTCATCCATAGTCCCATCTGATTTGACCTTTTGACACACTGAAATCCCTTTGTTCATCATTGAGTAAGAGATTCTAAACAAACAATTCATATCAACATGACTAGGTATATGTCTCTCCGACCCATAAGTCATAGCCTCTCAATTCAAGAATTTCTAGCATATCGGCGAAAGGTTCATATGGTCACAACGATTAAAAGACCTTAGAAGATAACAAAGATTGTGTAATCAGTAGGATAGACCCTATCGTTCCACCGATGTTGGTCCATCAGCCTAAGAAAAGGTGTTGGAGTAGAATTTTAAAGTTATACCAAGTGTGAGAGTTACATCGATGGAGATTTCATTGGTGAAGTAATTAAGCTTTTTGGAGCAAAATTCTCAAACCAAGCCAGGCTCATAAGTCAAACTGATAGATTTCTCATCGGTCAGAAATTTATTGCCTCTTGCCAATAAAGCGGGTGAATAACTTATCGATGGAACTTATACAATCGGACCAAGTCCCTCAACATCATCTCGATCACATTAGTTACACCAATGGAAATATCATCAGCAAGAAACATGTCTTCTTTCGCCAATGAAGAAGGTGAACAAACTTATCGGTGGAACTTGTACACTCGGGCCAAGAATTTCAAGATTCTACTGATCTTATAAGTTACATTGATGAGAATATTTTTGGGAAGATTCTCACCAACCTGCCCTAGTGAATGCAACAATAACAAAATGTGTGTCAAGGAGACATGTATGATTGGGTTGAATCCCTAAGGTCTCACCAAACTGATCGGTCACACCAATGAAGAATATCGGGGAAGGTCTTGCAGATTCATCCAAGTAAAGGCAATGAAAAATATATGTCGGGAAGACATGTGTAGTCGGAGCAAGTTTTTCAAATCTCCCTAACTATGTGAGTCATGCCTATGAGAAGCTTTCTAAGTGACTCACACTGATAGCCCAACAAGGAATTTTGTCGGTGGTATAGTTGATATCAGTAGAGGTTGTCTTGGGGTCCCCGACAGGGTAAATTCCTCTTGATGCAGCATGAAACAATTCATTGAGGACTATCTTCAATATCGTTGAGATTCACACTGAGTCTCTCCAATTGTCTAAGAAGAATGAAAAAAATGACTAAAGGGGTGTGAAAAGGAGAAGTATGATAGATTTTCTTTGAAGAAATGAAATATTTTAGATCTTAAAGAATTGATACATCTGGTGTTATTGCTCGCAAGAGAAAATTGTTCAAAGGGGGAAATGAATCATTTTTCACCAGAGGTAGTTAAAAGGCAGGTAATTATTTTTACCCAAATTATATATTTTAGTGGGTGAAAATAGATGTGAAGTTTCCAGAAAAAGAACTATTGTGAAACAAATAACGAAGATTAAAATATTTAATTTGTCAAAGGAAATTAATTAAATGTTTTTTTGTCAAAGAAAAAGAATAATACTAAAGAGATGCAGCGAAAAAAAACGTGAAGGATCACAACTCTTGAAGAACAATGTATATATGTAAGATGAAATAAAATCATCAAGGAGGTAGTAGGTAGTGGTAGGTTAGGAAATTTCCAGTAGTTGGATAGGGTGATCAATTGTTGAAATAGAATGTTATGTTATGTATTGCAAAATATTTTGGAATAATATAATGGAAAATAAGATTTAATCTCCTGACTCAAATATTGGTTTCAATTGTTTGTTAAGTTAAAAAATTATACGACTATCTCCAAGTTGGTGTTCCTTATTATTTGAATTTATTCCAAGAAGAATTATAAATTCATCAGACACATTTGTTGTTCTTGTGTAATTTACTTAATTGGTTGCTTCAAGTAGGAATTAAAAATCCTTTTAAATAGATTACAATAATTTGGAAATATCAATTGGATCAATAAGAAGAATCTATAATTGAAGGTTGCCATTCTGTCTCTAGACAATTCTATTAAGTTATTCAAAACTGAATATATCAAGTATATCTTTCATTTTTTCAGTACACATTTTATGTCACTATGTGATCCCTTTTAACTAGTTCCTTCAAGGATGGATTGAAATCCTCTTAGATAGATCACAGTAACCTAATAGGTCTTGATTGGATGAATAGTCACATCCTTGCACATTTATACCAGGTATAAACTCATATAAGTGTCAAATAATTAGAATTGTATCCAATTAGTAAGTCACATATCATTTACATCTTGACTCCATTTACCCAACACAAGTAGGCACTGGTCATACCAATTCCATTTTAGAATTTCATAAAATCTTATCCATAAATTAATATTTCAAATTTCATTAGGATTAGAAGTAGTTATTAAGCTTTCATCTATCCCTCACTATTTTCCATTGGGGATAGATTGCACAAGTAGGAATCACACAGTTCAAGTCTGCACCATTTACATAGGTACACTCACCTAGGTTTGGTAGATCCTGAAGAGAAGAAGGTTCAAATACACAATTTTGCCTTGTTCATTAGCCAAAAATGTATCAAGAGCTTGGCAAACTCTTGTGGTTTCAAACCAACGTTTTTGAGACCTAACAGGACCTTATAGTCTTTATCCTTCTCATCCCGCATCTCCCAAACACTTCCTTTAAACTAAGGTAAGTTAGGGCAACCTGTTGCTCTTGGACCTTCGTGACCTAGGGCCTTGACATGGTTGGTCCCCCTCCCTTACAGTTCTAAAGTTTCATAACTTCTCGACTTAGCAATCTCTTTGTTGTTGTGGGGTTTCAAGTTTTCCTAACCTATGCCATGGTGTTCTAAAGTTTCATAACCTCCCAACCTAGCGATCTCTTTGTTGTCACAGGGTTCCAAGTTTTCGTAACCTATATCATGGGGTTCTAAAGTTTCATAACCTCATGACTTATCGATCTCTTTGTTGTCAACATGTCATGGGTTTTTAGAACTTCGCAACTTTCGACATGAGGTTTTGAGGTTCAAATTTTTAGTGACTTAGCAATATGCGATGGAGGGAATATGGTGGGACCCGATAGGTTGATAAGGATGGATGTTGATGTGTATAAGAAGATGGAGATTATCGATTGGATGATCATGCAATTCACATCCTTGTTGTGAATTTTGTGGCAGTGAGCTAGAATGGTGGGCCTCATGGGTAGTAAAATCTTATTTAAATCTTCATCGGTGGGATTTGATACATTGTAAATATAGACTGTTAATTATTAGGGTTTAGATCTAATGGAGGACTTTTTGTTGGGCTATCTTTCCCTAGAATGTAACTCCATTTTGTGAGGGTGTTGCACTATGGTTGTATACGAGCAAGAGTAAGAAGTAGAGTGAGAGACGATGATGTATTTAAGATTCTATTAGCATTTGTGTTGTCTTTGGATCTCTGAGTGGTGGTACTCCTGTAAGAAGCTTTCTCTACAAGTATATTGGGGTTTTCTCCTGAAAGGGTTTTCCCCACATAAATCACCATCTCACGTTGTATGTGATGTTTATGTTTATTCTTGTTTAAGTTTATGTAACTGTTAAATATCTGTAAATTTTTTGCATTATTCGCCTCTCAAGATTAGTGTAGGAATTTGTTTCGCTACCTTAACTTCCTTACAAGTGGTATTAGAGCTTAATCATTGTTGGTTTCAATTGTGGATTGTTGGGTTTTTTTAACTAATCCATATTTGAGTGGGAGCTTGTGCATAAGACACTTTGTGATCTTCTTACAAGAACTTTCCAATGGCAAGTTCATCAAGGAGAATAAAAGTGGATAAATTTTATGGAAATAATTTAGAAATGTGGAAGTTGAAGATGGTGGATCTATTGATAGATCAAGATCTGTGGGATGTTGTTGCTGAGAATGTTTCAAGGCCTGCAGATCCTACTAAGGATGCTCAATATGATGTTATGGATGGTAAAGCCAAGGTCTAATCAGATTATTCTTGAAAGAATTTTTTTTAATTAATTTCCATGAAGAGACCTTTGCACAGAACTATGGAAGAAGCTTGGTGAGATGTATCAAGAAAAATATTTAGTGAACAAGATCTTCTTGAGGAAGAAATTGTATTCCTTGTGAATGGAAGAGGGTGGATGGATTACAAAACACACAGAAGCATTCAATATACTATTGGCTTAGTTGGGATTAGTTGGTTTCAAAATGGATGAGGAAGAGAAATGCCAGATCTTGCTTTGTTCTTTTCCTGATTTGTGGGATTCTCTTGTTATGGCTATTGGGAGTACTTTTATTATATTGAAGACTAAAGATGTGGTGGGTTCTTTTATTTTTGAAGAGATGAGGAGGAAGGTATCCATCAACACCAAGGAGGCTTTGAATGTTCATGGAAGACCTAAGGAAAAAGGCAAGAAGAATGAGAAGCGTGAAAAATCCAAGTCTATGGGGATATCTAAGTCTTCTAGAAAGAAAAGTTATTTGCTAGAATTGTGGTAAACCTGAACATGTTCGTAAGGACTGCAAAGAGGAAAAAAAAGAAGAAAAAGAAAAAATTTGATTCTGATTCTAAGTCCGAGAAGGGACATGATGACACATTCATTGTAGCTTTGGCAACTTGTGGAAGTAATGTTTCATGGTTAATTGAATCAAGTGCATCTTTCCATATGAGCTTTAATAGAGATTGGTTTTCTGAATATGAAGAATTTGATGGAGGTAAGGTGTACTTGGGTGATGATTCTCATTTAGACATTGTTGGTCGTGGTAAATTTAAAATCATGTTTCTTGATGGTAGAATGAAAAGGATTAATGGTGTGTTGCATATACCTAGTTTAGCACAGAATTTGTTATCTGTGAGAAAAATAATAGATGTGGTTGTGTAGGCAGTTTTTTTTATGTAGGATGCAAGATGATTAGAGGTGCTATGGTGATTGCTAGAGGTGTCATATATGGCACATTGCATAAGCTTGATTCATGCACTGTTGAGTACAATATTACTTATGTGAAAATCAAGTCTATGGAAGAAGTGAGGTTTTCACCTTTAATAGATGGTCATAGCTTTTGGGTACCCAAGGGTGCTCTTTCTTTTGAAACAAAGTTACCTATAGAGAAAAACTATTTTATGGTACCAAAGACTTGGCCAAATTGGAGAAAAGGGTCTAAGGACCTTGAAAAATAAAACCTTTTTGAAGGTTTGTCTAATTGTAATCTTGAATTTGATTTTTGTGAGCATTGTATTCATGGAAAACAAAACCGCGTTCAATTTTACTCAACTTCTCATAAATCTTGTGGTATATTGGATCTTATTCATTCTAATGTGTTTGGTCATGTAGATGTTCCTTCAATTGGTAAATCTATATATTATGTTTCATTTATTGATGATTATAGTAGAAGGGCATGGGTATATTTTCTAAAGAGTAAATCTGAAGTTTTCAGTCAATTCAAAGAATTTTAAGAAATGGTTGAGTTCTAGACTGGAAAGAAAAAAATGTGTTTGAGAACTGATAATGAAAGTGAATTTTTCTCTAATGATTTTGATAGATTCTATAAATATTCATAGATATAAGACAACTCTTTATTCTCCACAACAAAAAGGAGTTACATAAAGAACGAACATGACACTGATGGAGAAGAATAGGAGTATGTTGAATGGTGTTGGCCTAGAACAAAGGTTTTGGGTTGAAGCTATTGTCATTTCTTGTTACCTAATTAACATGTCTCCTAAATTAAATATTGTTGATAAGACACCTATATAGGCATGGTTGGGTTGCAATCCTTCATTAAGACATCTTAGATTTTTTGTTTGTGAGGCATATGCACATGTGCCAAAGGAGAAGCGAACAGATTTGGAGAACAAGGTTGTGAAATGCATCTTCATCGGATACAGTTATGGTGTGAAAGGATACAAGCTTTGGGATCATGTTTCACATAAGATAATGCATAGTAGAAGTGTTATTTTTAGAGAAACTAAGCCTTCTTCTATTATAGTGCAGCCAGAACAAAGTAAATAGGAAGATGTGATTCAATTTACTTCTATGCCTGAGAAAGTTGAATCAAGGCCCATGGATAGACAAGAAGTTGAGGAGAGCTCATCCAACTTTGAATCTTTAGAAGAGGAGGAAGAACTTACAACTCAGCTTTTTTGTCAGTCTACAAGGAATAGACAACCACCTAAAACTTATTCACCTGATGATTGGAGATGTATTTTTTCTTTGAATACTAACATGGATGAACCCAGATCTGTAGAAGAGGCATTAGGTATGAATGATGCAGAATCCTAGAATATTGTTATGGATGAAGACATGACATTTTTGAAAAATAATGATACATTGGATCTTGTACCATTTCCTAAAGGATGAAAACCTTTTGGTTGCAAATGGGTGTTCAAGAAAAAGATTGGTCCATATGGAGGTATTGAGAAGTACAAGGCAAGGTTGGTTGTGAAGGGTTACTCTCAAGTTGAGGGTGTTGATTATGGTGAGATTTTCTCTTGTTGCAAAAATGAAATCCATTAGATTTTTACTTTCTATTGCTACTACTTATGATTTAGAGGTTGAGAAATTGGATGTGAAAACTACTTTCCTTGATGGTGATTTGGAGGAGGATATTTATATGACACAACCAAAGCACTACATGGTGAAAGGTAAGAGTAAATTGGTTTGCAAATTGAAGAAATCTTTGTATGGATTAAAACAAAGTCCTAGGATGTGGTACCAAAAAATTGATACATATGTGTTGAGTTTGGGATTTGAGCATTCTAAATCAAATCATTGTGTTTATTATAAAACTGATGGTGATCATTTCTTGTTTATTGTATTGTATGTTGATGATATGTTATTTATTGGTAAAGGGAATGGTATGATTTTAGAACTAAAATATTACCTTGCTGCTAAATTTGAAATGAAAGATCTTGGTGCAATGAAACACATTCTTGGGATGGAAATTAAAAGAGATAGAGTGAGAAAAAAGCTATGGCTTGGCCAAAGTAAGTATGTCAATTCAATTTTACAAAGATTTAACATGAAATATTGTAGATCATTGTGTGTTCTTGTTTTAGTTGGAACAAAGTTCTCTATTTCAAATTATCCAACATCCCCATCAGAGATAGAAGACATGAGTAGAGTGCCTTACCAAAGTGTAGTTGGAAGTTTGATGTATGTTATGGTTTGTACTAGACCAGACATTGCCCAAGTAGTGGGATTTATTTCTAGATATATGTCTAATCTTGGTAGAGTTCATTGGGATGCAGTTAAAAGCATCTTTAGATATTTGTGTGGTACCTCATATTATTCCTTATGTTATCATAGTAATATGAATGAAGGCGAGATTTCCCTTGATATTCATGGTTACGTGGATTCAAATTGGGCAAGTGATGTTGATAGCTGACAATCCACCAATGCTTATGTGTTTACATTATTTGGTGGTGCAATTAGTTGGATGAGCAAGTGACAGGTTGTGTTTGATTTTTCCACTACTGAAGCAGAGTATATGGAAGCTACTCATGCTTGTAAAGAAGCGATTTGGCTTAAGATATTGTGTTCAGATATTGGAATAAAACAAGGTGTAGTGACAATTTATTGTGATAGTTAGAGTGTGATATGTCTAGCCAAGAACCCAAAATTTCATGCCAAGACCAAGCATATTGATGTACAATATTATTTTGTTCGAGATATGGTCGAAGATGGTAGCATGAAATTGGTTAAGGTAGAGACTGTGATGAATGTTGCTGATTCTTTAACTAAGCCAGTGAGCACAAAGAATTTTAGATGGTGTTAAAAAAAATTGGGCCTTTTGGCCCCTAGAAATCAAGAGACAATGTTTACTCCCTCTCGTTGCTCTTGCAAGGTGTTTGACAAGTGGGAGATTTGTTGGGAAATTGTGTCTCAACCTTGCAATTAAATAACAATTATTGTTGATAGGATAAATGGTTTTGTTACTTAAGTCATGGGGTTCCAAGTTTTCCTAATATAAGTCACGGGGTTATAAATCTCCATAACTTCTTGAATTAGTGATCTCCTTGTTTTCGTGGGGTTCCAAGTTTTCCTAGCCTATGTTGCAGGGTTCTAAAAGTTTCACAACTTCTTGACTTAGCGATCTCTTTGTTGTCATAGGCTTCCAAGTTTTCCTAACCTATATCATGGGGTTTTAAAGTTTCATAACCTCTTAACTTAGTGATCTCTTTGTTGTCGACATGTTGTGGGTTTTTTGAACTTCATAACCTCTGACATGATGTTCTGAGGTTCAAATTTGTAGTGACTTAGTGATATGTGATGGAAGGCATATGGTGGGACCTGATAGGTTTATAAGGATAGATGGTGATGTGTATAAGAATATGGTGATTATTTATTGGATGATCGTGCAATTCACATCCTTGTTGTGAATTGTGTGGTAGTGATCTAGAATGGTGTGCCTCGTGGGTAGTTACAAGATTATATAAATATTCATCGATAGGAGTCAAGATACATTGTAAATATAGACCATTAATTATTAGGGTTTAGATCTAATGGAGGATATTTTTTTGGGCTATCTCTCCCCAAAATGTAACTCTATTTTGTGATGGAACTACATTACGACTGTATGTGAACGACAATAAGAGGCAAAGTGAGAGATGATGATGTATTTTGAGAGTTTTTTAGTAGTCGTGTTGTTTCTGGATCTCTAGGTGGTGATACTCCTATAAGAATATTTCTCTGCAAGTATATTGTAATCTTTGTGATTTATGATATTGCTATCAAGATTCAACCGTGTAGTTTTCGAGTCAAACTCATTGACCCATGATTCATGAGTAGTGGTTCACAAGAACCCATCTCTCATGATAATGAATGTTCCACTTAGCACTCATTGCATCTAGGTGATGCTCACAGAGGTGAAGCATTGGTCCATCCCAGGAGGTCACCCATCCCAGTATTGCTCCAGCTCAAGCACACTTAACCACAGAGTTTCCCCCAAGGTTAAGCCCACTTAGCTTGCTACCCCATTTGCAAAACCTTCAATAAGTGTTATGCCTTATGAACCATTCATTATAGAGCCCCTTTAGCTCATCAATTGATAAGTAGGAGGTTTTTCCACAACGTGTCAAATTATGATATTGCTATCAGGATTCAACCGTGTAGTTTTCGAGTCAAACTCATTGACCCATGATTCATGAGTAGTGGTTCACAAGAAGCCATCTCTCATGATAATGAAAGGTCCACTTAGCACTCATTGCATCTAGGTGATGCTCACAGAGGTGAAGCATTGGTCCATCCTGGGAGGTCACCCATCCCAGTACTGCTCTAGCTCAAGTGCGCTTAACCATAGAGTTTCCCCCAAGGTTAAGCCCACTTAGCTTGCTACCCCATTTTCAAAACCTTTAGCAAGTGTTATGCCTTATGAACCATTCATTATAGAGCCCCTTTAGCTCATCAATTGATAAGTAGGAGGTTTCTTCCACAACGTGTCAAATTATGATATTGCTATCAGGATTCAACCGTGTAGTTTTCGAGTCAAACTCATTGACCCATGATTCATGAGTAGTGGTTCACAAGAACCCATCTCTCATGATAATGAATGGTCCACTTAGCACTCATTGCATTGAGGTGATTCTCATAGAGGTGAAGCATTGGTCCATCCTAGGAGGTCACCCATCCCAATACTGCTCCAGCTCAAGCACACTTAACCACAGAGTTTCCCCCAAGGTTAAGCCCACTTAGCTTGCTACCCCATTTGCAAAACCTCAGAAAGTGTTATGTCTGATGAACTATTCATTATAGAGCCCCTTTAACTCATCAATTGATAAGTAGGAGGTTTCTTCCATAGCATGTCAAATTATGATATTGCTATCAGGATTCAACCATGTAGTTTTCAAGTCAAACTCATTGACCCATGATTCATGAGTAGTGGTTCACAAGAACCCATCTCTCATGATAATGAATGGTCCACTTAACACTCATTGCATCTAGGTGATGCTCACAGAGGTGAAGCATTGGTCCATCCCAAGAGTTCACCCATCCCAGTACTGCTCCAGCTCAAGCGTGCTTAACCACAGAGTTTCTCCCAAGGTTAAGCCCACTTAGCTTGTTGTGGAAGAAACCTCCTACTTATCAATTGATGAGCTAAAGGGGCTCTATAATGAATGGTTCATAAGGTGTAACTCTTGCTGAAGGTTTTGCAAATGGGGTAGCAAGCTAAGTGGGCTTAACCTTTGGGGAAACTTTGTGGTTAAGCGCGCTTGAGCTGGAGCAGTGTTGGGATGGGTGACCTCCCAGGACGGACCAATGCTTCACCTCTGTGAGCATCACCTAGATGTAATGAGTGCTAAGTGGACCATTCATTATCATGAGAGATGGGTTCTTGTGAACCACTACTCATGAATCATGGGTCAATGAGTTTGACTCGAAAACTACATGGTTGAATCCTGATAGCAATATCATAATTTGACACGATGTGGAAGAAACCTCCTACTTATCCATCTTTGTGATTTATTGAATAATATATTAGGTGGCTTTTGGAGTGTGGGGTTTTTCTCTCGAAAGGGTTTTCCCCACATAAATCATTGTTTCATGGTATGCATGATATTTATGTTTATTCTTGTTTAAGTTTGTGTAATTGTTAAAGATCTATAAAAATTTTGCATTATTCTCCTCTCAAGATTAGTGTAGGAAGTTGTTCTGCTACCTTAGCTTCCTTACATGCCCAAGATTGGAGCCCGGTCTCCTCCACTCTCTTCACATATACATGTATCGATGGATCGAGGGTCGCAAGGCTTATATTAAAGGATGTTGGCCATACCTTGGGGTAAAAATTTTGGTCTATCCCCTTTTATGGTTTTCTGGTAAACATGGTTGAGGTCATCCTTGGGGTGATTAAATCCCTAAGAAAGCCTCCTACTTTAAAATTAAAAGGAAAATTTTTTATATTTTTGATCTCCAAGATTACTCAAAGCACAAGGAGAGAGCATACATAGACAACATCTCCTTGGGTAAACAAACAAAAATTTATATCTTAGAGTATTTTTGATCCCCAAGTTCACACTAGGCACAATGGGAGAGCATATGTACTCTAAAACCCACCAAACATGAAAAATAATGTTCAATTACCTTAATGAAATTGAAGTGTTTTCTATTTTATAAAAAAATGACACATAATCCTATAACAAATATGGCATTAGTTTAGGTGTTTGGTCTTCTATCCAACAAATTCCACAACCTACTCAAGAAAATATTAGTAACCCAAAAATTGCATAGATGATTGCATCATAGTATGTGAAAAATTACTAACATATTATACTTTAAGCAATTACACTCACCTTTCTTATAGATGTGCCCAAACTAGCCATAGATGCACCACTCTAGCCTACAAATGTTCCACTCTACACAACAAAAAAAACAAAAATACAAAAATGGAGGTATATGTGTAACCCTAAAGATTTGATTGTCAGCTTGGGGATGATTAATTGCAAAAAATAGTCAAAAATCAATAGAAACCCATAGATTAGCTAATTGAAAAGACCAAAAGACAAAATTCTAATATCTAAAAACTCAATGATCTCCTTGTCAAGCAACTACATAACTTTGAGAAGCAATTGCATAATTCTGAAAAGCCATTGTGATTATGTTAGTCACATATGTGCCTATCTGCACAAAAAATGCACCTTTCTAGTTTGTATATGTGCCAAAACTTAAATAGTTATTCCAATCCATAAACAAGTGTGCCAATTCAGATGCAGGTGTGTTAATCCCACTTTTAATCCTTCAAAAACTTGAAAAAATCACAAAATATGTTGGATTTTAGGGACTTAGGTGTCCCACCAGTGTGTTAAAATGTAAGACCTGGGAAATTATTAGGGAAACCAATAACAAACAACAAACAATTGAAATCCACAATCAAATTCAACAAAAGATCATATCAATGAAGCATAAAAGAATCACAAAAATAAAACCATAAATATGCATGAATCCTTCGCTTTGCTCCATTTTTCTCCTCTCTTCACCTTGGAGAATGGTGTTATAGTATTAATTTGCTCTCATATTTTTAGTAGCATAATAGCATAAAGCACTAATAATATGAGTATAGTTTCTTCACAATTATTTGGGAGGAGGAATAGATGATAGGAAGGTTGAATTTATAGATGTTTGGTGACACTAATCAATGGTCAAGATTTGAGAGATTAAGAAGATCAATGGTTCAAAATTAATGAGAGGAATTGAGAGCGAGTTAGTTTATATCTTGATTGTAGCTAATTGATCATATGGATTAGTTAAGAGGGTTGATTGGAGTGATAACTAAGACTAATGATTAGTGGATTGAATTGATTGCTTAGTGAACTCAAAGTGACTAGGAGTGAAGTGGATTTAATTGAGGAGTAGACTAAGAGTAAGTCTCGACTAAGAGTAAGTCTCAGTCAACTAATGAGGTGGAAATGCATGTGTAATTAATAATAATTACTTGTGTAAATGGATAAATAGATAATTAACTAATGAGAGAATAATTAAATAATTGAGAGTAATTATTTAGTTTGGTGGAATAATTAATGATAAATTAATTAAATAATATTTATTTAATTAATTAATTGAGAAGGAAAAGAATAATTTGTGAGTTAATTTATTAAATAAAATTATTTAAATAATCATAGAAGAATAAATAGTAATATAAATTAATTAAATTATCTGAAATCATTTAAATAATCGTGAAGAATAAATTTAAAGATAATTAAAAAATAAAAATTATTTAACTATAGGAGTTGGCATTAGATTAATTAATATCAAAAAAATGATTAGTGTGATGTGATGTTAGGGAACAATAGTCGATTTTAAGTATCTATAGATACAATAACATTCACCCCACTCACTACAACATGAAAAAAATCTAATGCAATATATCTCTTGTTTATATTGAGCTCTAAACACTTAATTTTTATTTATCTAATCGAAGATAAATAAAATGTTAAAGTTGGATGTTTAATTCATAATCAACTTACAATATTTTTTACAATGTTAAAAAGTTTTAACAAATAGTCATATATTCTGCATTCAAATTATTTATTTTAAATCATTATGAAAATATCATCTATCTTTTCTTTTATTAGTTCATTTTGGGAATAATCGGTGCAAAAATAAATAAAATATTAATCCTTTTTTATAAATGATGTGCATGTAATGTATTTAATTTATAGAATCAAATTTCAACTCTATTGATGGCTTGGATAATATGAACATTATTATATACATCATAACAATCATTTTCTATTGTGATGTGGCAAGATAAATTAATATGAAAATAATTTCTAGACTTAATAAAATTACATTGTTCACTTTGAATTTTTTTTATCTTGTTAAATAATATGTTTAAGATTACTTAATTTATTAGACACAATAAAATTCACTCCTCATTACAACAAAAAAAAAATGAAATATATATCTTGTTTATATTGATCTAAACACTTAATTTGTATTTATCTGATGCAAGATAAATAACATGTTAAATATGACTATTTAATTCATGAAAATATTTTTTACAATGTTAAAAAAATTGGACAAACAATCCTAGTCAACATTTAATTATTTATTTTAAATAGTTGTGTAAATGTCATCTATCTTTCCTTTTATTAGTTAATTTTGGGAATAGTTGGTGCAAAAATTAAAAAAATATTTATCCATTCTTGTAAATTATATGTCCAATGCATTTAATTTATTGAATCAAACTTCAACTCTATTAATGGCTTGGATAATATGAACATTATTATAAACATCATAACAATCATTGTCTATTGTGAGATGGCAAGATAAATTAGTATGAAAGTAATTTCAAGACTTAATAAAATTACATTGTTGACTTTGAAATTACTTTGTCTCATCAAATAATGTATTTAATATTACTTAATTTGTTAGAAACAATAAAATTTACTCCACTCACTACAACATTAAGAAACGTAATGCAATATATCTCTTTTTTATATTACTCTAAACACTTAATTTTTATTTATCTAATGCAAGATAAATAGCATATTAAAGTTGGCCATTTAATTCATGAACAACTTACAATGTATTTTACAATGTAAACAAAATTGAACAAACAATCCTAGTCTACATTAATTTTTTATTTTAAATAGTTGTGAAAATCCCATCTATCTTTCCTTTTATTAATCTTTCCTTTCATTAGTTTATTTGGGAATAGTTGGTGCAAAAATCAAAATTTTCTTTATCCTTTTTTATAAATTGTGTGTCCAATGCATTTAATTTATTGAATCAATTTTCAAGTCTATTAATGACTTGGATAATATGAACATTATTATATACATCATAGCAATCATTATCTATTGTGAGATGGCAAGATAAATTAGTATGAAAGTAATTTCTAGACTTAATAAAATTACACTGTATACTTTGAAATTACTTTATCTCATTAAATAATATATTTAGTGTACTCAATTTATTAGACACAATAAATTCACTCCACTCACTACAACATTAAAAAAACCTAATGCAATATATCTCTTGTTTATATTGTTCTAAACACTTAATTTTTATTCATCTAATATGTTTAACTCATGATCAACTTACAATGTCTTTTATAATATTAAAAAGTCTAAACAAACAATCCTATGGTCTACATTTTATTCTAAATAATTGTGAAAATGTCATCTATCTTTTCTTTTATTAGTTCATTTTGGGAACAATTAGTGCAAAAATGAAAATTTTCTTTATCCTTTTCTATAAATTATATGTACAATGTATTTAATTTATTCAATCAAATTTTAAATCTATTAATGGCTTGGATAATATGAAAATTATTATATACATCATAACAATCATTTTCTATTGTCAAGTGGCAAGATAAATTAATATGAAAATAATTTCTTGATTTAATAAAATCACATTGTTGACTTTGAAACTATTTTCTCTTGTTAAATAATATATTTGAAATTATTTAATTTATTAGACACAATAAAATTCACTCCACTCACTACAACATAACTGTTGTGCATATTTTGCACACACGCCCCACCGTTGGCGGGGACCCTCTTTTTTCGCTCCTGGTAGGCTTCTTTGCTCCCGTCTCATTTTGCGTGCCCCTCATTTTGCTGTTCTAGTTGGTCAACGTGCCCTTCAAAGTCTCATTTTTCACTGACCATATTTTTCCCCTAAAATAAAAATGACTAAGTCTTGGGTTTGTCGGGCTTCGCTTCGCCCCCACCCCCCCGCTCGCTCAATTCGCTTTTTCTTTCATTCTTTGACTTTGGGGATAGATTCTCTATGGATTTTGGATGTTTTTGTGGTTCCTAAGTGAACTGACAAGGTTTTATTAAGTTTCAGGAATTTTTGAAAATTCCAAAATTGTTTTCCTGCAACAGCATTCCTACAGCGGCATTCCGGCCTCGTGTTTCCGGAACGTACAAGCGCACCTCCAAATCTAAAACGGACTTCGACCCAGATGCTAAAATGGGGTCTTATCCTCCCCTAAAATTTCAAATTCCAAATTTGTAGTGAGAAAATACCATCTAAAGTTCCGTGCTCCGTCGGCCATTTCAAAACAACATTCCTATAACGGCATTTCGGCCTCACATTTCTGGAATGTACAAGTGCACCTCCAAATCAAAAAGGGACTTCGACCCAGATGCTAAAATGGGGTCTTATCCTCTCCTAACCTTTAAAATTCCAAAATTGCAGTTGGGAAATACCATCTAGAGTTTCGTGCTCCGTCGGCCGTTTCAAAACAACATTCCTACAGCGGCATTCCGGCCTCACGTTTCCAGAACGTACAAGCGCACCTCCAAATCAAAAATGGACTTCAACCCAGATGCTAAAATGGGGTCTTATCCTCCCATGATGTTTCAAATTCCAAAATTGCAACCGAGAAATACCATCCAGAGTTCTGTGCTCCATCGGTCGTTTCAAAACAACATTCCTACAATGGCATTTCGGCCTCACGTTTTCGGAACGTACAAGCGCACCTCCAAATCAAAAACGGACTTCGACCTAGATGCTAAAATGGGGTCTTATCCTCCCCTGACCTTTCAAATTCCAAATTTGCAGCCAGGAGATACCATCTGGAGTTTCGTGCTCCGTCGACCATTTCAAAACAACATTCCTATAGTGGCATTCGAGCCTCATGTTTTCGAAACATACAAGCGCACCTCCAAATAAAAAATGGACTTCGACCGAGATGCTCAAATGGGGTCCTATCATCCCTTAACCTTTCAAATTCCAAATTTGCAGCCAGGAGATACCATCCGGAGTTCCGTGCTCCATCAGTCGTTTCAAAACAACATTCCTACAGCAGCATTTTGGCCTCATGTTTCTGGAACGTACAAGCACACCTCCAAATCAAAAACAGACTTTGAACTAGATGCTAAAATGGGGTTTTATCCTCCCTTGACCTTTCAAATTCAAAATTTGCAGTCAAGAAATACCATCCGGAGTTCCATGCTCCGTCGGCCATTTAAAAACAACATTCCTATAGCGGCATTTCAGCCTCACGTTTCTGGAGTGTACAAGTGCACCTCCAAATCAAAAACGGACTTCGACCCAGATGCTAAAATGGGATCTTATCCTCCCTGGAACTTTCAAATTTCAAAATTGCAGTCGAAAAATACCATCCGAAGTTCCGTGTTCTGTCTATTGTTTCAAAACAACGTTCCTAAAACAACATTTCGGCCTCTCATTTCCGGTTTCAAGAAGCCTACCATGGGTCCGTCATTAGAACCATTTGATCCAATAAGGAATGCTGAAATTTCATCAGGAATAAGGTGGCTTTCAATCAATTTCAGTTATAGTAAAAGGGAAATTAACTAGAAGGCAAAACTGCTACAGTGACTAGCCACTACAAGACAAAATAGGGAAAAGACAAAGATGTATTTTAAATTACTGAATATTGTGGGGTAGGTGAAGCCCTAATGTAATTGAATCTGAGCCACACAATGTAACTCAATCATATCTATTCATTTGGGTTTTGGTAAACTATAAATAGGGGTCTTCCCCTCATTTGTAAGTGTTGGAGAGCTGTTGTAAAAATATTTTGCAGCAATAGAAAGTAGCATTACATGATCTATGGGTGTTAATTTTGAGTTTGCTCATTATGTGTGCATGGTTCTACCTTCCAAGTTAGTTTTAGTTGTAGTTTCTTGAATGGAAGTGGTAATGGTGATTGTTGTTTTAGTATTTGATGAATTTCCAGCCCATACTTTTGGCACTTGTTGATGACAAGCTATTGTGCAAAGTTAGCCTGGGCTTCTTTATTTGATTGTTGCAACCTAGTTCACGTGCATGTTCATGATGTGTGTATGCAAACTAAAAATCTGCAATCCTTAGAAGATTGCATTGGTTTTGTGTAACTGTAGGATCCTCTTGGCCAAGAAAAACTTAGTTTAGGGAGTTTGTCTACTGTAGCAGCCTCCATGATCACTGTTCATTTGTAGTTTCAGATCCAGGAACCTTCTCTCCTCCCTGCCCTTTTTCCCTTTTTTTAATAAGTAACGTTAGGCAAGGTTCATTGCACATTGTAAAGCTAAATCTAATGTTGAAATGGAGTTCCAGACTTGTTGTTTGAACCTGCAACAAACACTTAACAACTTTCTCATCTGAAGAACTCCATTTGTAGATCCAACACTTTGCAATTCATCTGTAAGTCCACCTTGTGATTCCAACAAATCACATCAAACAACTGATATATTCTAAGCATCATCAAGACCTGACATCTGAGAGACGTTGGAATAGTGTTTTGCAATTTGATTGTGGAAGATTGTCTTTCAAGAGAGGTGATGCACCTATGCATTACTTGTGTTGAGAAATGCATTAAAACACCATCAACAGAACTGGCACTAGAAGGAGGCAGAACAAGGACATTGCTTCATTCATCTCATGCCCTTCTCCTCCTAATGACCATCAACAAAACTGGCACTAGAAGGAGGTCCGACATGTTGAGGCTACAAAGTTGAATGTTGGATGTTGGATGTTGATAAGAGCACTTTCAAAGAAGAAATATGAGATAAGAAGATCTCTTTTAATGCTGAAACATAAAATCAAAAAATTTTGAAGGCAAAAAGAAGCTTAGTCGAAATGGAGCAGCATGTGCAAATCAACATCAGTCAACTACATGCGGATTTAAATAGGAGATTGAGAAGGTCGTTGCAGCAATTTGCATTGGTAGATAAGTGTAGGATCCATTGCACTTGCAGGCACAATGAATTGGAGTGTTTAACCTTCTTGAGCAAAATTGAAAGAGTCTTGCAAAGAGAGATTCCCTTTTGGGAAATATATCAGCCTTTAGCCCTTGCAAACCTGTAGGAGGAATTGACAACCATGGAAGCCAAGGAATTTGAAGAACTGATCCAAGAATGTTTGGGCAGCAAAGACAAACCAAGATTGGAGGAAGCACTAATGTTAAGTTGGTGCAAATTTCACAATGCACCACATTCAAAATTTACTTGTCTGTCATGTGCAAACATCATCACCCAAGTCAAAGGCAATTTCAACAAGCTGGAGTAGCCAACTATCAAGGAGAATGAGTCATCCCATATGGTAGAAAATCTATTAGCAACTGGAGGACAGCACCTTCAAGATAAACCAGGAAATCCGCCACAAACTAGTGCTGGGACAGCAAACACTGAAGCTGAACATCAAGAGGAAGAAGTTGATTTCCTGGGGACAACAGAAAGATTTGGTGAAGGTTCACTAGGAATGGAGTTGAAAAGCCTCTCCTTTATGAGTAAAGGGCAGTCCTCCACTCAGGAAGAGGAGCCATTGGCAGTTGAGGATGAGTCAATCAAGTTTGCAGCAGTGTATGCTGGGGCAGCCAATGAAGATGCTGAAAATCAGCAAGAGGAAGAGGTTGACAGCCTTGGGATAGCAGAAAATGATGATGAAGGCATAACTGAAGTTAGACTGGAAGACCTCTCCTTCATCAATGATAGTGACCAAGAACCTGAAAATGCAGACTTGGAGGAGTGGGAACAACTACGTGTTCACTACTAGTTTTGTGTTTCAAACGACGATGAGAACCCAATCATGGATAGATATAATGAGCTAGTGTCAAGGCTAGCAAATGATTGGTTTGAGCTAAAATGTCAAGTGGATTTGGAGATATTGTTGCTACCAAATTGGTGCAGGCCCCATGATTCATCGCACTCGGAGTCCACATGCGAGCTATGCCAAGAAGCTATCCAACAAGTTAGAGAACAAGCAAGGCAACCAAACACACCACTCCCTGTAGTGGCTTTAAGAATGGAACATGAGGACCAAGAGCCTCAGCCAAGTGAAAAATCAACTAAAGGTAGTCCTCAAGAGGATGTTGGGACAACAATAGAAGAAGGAAAACAATACAATCTCGAGCTTCCGAGTGATGAAGTAGATCAAACTGGAATGTTGTCCACCAGTCATCAAGAATTTTTTCCTCTTGAAGAAAATTTGTGCACTATGGACGATGGGCTTTATGGTGAGTCTTTGGGGGAAAATCGCATAGTAAATTTTGGCCCCCTTGATGAGGTGCCATCAATTGATGACTTCTTTCCATTGGGAGTTGTGCTACAGAGGTATGCTCATGTCAAGGAAGAACACATCCTAAAAGATGGTAGCAATGAGGACATACTCCTTGAGCCTCCGAATGGTGATGCACAAGAGTCTCTGGATTGGGAGAGGGGTTCCTTCTCCGTTTATAGCGATAGTGAGCAAGGGGAAATGAGTGAACGTCATGATGAGTTCCATGAACAGAAAAGAGAAGAAGACAAAGGTTGGGGTGCTGAGATAGCTGCCAACAGAGATGAAGCACCTAGTCGACTACAAGATGCAACTTGGAGTCCTTCTGCCATGATCGTTGTGGATCCTCCTTATTCAGATGGCTACAATAGGATAGATTCATACATGTCATCATCCCATGATATTGAGCATCTTGAAGATAGGTTCGACACTTGGGAAAGGAGATGGGACAGCGTGCTGCCTTTTCGAGACAACAATCAAGTGGATCTCAAGTTTGTGAATGATCAATATGATGAAGTACTTCTTTTTGAAGAGCTGCCAAGGGGGATTGTTGATCCCATGCAAGACATGGAAGAAGTGTTTGCTGCCCCACCCTCCCTGCCTTATGCAGAATTGATTCCTGAAGTGCTGCACCCTCCACCATGCCCACTTGAGGTTGCTGATGCAAAGACTGACGATGTGGTGCTTGCTCTTGATTGTCAAATGCTGCCACCTACATGTTATGAAATCCAGGTTTTATCCTTCCTTCCTCCTATTAATTTTCATAGCTGCACTTATCATTTTGATTATGGGAATGAGGAAAAATGGACGTGCTTATGGATTAATCACGGGTTTAATGAGCCCCCTCAATTGTTGATTCTTTGTGATGTTCGGGTAGAATTTGAAATCTACCATATTGAATTTATTCCCTCTGAATATAAGGATAAATCTGCATGGTATAGAACTATAACGATTGCTCGTCTGCTTGTGCAGGCATTGCAAAATCCAATGGGCATGAGTATCGATTGGCTTTGCTTGAACATAGTTCTTTGTAAATATCTGTGTACATAATTCATTTTGAGTAGTGTAGGTTTCTTCTAAATACTCTGCTTTCCTGATTTCCTTAGGTTAGTTGGTTTGTTGTAGGTTTCTTGCTTTGGGGTGTTTTCTTTCGTTGTCTCGTTTTGGTGTTTGCTTTTCATTTGCTTTTGTTTGCTCTTGCTTTGCTGCCGCTTTACTTGGGGTCCCTCTATTTTTGGATGGGTGCATCTATGCACTCAACAACCATTCATATTTCCTGGGGTTGTTCTATATATTTCTTTTTCAAACTCTAATCAAGTTTTCAGAGTGGATGGTGAGGATCTTTTGTTAGTATCAAGTGATCTAGATGTTTGATTCAAAGTGGATAAGTCATTAATTGGTATGATTCTAAAGTATTCTTGAATCTTATATCTCTCACAAATTTTAAGAATCTGACGGTCAATGTAGGTCCTTTGTGAAGTCTAGTTAAGTGAAAAATCTAAAATTCTGCTCCAACGCCACTATGATTCTCAGCCCTGAGTGCGAGCTTCATTGCTTGCAGGTTGAATAAAAGAACTTAAAAGATAAAAGAAACAAAAGAAAGAAAGAAAAATATTAAAAATCAAAAGAAAAGAAATTCAATTTTTCAGGGGTATACGAGCAACTCTACCGGGGCTATGGACACCCGGTCGATAGTAGAGCAATGTTCAGGAGAATCACATCGACAACCTCGTCGGAGCTATGGACGCCTGACTAGCAGCGAGGCAATGTCACGGATGCTTTTGGAGTTAGAATAAACTACGTAACTTAACTTGATGGAGCTTGGGTTCTTGCAGTAATTGAAGGATGGGAATTAATACAATTGCACACACTTGGATTTTCAGCATACTGAAGGTTGGGTTAACTAGTGGTTTTGATCCTTTAGTTGAGTGTCTGGCTTGTTTTCCCTAGCATGAAGGTCGGAACCAGAGATTATGGGTTCATGATTCCAATTTTTCATCGAAATGCTCTAGAGCATTTCCCCCAGCGAGTCACTATTTGTTGTGCATATTTTGCACACACGCCCCACCGTTGGCGAGGACCCTCTTTTTTCACTCCCGACGGGCTTCTTTAGTTCCGTCTCATTTTGCGTGCCCCTCATTTTGCTGTTCTAGTTGGTCAACATGCCCTTCAAAGTCTCATTTTTCACTAACCATATTTTTCCCCTAAAAAAAAATTGGCTAAGTCTTGGGTTTTTCGAGTTTCGCCCCCCTCGCTCGATTCGCTTTTTCCTTCATTCATTGACTTTGGGGATAGATTTCCTATGGATTTTGGATGTTTTTGTGGTTCCTAAGTGAATTGACAAAGTTTTATTAAGTTTCAGGAAGTTTTGAAAATTCCAAAACTGTTTTCCTGCAACAGAATTCCTACAGCGGCATTTCGGCCTCGTATTTCTGAAATGTACAAGCGCACCTCCAAATCAAAAATGGACTTTGACCAAGATGCTAAAATGGGGTCTTATCCTCCCCTGACCTTTCAAATTCCAAATTTGCAGCGAGGAAATACCATCTGGAGTTCCGTGCTCCATCGACCATTTCAAAACAGCATTCCTACAGCGGCATTTCGGCCTCACATTTTTGGAACGTTCAAGTGCACCTCCAAATCAAAAAGGGACTTTGACCCAGATGCTAAAATGAGGTCTTATCCTCCCCTGACCTTTCAAATTCCAAAATTGCAGCTGGGAAATACCATTTGGAGTTTCGTGCTCCGTTAGTCGTTTCAAAACAACATTCCTACAATGGCATTCCGGCCTCACGATTCTGGAACATACAAGTGCATCTCCGAATCAAAAACGGACTTCAACCCAGATGCTAAAATGGGGTCTTATCTTCCCCTAATGTTTCAAATTCCAAAATTGTAGCCGAGAAATACCATCCGAAGTTCTGTGCTCCGTCGACCGTTTCAAAACAGCATTCCTATAGCGAGATTCTGGCCTCACGTTTCCGTAACGTACAAGCGCACCTCCAAATCAAAAATGGACTTCGATCCAGATGCTAAAATGGGGTCTTATCCTCCCCTGACCTTTCAAATTCCAAATTTTCAGCCGGGAGATACCATCCGGAGTTTCGTGCTCTGTCGGCCGTTTCAAAACAGTATTCCTACAATGGCATTCCAACTCACATTTCTGGAACGTACAAGCGCACCTCCAAATAAAAAAGGGACTTCGACCTAGATGCTCAAATACGGTCTTATCCTCCCTTGACCTTTCAAATTCCAAATTTACAGCCGAGAGATACCATCCGAAGTTCTGTGCTCTGTCAGCCGTTTCAAAACAACATTCCTACAGTGGCATTTCGGCCTCACATTTCCGGAATGTACAAGCGCACCTCCAAATCAAAAACGGACTTTGACCCAGATGCTAAAATGGGGTCTTATCCTCCCTTGACCTTTCAAATTCCAAATTCACAGCTAGGAAATACCATCCGGAGTTTCATGCTCCGTCGGCCGTTTCAAAACAACAATCTTACAGCGACATTCCGGCCTCACGTTTCTGGAATGTACAAGCGCACCTCCAAATCAAAAATGGACTTCGACCCATATGCTAAAATGGGGTCTTATCCTCCTTGGAACTTTTAAATTCCAAAATTGCAGCTAAAAAATACCATCCGGAGTTCTGTGCTCCGTCGGTCATTTCAAAACAACATTCGTAAAACAGCATTTCGGCCTCTCATTTCTGGTTTCAAGAAGCCTACCATGGGTCCGTTGATAGAACCATTTGATCCAATAAGGAATGCTGAAATTCCATTGGGAAGAAGGTGGTTTTTAGTCAATTTCAACTATAGTAAAAGGGAAATTAGCTAGAAGGAAAAACTGCTACAGTGACTAGCCACTACAAGACAAAATAGGGAAAAGACAAAGATGTATTTTAAATTACTAAATATTGTGGGGTAGGTGAAGCCCTAATGTAATTGAATCTGAGCCACACAATTTAACTCAACCATAGCTATTCATTTGGGCTTTGGTAAACTATAAATAGGGGTCTTCCCCTCATTTGTAAGTGTTGGAGAGCTGTTGTAAAAACATTCTGTAGCAATAGAAAGTAGCATTGCATTATCTATGGGTGTTACTTTTGAGTTTTCTCATTATGTGTGCATGGTTCTACCTTCCAAGTTAGTTTTAGTTGTAGTTTCTTGAATGGAAGTGGTAATGGTTATTGTTGTTTCAGTATTTGATGAATTTCTAGCCCATACTTTTGGCACTTGTTGATGACAAGTTGTTGTGCAAAGTTAGTCTGGGCTTCTTTATTTGATTGTTGCAACCTAGTTCACTTGCATGTTCATGATGTGTGTATGCAAATTGAAAATCTGCAATCCTTAGAAGATTGCACTGGTTTTGTGTAACTGTAGAATCCTCTTGGCCAAGCAAAACCCAGTTTAGGGAGTTTGTCTACTATAGTAGCCTCCATGATCACTGTTCATTCATAGTTTCAGATCCAAGAACCTTCTCTCTTCCCTGTCCTTTTTCCCTTTTTTTTAATAAGTAACCTTAGGCAAGGTTCATTGCACATTGTAAAACTTAATCTAATGTTGAAATGGAGTTCCAGACTGCTGTTTGAACCTGTAGCAAACACTCAACAACTTTCCCATCTTAAGAACTCCATTTGCAGATCCAACTTCTTTGCTTTGTAACTCATCTGTAAGTCCACCTTGTAATTCCAACAAATCACATCAAACAATTGATATATTCCAAGCATCGTCAAGACCTGACATCTGAGAGACCTTGGGATAGTGTTTTGCAATTTGATTGTGGAAGATTGTCTTTCAAGAGAGGTGATGCACCTATGCATTACCTGTGTTGAGAAGTGCATGAAAACACCATCAACAATAACAAAACCTTAACTTATTTTTTATTTATCTAATGCAAGATAAATAACATGTTAAAGATGACTATTTAATTCATGAACAACTTACAATATTTTTTTTAGTGTTCAAAAATTTGAACAAACAATCCTAGTCTACATTTAATTGCTTATTTTAAATAGTTGTGAAAATGTCATCTATCTTTCCTTTTATTAGTTCATTTTGTGATGCAGGAGCATTTTGGCAGATTGGAAATCAACATCAACCAAAAATAAGTATTTTCTTTTCATTTTTAATTTTGCATTTGGGTGTGGGTTGGAGCTTTAAGAGCATCTTGTGGAGTGTTTGAAGGATAAAATCTTCATTTACCAATACTTGGATGTTCATTTCAAAAATCAGAGGCAAACAATGTGTTTAATATGATTTTAAAATTATTGTATAATTTCAAGGCTTAAAGGGTTTAAGGGGCCATTGGCATGTTAGAGAGAACTTGAAAATAAGAATTAATATTTATTTTATCATTTTTTTTACCTATATAAGTCTTCATAAAGAAAGTGACCTTTGGCATTCCATTCTTGTCTTATTGGGTGCTTAAAATGGAGGGAAATATATTGAATTTTTGGTGTTAGAGTAAATTGCATTTACGCTTAAGTTTACTCAAGCATTAGTTTTGTATTTATTTAGTTGGATGGTTTTTTCTCGTTTCGGGAAGTTTTACACTTGCCACATATTTTCATGCCTTATAAGGCACTTTGTACAATATGTAATTTATCTCATCTCATTTTATTTACTCTTATTTTGGTGAAATGGCCTTATGTTGCCTCTCTCATTTTCTGTGAAGGTTATTTTTGCAGATGGTGCTCCTAAGAGGTGGATGACACCAACATGGTATCAGAACCAATCATTCTACTCTCCTTCCTGAATTTTTTCATCTGAGTGTGAGATCGTTTATTTGCTTAGCACTTGAAATTTTTCAAATTTTAAAGTTGCCTTATTTGCTTGTGTTCATCAATTTTTCTTTTGTGAATCCTTTGTTGTTGGTGAATGCATTGTTGTGATTTAAGGTTTCCATACTCGATTTGCACTTTAGGGAGCCGAATTTCTTGCGGAAATTGATGTTGTTCCTTCCTATTTCTTCATAAATCTGAGGCGCAAATTTCAGTTGAATGCATTGAGAAGGAGTTTTTTTGGGTGTTTATTCTAGCATTGAAGGCTGATATTTTGAGGCTTTATTTTTAGAGCTATTTTTTTACCTGCACTCAAGCATTTAAATTTGAAGAGGCCTTTTCACAAGAATGTTTTGCTCAAAATTCTTGCACAAAGGATGTGATTTCCCGTTGGAGCCACTATTGTTGAAAGTGGCATTTTAGATTGGTACGTTTGCAGGGAGAGGCATGCTCCTTGTTTCTAGATATGTGATTTGCTCCAACATGCATTGTTTTTTTATTGAAGGAGGCTTGATTTGTCTCTTTGTAGAATGATTTACCTCTCTGGGGAAAAATTCCTCTGGTAGACTTGCGATTTGTCTTGGAGTAAGGCCATGAAAATTCAAAATGTCCTCTATGAGTTGTAAGCTGCCCTTTGTGAGCTATGTGGAAGGGGAGTTTTTTTAATCTTTTGTGTGTAAAGGTGCCCCTATTTCACTCAATTTTTTTTAGATTCTCGGCCCTTTTTTGTATTATTGCTTCTTGAAGTATTTTGAGAAGGCTTCATTTGCATTATTTGGGAGTTTCTAATTATTGTTGAAGGTTAATGTCTTTGTATTCTTGGAGATTTGTCAGAGTTGACTATAGGGTTTTCATTTCATCCTATTGTGATTATGTTGAAAAGGAGAAACTATAAACAATGGAGAGATGGTATCATAAAAAATCTCATATGGCTTCATTTGTTGCCACATTCATATAATATTGTTCCCCTTCCTGGTACTAATAGTAAGAAATTTGCATGGAATTGAAAAAGGGATCATGTCCTAGAAGTTATTGCAATACATATTAATGATGCCACTTTGAATGCTATTGATCATGTAATGCCCCTCTGTGCTTCTCATGCCTTGTTCAATTATTTTATTTAAATAGAGCACATAGGATTTATAAGGTTTTGGGATAATTAAAATAAAAGGCTTTAAAATAATTTAATAGAAGTTGTTATATGATTGAAGACTAATTAAATAAATATAATTAAAGTATTTATTTGATTTAAATAAATTAAACTTTATGATTTAAATGAAGTATTAGAATAAATGTGTCAAATTAAACAAATGAAATTTAAAGGAAAATATTAGATAAATTAGTTAGGTTGAAAGCGTTATACAATGAAAGCAATAAAGGAATATTTTGTGTAAAGTTTTTGAAGCTTCATTGAAAATGATAGGTAGGTGGAAGTCATGTGCTACTTTTTTTCTAACCATCTCTATTTTGAAAATCAAAATGAATTTGTTTTTTTTAATTTTTCCTAACCAATTTTGAAAATCCCTTTAAATTCAAAACATATATTAAAAAATGAAATTTATTTTTCTATTTTTCAATATATGTCTATTTTTAGAAGTAGGTTTTATGATTGCATCAATAAAATAACCAATTATACATAAGTATATAATATGAAGTGTTTTTCCTACTCTTTAAGAAAATATTTTTAAATCTAAAGTAAAATAATATAATACTTTGAAAACTAAAATAAAAATAGAGTTAATACATTTTATAATTTTATATTTTTGAAAAGAGTGTATAAGATCAAAAAAATATTTAAAAAATATTTTATATTTAACATTTAGAAGAACGATGTTAATATTAATAACTTTCAACATTTTTTATATATATTATTAATCAATATATGTATGCTAGTAAATATTTACAAGTGAAACTATCGTATGAAAAATAAATCAGAACCCAACTGTAATGCCCCGCCAAGTAACCTTAAAGGAAGTTGCATTTAGCATCATAAGCGAACCAATTTTTTTTTTATAAAGTGCATTTAACATACACATTCACTTACTAATTAACAACAACTTCTAAGGCTACAAGGTTAGGATTACTTAAACCCACACATACATATCACATAAACCATAGCATTATAAACTTATGAAATAAACATCATATATCATAAGAATACCACTTAACATAACAAGATAATCAACCAATGTATAATCTCATAATCATTATCTTAATCCAATAGTTACATCACTCATTCCCAAAATGAGGCAATAGTACATAAGGTTACAATTACAAACTCCACCTCTTACAAAAGAAGGATAAAGTATCATATACAAACTGAAATATTACAATGCAAGAAATTACAACAAGAACCGCGAGCTGTCCATCTGGATGTCTCGCCACCAAGTACGGAAGATCGATGGGGACCCAACGGTTTTGGTGCATGTTCCACCCAATCAATGTGGTACCTAAAGGCCCACCCCCCATGCTAGGAGATAGTAACTAAGTAACATGGACAAAGATCTACTACCTCTAACCAAATGCAGACTCATACTGACTCAAATTGACATAACCAAATAAATGCCATCAACAAGTACAACTCATTCACCATACAAGTATGAATCAAGTACAATACAAGTACAAATCAAATACAATACAAGTACACTCCAACATCACTGACATAAGTCACATTTCTTCCAGACATAAAGTAGATCAAGTATGTTCACAAAACCATACATATAAAACAATTAACAATAGTTGTCCTAGATAGAGTGTCATCGCATAGTTTTTCATGAGATTTCCTCTGGGCATTCTTCATAGGCTCCGGCACAAGTAATCCTGGTGACCTCAACCGAATCCCGGCCCTCATACTCACTCATGCGAAATCAACTACCTCTCGTACGGACAAGATAGTTGATCTTGCCATTCCAAGCCTTCTCACTCACCCCAAGTCTAAACAAGCCCTTGTGCCTATGAGTGAGGTTAATTTATCTTGATTAATGTGAAATGCATCTTAGTCATCTAAGTACATTACTTTAATTATCACTTGTTTAAATCACCCCTGAAGGTTATCCAGTTTACCTCTTTGGGCTCTGGTGCCTAACAGAAGCCACTCTTCTATTCGACAACACACACCCAAACAATCCACCAAGGGAACCACAAGTGCATACCAACTAGGCATCATAATCCACTCCAACACAATGAGGAAACAAAAGATAGAACTCACTCCAAACATCTTGGAGGCAACAAACACATAGTCCACTCCTTTCATAGGAGGTAACAAGATGAAACCACATAACAAGATCACTCCATACAAGGAGACACGGATCCCATAATCCGCTCCTAAACCAAAGAGGTGCAAACATCCTCATTCATGAAAATCGGGTAAAACTGAAAAGACGCCATGCACTACCCAAGGGAAAACAACTAGATGGTATAAAGATTCAACAACCCTTATCCTCTAAGTTCTTCTGGAAGACTTCTAATTTAGGACTAACACTAAATCCCAAAACCAACAATGCAACTTGACGACATAGCAACAAAAGCATTCAAGTCATCAATCAAATCTAATATTTGGATTTCCTAAATCCATACTCATTCAATAGGTAGTGTTGACAAAGTCCAAAAACACGATAACTAGATCATCTAAAATAATCATAACCCTTATTTCCCTTTTTATTATTGGAAATCTAAAACAATTAAACTTACTTCCCTTTACTGAATACAAAGAATTAAATCCTTTAAGATAAGCATGAGGAAGATACTACTTTTGGATATACTAAATCCATATCTCTTTCATATTCCAATCACAATGATTCAATTAATCTAAATAGAAATTAATAAATAACATAATTGATTGGCTCATCAATAAAATAATTTCTTAACTTACTTTTAAATCGATACAAATCCATGTAAGTAAACTCTTTCCATTTCTTAACCAAATCTTACATCTCATTCAATTTTCTATTTAAAACATTCAATCACTTTAATATAATAACATACTGTTTCTCTATCCATTTTTAAACATGCAATTTCATCAATGTATAAAAAATATCTTTTGGCTTATCTATTTGACCACGTATTCATATTGTTTCTAATTAAATCTTATTAATTAAAACAAACATTCAAATATAAATATTTCTATAATTCTTCAATATATTTAAATATCTTTTTCCTTATCAATTTTGACCATACATTCAAAACTTATGTTTTAAATTCTTCATGCAAAGCTAAATTACACGCACTTAAATAAAACAAGGTAAATACTGATTGAAAATACTCATGGATATATATATATATACATCTCAATATATTTTCTTCAATCATATTAACAAAATAAATATTTCTTTTTAAGTCAAGTAATTACTTCTATAAAAAAAATATCTTTCTCTATACATTTTCTACACCTACTAACCATTTCTTTTAGAACACTAATAATACCCAATTTGCAAACAACAAAATAAAATAATATAAAATATTATTTATTCTCTCAAATGGATATATACCTTCAATATATATATATACTAAATATAAATTAATATATTTAAATATATTTAATCATTAATATATCTTCTATTCTTTACAGAATATCAAATTGTTTAATTCAAAATAAAATATCCCTTATCATTAATTTTCCAAAATATAAATATATTTTTCCAATTAAATCAAATTAATAATTGGACCTTTTTCATATGAATTTAAATTCCACAATTAAATTTTAAATTATGCATTATTTAATCAAATATATTTAACTCCTTCAATTAAACTTTAACATGCTATTTTAAAATAAACAATAATTTTCCCATACGTTTATAATTTTAATTCGACTAATCAAATATACAAATTTTACTTAAAATGATCTAAATAAATATAATACTTTAATATTATAAATTATAATATAAAATATTATTAAATAATATTTTAATATTATAATAATAATACATAAAATATTAATATTTATAAATATCAATTTATTATTATTGTATTTTCAGAGTAGTCATGGGAAAATAACTTAACAGTAGTCTCATGTTTCAAGCATAACTCAAAAACTACGATTTGGGTATTTGCGATTTTTGGACAGGGATAAAAAAATTTCAAAATGCAAAAACCCTTTAAATTTTTTGAAAACCCAGTTTGTGAAAATGGAGTTATAGGTGGCGCAACCAGACCATTTTACCATGAAAATATATACTGCAGATTTTAAAATCCGATTTTTAATAATAAACAGAAGGTTTCATTTTCAAAAAAAACATTATAAATGCATTGTTCAATCTCTATGTTTGATTTCAATAACAACAAAATCGATTTCCTCAAATAATTTAAATTCAACTAAGGTTTTCACAATTTTCACTCAAGAATTTTCACAAGCAAAGGCTATAACTTTATTTAATTCTTTTCTTCTAATATCAAATTTGTTTTTTAAAACAGATTTAACAACAAATCTTTAATCATTACTATTTTAAAGAAAACAATCAAGAATAATAAAACATAAAGAGGAAAACCTGGTACAACTTTATTTAATTATTTTCTTCTAATATCAAATTTATTTTCTAAAATAGATTTAACAACTAATCTTTAATCATTACTATTTTAAAGAAAACAATCAAGAACAATAAAACACAAAGAGGAAAACCTGGTACAAGAAGCTACAGGAAGAGATGAATTTCTGATGCAAGCCTCTTCCAAAGATTTCCTGAATTTTCTTCAATCCTCCAATGAATCCAATCCAAAATCCAACAAATGCAAACAATCTTTCCTTCAATCAATTCTACAATCAAATTTTCTTCAAACCCTTGTGCAAATTTTCCAAAATTTCTTCCCTGCTGTAAAAATGTATTTTTTTTCTAAAAGATTTTTTTGCCCTAAAATTAAAACATGTATTCTTTATAAATCAAAAATACCTAATACAACCCTAATTCACATTACATGCAAATTAAATATTTCAATTTCAATTTTTACAACCCTAATTCACATTACATGCAAATTAGATATTTCAATTTCAATTTCAAATTTCAATTCAAATTTCAATTTCACTTTCAATTTCAATTTCACTTTTCGAAAACCCACTTTCAATTTAAAATGCAATTTCAAATAATAAATTAATTTCCACAGTTGCAACTAATTTTCCAAATAAACATTTAATTACAATTTCCAATTTAATTCCCACATGTTGAAATTAAATTCCAAATTTAATTTTAATTCTTTTATTTCCTTTCATTCTCTTGCATCACGTTTAATTAATTAATTAAATTATTTAATAACTAAATTCAACCCCTTTGGATTAAATTTAATTAAATAAATAATTTAAATATAGTTAATTAATTTAAATATCAACTTTTATCCATATTGCATTATTTAAATTAAATAACCATCAACATGATTTAAATACAATTATTCTAAATATCTATTTCCAAATCAAGAATGCTTCAGAATTAAATAACATCAAAGCAAGACAGACAATGACTCGACACACACAACTGTCGACACACTAAGGCGAGAGTGTAAACTTGACACATGTTACCTAGCTACTATCTCCCGTTCAACTTAACCGTTGGATCGACACGCTTAAACTTGTGAAACTAGGTGGAGTTAGTGTCATGTACCTACAATCCTGCAACCAAGTAAACAACATCATATAATATATCCAACATATAATACACACCGTAGAGAAAAAATTACGGATTCGTAGGGCGCTCGCAAGTAAGTGATGCGAAACCATCCTCTTCACCAATACACACATTGAAACTGACACTTCCACCATAATTCCAATAATCTCATAATAATATCTCATGTTAACTCTACAACATCATTAATCCATAATGCATGTGAAACAATAATCAAATAACTACATCCTACAATAATAGTTGTCGCTCAATAGTAGCGATCAAAACATCATAACAAAATGTATCCAGAAGCAAGGTAACTGCAACCAAACATAGCATAAAGCAACTTGAACAAGAAGCAAAACAGAGGGGTATTACACCAACAAACCCCAAAAGTTAGAATTTGTAAAAATAAATCAAGCAACAATTTTATTTTTTGAGGAAGTTGTTTTAAACTTCTTAGAATAACAAGGATGCCAAATAACTACACAAATAATTGAAAATACAATATTTTTTAAAATTCTTCTAGGGGGAATGTATTCTTAATTTTTTGTGAAGTTATAATTGCTAGATGTGTAGGGGTAATTAAGTTAGACCCAATTGTCTTCTCACAACTATTCTTGAGTACTATTTATTGGCAAGAAGATTTTGATTAAGGTTTGAAATTTATATTTTATGCATTGTGGAGAATGTTTACTTTAGTATGAGGGTTTTCTAGGTATTAACTTAATCATGGTCTTGCTTAAATTTTAAAAGGTAAGGTAGAAAGTGGAGATTCTTCAACCTTGTACCTACAAGTCTCCTAATGCATCACACTAGAGAAAATATTGTAGATTTTATCTCTAAATAGATTTTATCTCTAAAATTACACTCGTACATTAAATCTATCATTTAGAATCTTTATAGATCCTCAAGTGGCAAGTAATGTTGTACTTTAGTTATTGAGAGATCAAGTACACTTTATTAAATTAGTAATATTTTATTTTAGGTAAAAAAGAAAGGTAGTTTTTTCTTTTCAAATTGGACTGATTGTCTTGTCTAGTACCTTCATATCCTAATTCTTTTGATTTCCTAATAAAAAATTTGATTAATGACCTCTTTATTTCAAATCAAAATAAAACATAAATGTTCATTTTCAAATTAAATGAGTGATCATCTCTTATACCTTCATATACTCTATACAATTACATTATCAATAAAATAAATAAAAAATTATTAATTTATATTTCAACTTTCTAATATAATATAATAACTAAAATTTCTAATTCTATATATATATATATATCATCCCTACCATCCTCTAATATGTCTCCCATCATCCCATCCCAAAAATAATTATGAAACAATAGCCTTAAAAACCCTAAGCAATATCTTAGGGCTAACCATAAAATTTGATAATGTTTATAATATATTTATTTTCATAACTTTTGTAAACAACCATTACTCGATACCCATTAAATAAAAAAATATGCTTTTACTAATCCTACCACTTCTCCAAAAGTGATGCGTGATTCCCTTGTCACCTCACATTTGTCTTTTTGAGAGACATTCCACGTTAATAAAGTAGCTGCAATCTATTCATGTTGACAATGTTTATTTAATTTTGGCATGGTATTATTTTTTGTTAAGCCTTGGTCTCATTATTTAAAGTTTTAATTTTTTTAGTAACTAGTATATCTATATTAATTAATAATATATGTAAAACACACTGAAAGTTATCTTTATCGAGACGCCTATTGACTAGAGAAAAATAAGCTTACATTTTCATGAATATGAATTTGAAAAACAATCCATTTGATTTCATTATTGTTTATGTTATTATTTCTTTCAATTCCCATATATAAGGGTACACATTCAAACTTGAAATTGTACCAACTTGTATATAACAACAATCAACAAAGAACAATAAATTTACAATAAAATTTTTTCATCAATCATTCAATTTAGTATTGAAAGCATCAAAGAACAATATCACGTCAAAATGGCATTCACTAACTTAGATATATTCAATGTTTTTTTTTTAAATGTTTGAATACATTGGTAACATTATATACATTCAAGCATTTGAATGTCATGAAACCTATAGCTTTGCAATTGAATCTAATAAATCTTTGCTCTCAGATGAATAATCAAACTTTGTTGTTTTTATGACTATGCATTTAATCCTCTGTTCATCATTATAAGTCTATCTTTTCACTTGAAATTTAAATGTGTATCTATTGAAAAGGACCTTTTGTATAATGTGTGCAAACTTAACATCATCTCGTTCTTCATGCTTCAAAATGTTCAATTCTTTTGCTGTAATACCCATAATTTCTTTTGTCGCTTCTTCAAAAGCAGTAATCCAAGTGAATGAAGTATGGTCTTGCACTTTGCATTGAAGTATATATTTATAATCACATTCAGGGAAAGTTTTATCACATCTTCCACAATACCACTGACCATTTTCACTAGTGTTTACCTTCTTTTTGCAGTGCCTATCTCCAATTTTCAAGGGGCAAGTTGTATAACAAAAATTGTCTACCTTAATGAAAGATAAGGTAGCTTTTATCACTATCCAATAAGGTTTAGTAGAGTTGCCAATGTCCTAATCCTGTATTTGTGAGATACTTTTTAACATTTTTTCTTCTATTGTAGATGAGATTTCCTTTGTAATAGAATGAGAATGGAGATTCTTCCCTTCTGTATCAAACCACAATCTCAATTAGTGTGAGTCAGGAAGATCTAGATTTATCAAGAGTTGGGTTGTAGTAATTGTTCCCACAAATTTCCTACCAAAATCACTAATTCGTGCAACCTTTATAGAAAGAATGGGGGAAGTTCCTACATTGCACATTTCTTGGAGTTGTTGACCTTCCTTATTGCAGAAATCACCCCACATTGTTAATTCCACCATACAACTTGACATGTCTTTCAGTCGCAGGGTTCTACTTTGAACTTGTGTGGCATTTTTTTTTAATATTGTGTTTGGTGTGTCGATTGAGAGAACAACACCAATGATATGAACCAAATAATTGCTTGTCATGTTCTCAATTTCTCTTATCGATGTAAAATGGAATTGTTGTTTTGGTATACAGCTATCCTCCTCCAAACACAACTCAACAATCGAATTTGTTTCTAAGAAGATTTCCCATTCATTTTTTAATTGGTTGAAATTCTTTTGTGCAGATTTGAGTCTCCCTTTTGAGATGAGAAACACTTTTCTAGTTTCTATGCATTCATAAAACTTTTCTGCAACTGCATTAAAACATGCTACTCTTATTTCACTACCATATAAATCAACCAAGTCAAAAGTAAACATTTTTCCATCTCCTTTTGCATTGTTAAAATGACGAAGTTGGCCCTTTCTAGTGACTCTTTCCTTTATTGACCATCTATTCTAGTACGGATTGAGTGTTGCAATAGGAATGGTTCTTGTATGAGGTTCATTTTTTGCAACAATTGGGTGCTTATATGGATTGTAGGTAGGATCCATTCCTGCATCATCATCATATAGAAAAATAGTATTCAATAGATTTCGAACAGGGCAAAAGAAATGGAAGAGTAATTGGAAACATTGGTAATTTGTTGAATTTTTCATATAGCAGACAAATTGAATATAGCAGAAAACTAAATATCATACACATATATTACATTTTGGAATTTGAGACTCATGGAATTAACATTGAAGAAAACATGCATGTTACATCAAGTATCTTCTAATATTTTCAAAAAAATTTCCTCAATCTTTCTCTTGGCAAGTTGTCTACCATTTTTCATTTTTCATAACGATCATATGTGAACGGTGGCATAATTCTTAAGCCTTTGATGCATTTTACATGGGATATAGCTACAAATGCCAATCATGTTCTTTCTCTTGGTCCTATATCAATAGTTTTTTTTTATAGAGTCAAACCCTGCAATTTGTGAATTGTTAATGCCCAAGCCAATCTTAACGAATCTGGCTTGTCCTGCCCCTCTGTATTGTTTTAATTGGAATTGTCTTTGGGTTATGATCATCAAATGGTATTCCTGAATAGTTGTAAAATGCAACCATTACATATGTTGGTGGTTTTGGTGGACCGGTTTCAGGTTTGTATACAATGTTTTGTATATATCCTAAAGCTCCATTGGCAAGGCTTGCTTGTATTAGTAGAGTTGAGGTTAACATAATCCTAGAATTTTTAATTATCAATAATTCTAGATCTAGCTCATCATTTGCACATTCTTCTCTTGCATTGCTACTTCTTGATTTTATTGCAACACTACGTGCAATAGGATGTTTCAATGAGTATAACATTTTCTTGTTATGGTTTTTAAAATTTTTATTTGTGGAGAATAAATGCACACCACTGTCGAACTCCTGATTGCTTGTTGCATCTAATGTAATAGTGGTTCTTGTAATAATAAATTTCCAATAATCTATTGTGGGGTTTACATCTCTCAGATTTGTCAAAAGTTGACGAAATCTTTGTTGATGGATATTTTGTCCATCTTGTCTGAATATTTTATCCAGAGTAACCATAGTTTTAAATTCTTCCCATAGCAACTTAGCTCATGTGTTACTGTCATATGCCAGTCTATCATTAACAGGAGGTAACTGACCCAAATCTCCAACAAAAATGATAGGTATGCCTGATAGAAAATTGATAACAATTATTGTGAGTACTATAGAACTTTATAGTTATACAATTGTTATTTACACGAATTTTTTCTATAACCATATAAAATAATTAATTTGAATGATCAAATAGATATCTACCTCCAAAGTTACGATTTTCATTTTGTGGGAATGCTTGTTGGAGCTGAGAATCAATGTTTTCTAGCAAGTTTTGACCAATGAAGCTCATTTCATCAATTAGAATGTACTTGATGTTTGCTATTTCTTCTTGAAAACTTGTGAGCCTCACTCCTTCCAATTGAGAAAAATATTTGATTGGGATTCAAAGTTTTGATTGAATGGTGGATGCTCTTATGTTGAATGTTGCAACTCTAGTTGGTGCCAGTAATAGAAGAGGAGAAAGACCGAGATATGCTATATTTTTAAGAGCTTGACTAATAGCACCAATTAGATATGACTTTCTTGTCAGGGATAACTTTAAGAAACCCCCCCTCAACAAAGGTGTAAAATCCCGGTGAATCTTTCCTTTCATTTGAAAAAATTATTAATTTTCCCTGGTGAATCTTATGCACATTATTCAAAAATTTGTAAAATCCAGGTGAATCTTAATGAATAATTGGTAATTAAAAATAATCACACTGGAAAATCCTAGTGAATAATCACTAAAACAATTAATTACAATGGTGAATCTCTCCTTTAAAAAATTGCATAGTCGGTCGGCACAATTCCCTCATTTTTATTTTTATTTTTAATATTGAAGTAGGGGCCCGGGGGCGGCAGCCACCGGCGGGGTCAAGGGGCAACGCCCCTTGCGGGGGTCAAGGGGGTAGAGCCCCCTTCTGGGAGTCGAGGGGGAAATGCCCCCTCGTAGGGCATCCAGGGACAACATTGGAAATGCATTGGAGCACACACAGATGAAGCATTTTAAAAAAATATCGCTTGAAAATTAAGACTAAATGAAACTTTTAAATTAGACAGCTGCAAGTTCATTCCATGAGTGAATATTGGCATGAGTGAACATCATCGATGGGACACTTACGGATGTCCTACTGATATAATGATTTTATATGCACTTAGTGAATTCCATGACTTTATATGCACGTGCCTTTTAAAAAGGTTGTTGAGTCCCGAAATTTGTTTTGGGCCACATGATCAAATCTAATCATGTGGCCCAAAACAAATTTCGAGCCTCAACAACCTTTCTAAAAGGCACGTGCAAATAAAGTCACAGAATTCACTTGTAGCCATTCGATTAAAAAGATAATTGATGACAATAAATAATAAACCTATTCAAGCTTAAAATATCCCTAAAATGAAATGGTAAACTATTATTAGTGGGAATATTTCCCAAAAAATAATTGTAAGAATATAAAATTACTAGCGAATATAAGTAATATTTATATTTACAGTATAAACTATTGGCGAATCAATTTCGATGACGAGTCATTTAAAAAATAATGCATTGGTGAATTAGTCAACACAAATTTATTTTTTTGTAAAAACCTGGCAATACGACATCCTTTCTAGCTTGTATTATTCGCCATTTTTGGAGGTCCCGATCTCAAATATTTTCCAATTAGCGAAGATTCACCACTAAATTTTTCACTATTTCTTGTCCCTATTGTTCCTTGAATTATTGTCAACAAGGGCAATGCATTTTGATTATTATGGTAGTGTGTCACAATTCTGTTGAGTTCCTTCTTTTGTTTGTCACTAAGGGTTGTGTAGTTCATAAGTTGTGGTATTTCGTCATGCATGAGACAACCATGGTCTCTCATGCTACTGATAAAGTTCATTGCTTGATTCATATAGATTTCACCATGATATTCATTACACCAATTTGCTTGTCTATCAAAATCTCTCCTTCCCAATATATCTATTTCAAAAACTTGTATATTTTGACCATGATATAGTCCATATAGTATTTCCCATTCATGCTCAATAGTATTTATTTGAATAGTTTCATTGTCTTCAATTTCAGTATCATTGATGTTTTCATCATGTTGTTCAATTGCTATTTGTTCCACGTGCCAAGGGTTATAATGGAATGACTCCCAATTTTATCTAATTGATTCGTCATCATGATCAATATCTCTAACCACATCACAAAAAGGTTTGTACAACAATAATTCTGAATAAAAAAAATCAATCCATTTATCTGACTCATGTGGAGGAATGAATAAAAACTTAGGACGTACTCTGACAATCGCTACCTTTTGTCTTGGCTCCCATTTGTCATCTCTCCTTCTTTTAGGATTATATATCCACGATCTAGCTACATCAATTAGTGTAACACCTTCCATAGACAAAGGCCTTATTTTATATCCTTAGATGAAAGATGTTGTTTGTTCTTCTTTGTTTTCTTCATCATTTACACTTACAGGTTTGAACAGGTCTCACATGACACATTTATATTGATAAACCTCCTACTTCTCTCTACCAATGGAAGTTCAAGTAGCATGTGGCACGCCTCTTGAGCTCCAATGTCTCTTTCTATGACAATCTCAGTTAGAAGTCTTCTATATGCTTTTATGGCCAACTCATGTAGATTTTCCATGTTTGCATGTCGCATTAACATCTGTTGGTATGTTTCTGAACTTTTTCTATTTTTGTTGCATACTTTGCAATATATTTGATTATAGCTTGTTTGGAAAGAACAGGTTGCCAATCTATATTTTCTCTCCACAATTGCAATATCTAACGATTGTGTGATTTTACTCTATCATCATTCCTCTCTAGCTCAAATTCTTTTTCACCTATTTTTGTGTCATCATATAATTTGGATCCCTTCAAATTTAATGGCCAAGGAGCATTATACCTTTATGAATATGAATAATTAATGTATTTTCGTAGTTTAGAATCATATGATAGTTGATTTGAATACAAGTATTTTAACTTATGGAAATTGTTACTTTCAAATCATTATTCCTCCTTTTTCTCATAGGCATGCACCCTCCCTACAGACCGTGTGTCTCTCTACAAAATTTAGTAGCTCTTCATAGTCATGATCAACATTGATCTCTGCAAGTTGTCTTGTATTTTTAAGACATGGATGTTGAGGGAAATTTTGGAATGCCTACAATTGTATAGACAAATAAATTGATTAGTTATGTGATAAACTACAAATCATTTATGAAATATATGTTATGCATATGTTTTACAATTGTGAACATGCTTGGATGTTTTGCTGATGTGGATCATGTCTAGGATTCCATGCTTGAACAATAGAATGGAAATTTCTTTCTACACTTTTTCGTTGCTCTTGATTTGACCAATCCAAGTTGTCCATATTTGGTGCATCGTGTATCCAAATGAATCCATGCACATGTGGTGAGCCCCTATGTTGCCACTCATATCTAGACCAAAAATTCTAAATTTTCATTCCTTTTTCTAGTATTTATGTTCTAAAATTGGAATGTCTTAAATAAATGTACTGTGTGACTATATGTGGATAGTCAATAACATTTTGTTTTCTCCATATTTGAGCCTCTCGTGGCGTAGTTGGCGATGTTCCTAGCATTAGTGCATGCAAATCGGGCCAATACATATATGTTGCACTCAAAGTAAAGAATATTGTAGGAGAGCCTATTTGATGAAGCATGTCAATCAATTTTGCACGAAATTGTGTCCAATATGACTGTGTACCCCTCAATGTTGTTACAAATCGCATTAACCTATCAGCTAAATGGGATTGTGGCATGTTTCCCATATGCTGACGAAACTCGTTGATGGTGATTGGCATTTCTTGAAATCTTCTTTTGGAAAATACAACAAAAGAATGTTGTGCACAGTGTCTCATGATCATGTTCATCATAAAATATCGAAATCTTGGATGCTGACTAGAATGATGGTCCCTATAACACAATAAATGCTTAACAAATTCATGCAAATGCACTCTCCTCATTTGTGGTTCTAACTAATCACATTTACCATCAGGAAACAATGTTGGGAATGCCATATCAAGTAATCCTGGAGTGACATATTCATTGATAGGAGGTGAACCAATTTGTGGCCAATCAATCAATGTTGCTAAATTTGTTGCAGGGTTATTAACCCATGCCTGAATCAATTCCATTTCTCTTTGAGCATTAGGTGGTATAGAAGCTATTGATGTAGTGTGATCAATTATATTTCCTTGATCCATGTCCATGATTGGACCCACAAATACAATTTCATTTGAATCAGAATCAAATTCCATATGCACTATTTATAATTTGTTGAATATTTTTTCATCAGAATTTCCTATGAGATCATTTAGAGAATTTTCATTGATTTTGACATTTGAATAAAAAATTTCATGGTTTACTTTGTATTTAATGCCTTATACGTGCACGATCCCTATTCACTGTGAAGTTATAATTTGTGCTGCGTTGATCCCTTTTTCAAACAATGATGATTGGCAACTCTATTATTGAATGTGGCAAAACATTTGCAACATATTCCACATTCCATGGAAAATTTATTGTGTGTCCTCTGTATTTATACCGATCATCAACTACATGGGTAACTTGTAATATTGGACTAACACGTGCAATCAACAATTCTTCTACTTGAGTTAATTTCACAAGCTCTTCTAGTTGTGGCCTAGGATCCATATTATTTAAAGCTTAAAATATATGATTCCCTTTCTCTTGACGATATCTATTACAAACAACACCTTGAGAGGTGTGAAATAATTTCATTCCTAGGTAGCATTCTTGATAGATATAACACATGCCTAGTGTTGTCAAGTTATCTAATTGATGTTGAAATTGTACTTGAATTTTTTTTAAATCATCGTGAAGCATTCCATTTGGGTTTTGTATGTTTCCTTGTACACCTACAGTTCTCTCATCTTGTACTGTGACTTCTGCCCTTTGTCTAACATAGCTTTCTCTTTCAACTTCATTGTGTATTTTTCTTTGTTCTTCCCTTTTAACATCTGGCATTTGTTCCCATCATCGTTTTCTATATTCTCTATGATATTCTCTTTGATATTGTTTTATTTGCTCCTTTGATTCAAAATTCAATCTCGATCACACCATATCTAGAAAATAATCGAAGTTGGATTTGTAAAATTGATGTTTTTCAATGGTAAATCTACTTTTCTTTTAAATGAAATCATTTAATATCAAAGAATATTGCAATTGCAAGGTTCCAAATAGAATACAAATTTACATGACTATTACATAAGAAGTATAGGTGAAGCATAATTAGATGAAGATATTTCATCACAAAGAAGAACAAATGAAAGCTTTATTGTGTTTTGGAAATTGCTCCTTGAATAAATGGACTCATTATTGTGATTTATGACTATTTATATATCAAGCAAGTCATGTACATCCAAAATACCTGAACAATCTTTTGCAAAAGTCGACATTAAATTCTATATGGAAATATTGTTCATCAGACTAAGTGAATCATGGTTACCACCTACATACAACATGTATGAACAATTTTTTAAAAAAATAGACATGAAAGTCTACATCAAAATGTTGTTCATAAGAGTGACCCAACCATTGAACAACCCTCTAGATGCTTTACATGTGCCTACCCTAATTATGATACACAAGTACCAAATAAATTCGTCAATAACACTTTTTGCAACTCTTGGTTCCTCATATTGCTCAACATTATAATGTTCTCTTAAAAAACCAGAGAATCTTGCAACTTTCTTGCATGTTGCATGTAATTTGCGGGAAATGTCTTCCATGTCATCAATCTCTTGTCATTCTATTCCACGTGCAAGCAATGCAACATCATGGAATTATCTAATTATTTGTTTTGAGTGGTCTTCAATTGATGTGTACAACTTGTCTATCGGACTTGGCACATGTGTGTTTGAATTTGTTGACTCCTCATGGGCTTCTAGTTTTTCAACTGTCGGTTCGCTAAAAGGAGATTCATTGTGGGTAGCCATTATCTAAACAATAAATGAAACTCATAAATAAGTAACAGATTATAAAGATATGTATGATTCTAAGTTGTAGAATTTTTTTGTATGATTTTCAATTGAATTCTCAAAGCTTAGAAGACTACAAAGAGAAGTGTAAGCAAGTTGTTGGTATCAAATTTCTTTTAATGTAGGAGGTTGGTGAGTTATAGATAGAGATTGTAGCAGTGGTACTAATGTTCAAAAAACTTCATAAGATAATTAATAGTCATAGTAATTTTGAACAAAATTGCAATGTCAAAACTTTTGCTAGCAATATCTAATAAATAGTAAACTGTAGTGTTACAGGAGTACATGTATTTTTTGTAAAAAAATTGTTCATAAGAGTGACCCAACCATTGAACAACCTTTTGGATTATTTTCCATGAAACTAATTGCACTCGGTTGTGCGGAAGTTTCTGGTTCTTGAAGTCTTTTTCTCTATTCTTGAAAATCTTCTTGGAAGTTGGGTGGCTAGGAAGTTTTGTTTTGGAGGTTTTTGCAGATGTGTTGGATTCAGAAGAGCTTGCAGTTGTAAGAGAAGATTTGGGAAAATCTGAGTTGTATCTGAAAATTCAAAGCTGGAAACTCTTCAGCACCATGACTCAAAATAATCCATGTTCCACCATTTTCTTTCCAGTTTATATTTCATTCAGGAAATAAATGTTAATATGGAGTTGTTGGAACCCATTGATTCTTTGCTTAATTAATCATCAATTAAAAGAAAAATAAATCATTTCTGAAGTAATTCTCCAGAAAACCAGATGATATTAAGTCAAAAACGTTGCTCCTCATATTGCTTTCAATCTTTTCTTAGTTTATTCACTTCTTCAGATTTCTGTCACCATACTTTGAGTTCTTTATTCTTCAGAGCCCTTTTCCATTTTCAATAAAATGTAATCAATGGATTTAAATTGATAGAAAGGACGTCGCCCCTATTCCTTGCATCATTTCTGCCAAGCATTCATTCTCTTTTAGCCGGGGCCTTGTCTCAAGTGTAATCATCTCTTTCAAATTTGATGAGACAAGGGCTGACAAAATGAGGGTCTCTCTTAATCGCCTTGTCTTGAAAGCTAAAGTTTCTCCTGAGTCACCAACAAAACTCCCTTGCCTTTTAGACTCTTTCTTGCTATAGACCGTCTGCGGGATTTAATCATTGTACCACATCGTTGATGTGCTTTAAATCCTTGAATCTCAAGGAAATTTCCTTAACATAAATACTGCTAAGGAAATTCCATGTTGGCATACAGTTGGCATTAAATCCGCTACCTAGAACATTGGAAATGGAACCATGATGCCATATATGGGTACTAGAACAACATCATTTTCATAGCAACCTGAATCATGAGCTCTCTTGGAACGGGATATCCATCTCCTGTACCAATGCCCCTGCAGCAGATCTTCTTCCAGTCTCCTCATTCTTTTGCCTTGTAAGTTCTACTTGGTGTTGTCGACGCTGCTCTTCTTTAGTCATCTCCTGATTATCAGATCATAGGGTTGCCTTGGAGATGCCTGACTCTCCTTCATTTACCTCTGCCTTGGGTTTTGTTTCACTTAAAGCGTTATATACCATCCAACCCATCATAACTGGTTTCTTGATAATGAATGTAAGCTTCAGTTCAAAAGCTTGAAGATAGGCTCCTATGTAGAAATCTCGTGGGGCAGAGTATGTTGTTGCATTTGTTTGTGTTTGTCCTTGATGACTAGCATCGGTCTTTCTTGTGTTGACTTGATGTGGATAATCATTTTCTTTGCTCACTTGGTTTTTGAGTTGGCAGCTTGGCAATATTCTTTGGCATATTCGTTGGCTTAATCATTCTTGTCAGTTGTGAAGGCATTTTGGTCTTTGTCAGCCACGAACGTGAAGGCATCATTAGTTTTATGTTAATGATGTGATTTGTTGACCTAATCTGTAGCGGATTTCAAATATCATTTTGTTCTGCCTATGGTAATTGGGAAATGTTGTATTGTTTACTAAACCTAATGTTTTTCTCAGCCGCCGCTCGTGGATGTTTGCAGGTGGTTGTTTTTGTATTGAATAGGTGTTTTATTCTATTATTTCAGTTTGGTTGGTGTTCTACACAGCTACTGACACTTTGTTCTTTGGCACCGAGTTTGTTTGTGGTTAGTTGATTCCATTTCTTTCACCATGATCCAGGTAATACTATGATATTTTATTATCTACTTCTGATCAAAGTTTTTTTTTTATAAAAGGAAAAACGAACAGTTTGGCTTCAGTTACATTTGTTTAAAATGGAAGTATGTTTGTTTAAAATGAAAGTTAAAAGCATTTCGTTATTTTTTACAAGATTTTCTTTTGCATTTAACCCGAGTTTAACACTCTAGGGTTCTAATTGCTTATATCATTGTGTTTAGAATGCAATTGTGCTTAAAAGATATACATAAAATTATTAAAAACCGTAACTGGGTTGTCAAAATTCTTGGAGAGTTTCATTTGTTTTTCTATTATAAACCCTGGTTAAGGGATTCGAGTTCTGGAATGATACAACTGTTTTGATTCTAGTATCTTCAATAACGGGTTGTAAGTCATTTAAAAAGAGAACTGTAAAATGGAAGACGTGTGTGAGAAATATAGAAAAAGGAGAGATGTTTCTATTGAAAGATTTTGTAAACGAAAAAAAGTAAAGACATATGTCTGCTGACTCTGGTTTTCAAAACAGAGCTTCAGTTGTGGTTTACATTTTGTGGAAAAATGAGTTGAGTTTATACACTGTAACTGTTATCTTTGCATGATTCATTTTGTACAGTGGATATTTTAGGATTGCACATACAGTGCAGTTATAAGACCCTTACTTTGCAAAAGAACACTACATGTAAGAGATAGTTTGAAAAAAAGGTTTTGATACCTCTATTGAAGTTGGTGCTTCAGATTGTATCAAGGACTGAGTTGGTGCTCAGAATATTGTTGTAATACGTTTTAAGATAAAGCCTTTGAGGCAATTTGGAGTGGTTTTTCTACCCCTGGAGGGTTTTCCACTTGGCATCTTTGTGTGTCTATGTTATACCTTTTTCTCAATCTGTTCTTCTTTGTCTATACTGGAAAAGTTTTTAGTTAGTCTTTTCTCTTATATGTATACTTATCCAGTTCAATAACCTTCAGTACTATTTGCTCAAGTTTTTCCTTCATGCTGAAAATATAGAAATGTTTACTTCTGGAAATAAAAGCATTTATCTTGTATGCTTGTTCATTCTCTCTTATAAAAACAATGATGCTATGATGTTGCCCATTTAAGGTTTTTTGTTGTTGTTGTTGGTCTTGCTCTATATGTTTTCCAGACAGTAATTTATGTCACAGAGGTTTGTATAAGTTATTTTTAGAGGTTCTTGAGAAATTGTTTTTTACAACCCTGATTCAGAACCCCGCCCCCTCTCAGTGTTGTTCCACTTCCAACATATGCTTGGTTTGTATTATACCAAAATCGCTTAGATTGATTGATTTCTTTTAACCTTTGAATGAATACATACACTCTAGATATTTAAAGAAAGGCAAACAAAGATCTCAATAAACTTAATATAGTATTTAGAATGTCCCCGAGTAACCGAAAAGGACAGGAAATGTGGTCTATGAATTAATCCGCAGAAAATCCAAATGTCTTATCTTTAATTCAATACTCTGTCTTTGTTATAAGATTGTAGACAGTAAATTAGGATGCTCCTCCTTAGACTAAACAAGTTTTGCATTACTTGAAATCGTACTCCTTGAGGCTTCATGCTAATCGACTCTTGTGGTGGTTTGTGGATTCTTCTCCTTGCTATCATGTTTACTGAGATACCGCAACCTCACTGGCTTGATGGTCGTGCATGTCTCATTTTATATGATCAGTGTTGAGCCTTGATGCTCTGGCCATTACCCACAGGACATTTTGCACTAGAGTCAATTTCAAATCAAGACTGTACTAATCCTAATCACACACAGAATGCATGTAGTTTGAAATAGATTTTAGTATATATTAGATAGAACCTAATAGATTTTAGTATAAATGTTGGTAACAGCATACCGTACTTTTATATTTAATTCGCTTGCTTCATATTAGATAGAACCTTGCTCGAGTCTTCACCGAATGTGTATATATATATAGATTTTGGTATTGTGGAATATGTAGGCAATTAGATATATAGATATATGTGAATATATCTATAAGAGAGAGCATTATTATCTTAATCATGTAAGAGAAGTAATTGATATAAGAGTAAAATTTGAAATTGGAAGAATTAGTGCATTAGTATTTAAATTAAATGGAAGTTTGGTTATTTGGAAGAAGGTCATCTTGTTTAAATAATAGGAACTTTTAAATTAATTGTGTATTCCATGTTTCTTATTGATTGAGTGGTTGTACACTTATTGTTTGAAGGACATTAAGTAAGATTAGATTAATGGAACGATATTCGATTTTAAATGATATTCGATTATAACACAAATTCGAGTATATTCAATAAATATATATATATATATATATGTATTATTCAATTTTTTCAATGTATATGTATAAATGTTATTCGAATATGTTCATTGTATATATATAAATGATATTCAATTATTGATGATATTCAATTGTAAATGTTATTTGATTAATTTCAATGATTATATAAATGTACATTTATATTTGTATTGACAACTTTATGATTAAAATCTACCTTATAACCTGAAAAGAGCCTTGCCTTAATGTTATATATATATGAATAAATATGCCCTTGTATATGAGTAACCATAGGTATTGTATGTATGGAAGGACATGTATATACTTTTAATTTAATATTGTTGTTTTATTGGTGTAATATGATAGAAAAATGAATATATCATAGAAGAATTAGACTTAGAATAATCGTGAATTTGTAAATTAAGTAGATGGACGGTTATTCTTATATGAGTAGATTATTCTTGGGATAAGATGGAAATTTAGTAAAAGTAGTGATTGTTGTATTAATTTTACTTGCATTCTTGTTAAGTCTTTTAATGGAGTTATTAGAGGAGTTAAATCAGTAAGTAGAGAAGTGGATTATATGTGATTTTTGTTTAATGTCTTAATTCTTTGTGTATTAGAATTCTTCCAGAGGCTAGAGGAAAATTTTCTCTTGATAGGTTTCTCATTAATCTTTGAGATGATTGTTTGTATTAATGAGTAATTGATGATTAATAACATTGCACTACATGTTCACCTATGTGGTTAGAATATATGAGCAGGAAGGGTTATGCCTCACCATGTTGTATTTTTATAAATTCTTGTGATTGTGCAAGTGGTCTTGCTCTTGATTTTATTGGGGTCTCTTAGTTTTCAGTAAGGGAGTGGCTCTCGATGGGGGTGATGGGATTTTTAAAATTTGTCAAAATTTTGCCTAAATTGGGCATGACTGGTTACTTTTAACAGAGTTGAGGTCTAATATTTTGGGTAAAGGGTTTTTGATCACTCATGAAAGATTGTCTGGTATCTTTTAAAACCCTCACGTTATATTTCAAATTTAACTTGCTATTGAGGGTTACCGGTCACTTAAGTTATCTAACTGAGCCTTCCCTTCGTGCTCTTACCAGCCCCTTTTCACCCAACCTATCGGTCTCTTATTTTCACTTGGGCTTAAATGCTTATGTCGTCGAAGTGTTTTTCCAGCCTGCCCCACCAGCATATTCTATTAGTTTCTATGCAGCTTGGCGAACCGTCCGATCACGGGTTTTGATCTGGACCATTTCTCACAAACCTCGTAGGTTTTCCTATTGATGTCACTTAAGTGGTGCGAGGTGTGCAAGATGCCGCCATCTGTCATATACAGAGGAGTGGGGCCTTTTCTCAAGGCGCCAATAGTGACAAGTGGACATCATTTCACCAGTGGGATTTCAATGATGGGGATTAATGATAATCGTCCCTCGCACGATCAGAGTAAATGTTCCAAAAGTACCATGAGGTTTGCGAAAAGGCGACACGTGGCTTGACTATTGGAACAACGGGGCTAGGTGGGGCCTACTGCCCGATTGCAACCTCCTATTTTCGTGGGTTGTGATTGGCTGTGGTTTTTCCTAGGCGTTGATGTGGTTTTTCAACACTCATTGACTCGATCTGAGTCATCTGACTTGCCAGGTCTGTTCCACATCAATGGTTCAAATTAAAAAGGGGTATTGTTCATTCGTGTAAGGAATTTTTGTGCTATGCAACTTGTTTCATTAATGGCGCAGGTTTTTCAGTGGATTTTCTCTTGATTTCCTTGCGTGTGAACGGTAACCTCCTGATAAATACAATGATGGACTATACGTCTGGAATAAATTTGTGGTAGCAATATCAGCCATTAATCATTCACATGCTTGTGCAAAGCATTGGGGAAATTATTATTCCCTGCACCATATTACTCTATAAATACCTGCTGAATTGCTTGGTATTATCATTGCATCCTTTTGAGTTGATATGTTTGCAGGTAGCAGACTTGTTTATAGTTTCTAAGCTTCCCATTTTCAATGGACAAGTCTGAGGTGCACCGAAGTACTAGAGTAGTTGTGAGGATTTCTCAGCGTGAGAAGGAACAACATGCTCATGATGTTCCTAAGGTGAGTGCTCGAGGTGCGGGCATACGATCTGGGTGCTGCAATTCTCCTATCGTGCTCTCTTCGAGCTCTGGTGGTGATGGGTCTGAGACTGACTCAAGCTATCACTGTTATCTTGCAGCCATGACCGATCTCGTGGGTGTTGATGAAGAGGTCCTTGTAGTTTCACCAATAACTACAATGGCACTGTGTCAAGTTGTTGGGGTTAGTGTTGATATGGATAGAAAAATGAAAGTGGTTCCACCTCAAATTGAAGCTAGAACTAGAAGCAGTCACCTGTATCAGGTTCGTGTGTTGACCAAATGATTGTTGGTGCTGGACTGTGTTGCTCGTGGGTGGTGTTTTTCTGATGGTTCAACTGGTGGATGTGGACGTGTGCATGCATGGTATGCTCTTTTTTGTTTTTTCTTCGACTGGTTACTGGGTGTAACTATTTTTTGATTCCTCCAATCATATACTATTTTTTCTAATGACAGGGAATATTTTTGGATGGTGAATTCGAATTTCATTTCATTTTGAATGAAATTCAATTTTGAATTTAACAATGGAGCCTGAGGCTTATTGCTCTCCTATCCTATAAAGGAGATTTTACAGCTCATTGTTAAGGGTCATATTTTGGTATCTGGAGGCTTAGTTTTTGTACAGTCAGTTTGTTATTGTAGGTTTTTCTTGAATTTACTAGCTAGTATGTTTTGTCTGGGGCAGGAATATTATACAACAAGTAGGCTCTACTTATGTAATTAAAGATATTAAAGCAATAAATGGCAATATGTTAGAACAATTGCTCTCCTGGTTTCACGTCATGAGTTGTGAATGATTTTATTAATGATACATTCATTCAGCTTCAATGGTATATTTGAGTGTGTATCTCATTTTCCTGCTTTAACTTAATGAGTTAATTAAATTGCTCAAAAATGAGTTACAAATTTATGATGTTGTCTTCAAGATTCCTTAAGGAGTATTGTTTTGATAACTGAAAATCTCATAGTGTAAATCACTATGGTGATATGTCCTTGATATATCTATTATGTTTTATGTGACTCCCACCCAATGGATGAAGCACTGGATAATTTCTTCAGGATCCATGTTTTGAGAGTACAGGGTTGTAGTTCTAAGCACGATGGTTTAAAATTTGAACAAATCTAATGTATCAAACCTTATCTCTTTGGAGATGAAAATATTATGTTAATTTTTTAGTCCTGTTGCTTTAAGATATTTTTTGTTATTCTTTGGTTTGCCACAACTAGGATAATTCCTATCTAATTGCATTGATAAGGACTGTATCTATAAGAAGAAGTGTTCTTACTAGGTCATGAAACATAATTATGAACACACTTAGGAGAACCCTCCTTGGTTTCACAAAGCCAAAAGTGTAGGAGATCTCATTCTCTGACTGAATCTTGCTAGTTGGCCACTAACTTTGTTAGTTATTGAATATGGAGGTTGGCTACCTCCTAGGGAATTACAAAGCCTTAACTAGAAAATTAAGAAAACACCAATAGGGGGTCTGACGCACAAAGTGGCGCTTGGGTAAACCATGTGGGAGTTTTGTAATTAATTGATAACCTAAATGAACTAGGGGAATTAGGTAGTAATAACACTAATCAAGATAAGTGAATGCCTCACTCATCGCCCAAGTGCTTGTTTAGGCTTGAGATGAGTTGAGGAGGCCTGAAATGGCAAGATCAATTGCCTTGCCCTCTTGGAAGGTATGTTGACCCTGCATGTGTTTGTATGGGGGTTTGACGACTGGTAGAGGTGGCCAAGGTAACCCAAGATGGGGGTTTGGTAGCCTAGGAAGGTTATGCTAGGGTAACCCATAGTAGATTATGTGATAACACTCCTCCTACGACAAGTTGGTATTCCCTTGTCTCTTGTTTTCTCTTGGATATTTATGCGACTTTGGAAGTGATGTTAATGTCATTGGATGTTGTACTTTACTTGTTCTTTGATGTCTTCTTATCATTGTGTTGTATTTTTTCCTTGCTTGATTGTGATGGTAGGACCCTTTATTATCTCCTAGCATGGGGGGTGGACCTTTGGGTTCCACATGGTTGGGTGGAAAGTGCATTGTTATCCATTGGGTTCCCACTTCTTGATCGTGATTGTGGTGACTTCTACTTTGCACCAACTCATGTGGATTTTTACTCATCCACTTGTATTGTATCATATTTTGATGAATTATGTATTCTACTTGATTGTACACTCCTCACTTGTATTCGAGGAGTCATTGTTATTCATTTGTATTGATGTAATGGTGGAAATAGATGTTAACTAATGTTGAACTCTATTATGTAGTGGACTATGTAATAAATTCTATTGTATATGTAATTAAATGGGTTGATTCAATTTATCTCTATGGAATATATGTTGTGGTTGTACCATATTTGATCTTGTAAATGTGATGGTTAATGTACCTTCTTATTAAAGATGGAATCTAATTAAAGTAATGAATTTCAGTTCATGCTCGTTAACTAATGGGAATTTAGTAGCATAGTCACACACCTTAGAGGACTTAGGCTAGTTTTGTGTTAACATTTCATTGGTAATCATGTGATTAATGCACTTTCAAAAAAAAATTATTCCATTTTGTGTGTTAGTGTGTCATCCTCTAGGGTTTCGTGGTGGGGCGTTATAAATCATTTTGAGTGTCCTCATATTCGTTGGACTAAAATTTAGGAAAGACATGGAGATCCTCATACTCAGCTATTCCTAGATGATCTTGTTTCAAATTGTCTTGTACCTCTTCATTTTTCAGACAGGATACCCTATGATCATGCTACTATGCAAGAGTTTGAAGTTTTGGGATACTTTGAATTTTTAGATGAGGATGTCAAGGGTTCTTCATATGATCCTTCTTCTCCATCAGGGATAGTTGATGTACCTTCACCTTCACTGATTCATTGTGCAAAGTCATTGAGTGAGGCTCCTATCATTCCTATTCAATAGGACCATTCATCTATGTTGATGATTCATTAAGAACGTCCACTAATTCATCACAATCAGTATCTTATTGTCTTCCTGATTCGAATTCTTATTTGTTGTACATTGGTTCATTTTTCATAGAATCTCATATTTCTGATTTAGAGGACACATTTGAGGGGTTATCTCTCCTCTTTGATGATAGTTATTGCACAACTATTGTCAAGCCATCTCAATCTCTAGAGAATGTTGAAAAATTAGTTTCCAATGGTACCTTGTTTGTCGCCTTCTATTGTGATTGGGCATGTTCCCGATTAGTTCATGACATCATTTTCCAAGGTCTTGGTGACACATGAGCAGATTTTAGAGGAATCATCATACATTTTCATGCTTCTTTCTTTCAATTCCTATCTAGAGTGGGAATAATTCCTTCATTTGTATTTGGTTTTGTTTCTTCCAAAAGGGAGACAAGTTTGTCAACATTGGATTATCTTTTATCTTCATGCACTTACCATTTTTATAGGTGATTACACATTGTGGGGGGGATACATAGTATCTCTCTTTTCCTCTTATGGGGGGGCTACTGATTTTATATACATGATGTATGTAGTCCTTGGGGGGTGTGATTAATTCCTCCATCGATGCATTCTATTTTTCTCTCTTTTGGAGAGGGGTTTTTTCCCACTAGATTTTTCTCCTTTTCTCTGGTTGTGAGAGATTGCATTGTAAATGGGTACCTAAAATGGTTGTGTAGCCGGGACCCATATTTCATATTCATTCTCCCTAAGTTGCAATTAATGGGGGGTGTTAGAGTAAATTTCATTTACGCTTAAGTTTACTTAGGCATTAGTTTTGTATTTATTTAGTTGGATGGTTTTTTCCCACTACACCTACCATATATTTTCATTCCTTTATAAGGCACTTTATACAATATGTAATTTATCTCATCTCATTTTATTCACTCTTGTTTTGGTGAAATGGCCTTGTGTTGCCTCTGCCATTTTTTGTGAAGGTTATTTTTGTAGATGGTTCTCCTGGGACGTGGATGACACCAACATTTGGAAATATAATGAATGACTCTTCAATTAAGAAAGGAACATGAATTGGTTTTGTATTTTATTCATTTTCCAAAGGTATATACATAATCAAAGTGTTTGATATATTAAAACAAAGTTAACAACACATTTTGGAAGCAAAACTATGCCTTTATTTCATTCTTTGTGAAGGAATTTCAGAGGTCAAGTTGAGGGAAATGAAAGAGCATATTTTGGTGCCACTTTATAGTGCTTTGAAAGGGTGTATGAACATGTAAAATATATTCAAGTTAATGGTGTAAAAAGGTAGCAATGAACAACGACAAGGTTGGAGAAATAACTTGCAAGTTGTTGGTGAGAGTAGCACAAGGAGTGCACAAAAATCAGCTTGTGAAGAGAAAATAAATCTAGAAGAAGAGAAAAGGGATTTTTCAGGTGTTCAAGGTAGCCATGAGAGTTGTAGGATGAAGGGAAAAAAACATATTTTTAAAGAGGAGTGAATCTAAGGAAGTTGAAGGCAAGAGACCTTAAAGATTTGAAGGCATGAAGTGCCTAGAAACCCTTGTAAAATTTCTTAATTTAATTTCTGGTTGAAATCCTCACTATATGTAATTGTTCTTGAGGAATTTTCATGTATGTATGTGTATGAACATTGAAATAAAGATATGTTTCATATTATTTATCCATTATTATGCTAATGTGGGTTGGATCACACGATAAGGCTGCAAGATTGGGTAGTTTGATAAGTCCTCCCAATCTTGACTACATCATTTTGGGAATAGGTGCAAAAATTAAAAAACTCATCCTTTTTTGTAAATTATATGTCCAATGAATTTAATTTATTGAATCAAATTTCAACTCTATTAATGGCCTGAATAATATGAGCATTATTATATACATCATAACAATCATTGTCCATTATGAGACGACAAGATAAATTAGTATGAAAGTAATTTCTAGACTTAATAAAATTACATTGTTGACTTTGAAATTGTTTTGTCTTGTTAAATAATGTATTTAATATTACTTAATTTATTAGACACAATAAAATTCACTCCACTTACTACAACATTAAAAAAACCTAATGCAATATATCTCTTGTTTATGTTGCCCTAAACACTTAATTTTTATTTATCTAATGCAAGATAAATAGCATATTAAAGTTGGCTATTTAATTCATGAACAACTTACAATGTTTTTTACAATGTTAAAACAATTGAACAAACAATCCTAGTCTACATTTAATTGTTTATTTTTAATAGTTGTGAAAATGTCATCTATCTTTCCTTTTATTAGTTCATTTTGGGAATGATTGGTGCAAAAATTAATTTTTTTATTTTTCCTTTTTTGTAAATTATGTCCAATACATTTAATTTATTGAATCAAATTTCAATTCTATTAATGACTTGGATGATATGAACATTATTATATATACATCATAAAAATCTTTATCTATTGTGAGATGGCAAGATAAATTAGTATAAAAGCAATTTCAAGACTTAATAAAATTATATTGTTGACTTTGAAATTACTTTGTCTCATCAAATTATATATTTAATATTACTTAATTTATTAGACACAATAAAATTCACTCCACTCTTTACAACATTAAAAAAACCTAATGCAACATATCTCTTGTTTATATTGCTCTAAACACCTAATTTTTATTTATCTAGTGCAAGACAAATAACATATTAAAGTTGGCTATTTAATTCATGAACAACTTACTATGTTAAAAAATTTGAACGAACAATCTCAGTCAACATTTAATTTTTTATTTCAAATAGTTATGAAAATGTCATCTCTCTTTCCTTTTATTAGTTCATTTTGGGAATGATTGGTGCAAAAATCATTTTTTTCTTTATCCTTTTTTGTAAATTATATGTCCAATTCATTTAATTTATTGAATCAAATTTCAACTCTATTAATGACTTGGATGATATGAACATTATTATATACATCATAACAATCATTATCCATTGTGAGATGGCAAGATAAATTACTATGAAAGTAATTTCTAGACTTAATAAAATTACATTGTTCACTTTGAAATTAATTTGTCTCATTAAATAATATATTTAATATTAATTAATTTATTAGACACAATAAAATTCACTCCACTCTTTACAACATTAAAAAAACCTAATGTAATATATCTCTTGTTTATATTGCTCTAAACACTTAATTTTTATTTATCTAATGCAAGATAAACAACATATTAAAGTTGGCTATTTAATTCATGAACAACTTACAATGTTTTTTACAATGTTAAAAAAATTGAACAAACAATCCTAGTCTACATTTAATTGTTTATTTTAAATAGTTGTGAAAATTTCATCTATCTTTCGTTTTGTTAGTTCCTTTGGGAATAGTTGGTGCAAAAATCAAAATTTTCTTTATCCTTTTTTGTAAATTATATGTCCACTCCATTTAATGTATTGAATCAAATTTAAACTCTATTAATGGATTCGATAATATGAACATTATTATATACATCATAACAATCATTGTCTATCTTAATCTAACTCAATGGTGAGCGAGCAAGAGGAAGTGCGCGAGAGCGGGGGAGAAAATTGAAATTTTGAATCTTCGAACAATGGTGCAGGTCATGGAACTATAGAACCGGAGGAATCGCAGGGAGAATCGAAGCAAGATTCAACTGAAAAGCAAGGTAAGGAAGATTTTATTGTTTCAAATCCCAATGCAAAAGTTTTGGTGGACCCAAGAGGGGATGCTTCTCCTTCTAAGATTTTGCCTTGAAGTACCAAAGGACTTCAGTGTGATAATACCAAAAATGCGGTGGGGACGACTGGAGGGGAAGGAGCCAAACCTAAACTGTGTTTATCGCTCTTTGAGGTCAAACCAAATGGAAAATCGACTTTCCCTCTTGTGTGCAATATCTCTAAACTTGCAAAGGGTAAGTTTGCAATTTCTATTCTGGATCTAGTCATTGATCATAATATTTCACTAATGGAAAGATTGTTGGTGGGTAAATTTTTTTTTTTGGGGTGCATAGAAATGGGTAGCAATTTCATGGACACCCTCCAAAAAAATATTTGAAAATCCATAACGCGAGCGCATTATAATGCGCTCGCATTATGGCTCATTATGCCGAGTCTGAGGCTTGACAACTATAAACCAATAATGTGAGCACATTATAACACACTCGTGTTATTGACTGTTAAAAGGAAAACAAGAAATGCAAATATTTCATTAGCATTTCGACTATTTTTTTTTTGTAGTCTCGGCCAAAACCCCCACAATTTCGTGCTCGTGTTCTAGGAGGAGAAATTCAATAAATTTCTTCACCAACAATTGATATTTCTTCGCAACGATGGCACCAAGATGACGAGGAGCTGTGAGAGGTAATGATTCTATGGGTTTTGTTTTGAATTTGTTAGTTTTAGGTTGAATTCGATATATATTTGTTTGAATTTTTAGGAGATGCAAATCAACCTACAAACCCTCAAAATCCTCAACAGGAGGACCAACCAAATCCTTAACAGGAAGACCAACCAAATCCTTAAGATCAAAATCAACCACAACATCAACCTCCTCGACCAATCACTCAATCCACTCCTAACACTCAACAAAATTTAATGAGTGAAATTGAGAGCAACAAAAAGAAAATTGATGATTTGATCAGTAGGTTGAGTGATCCAAATGGTTCAACTGCAGAAATAATGACCCTAGAAAATTCATTGAAAGATATGTTAAAAAATGTAGATTCAATTAGCAAAAAACTAACTGGATGGCAAGATAGGAGGCAGGTGGCTAGGGATTATTATGCAAATAAACTATCATACAAGGATGTAAAGGATTGAAAAATTACAAAAGGTGATTTGTGCTCATTATTCACCGACCCACGCACAAATCAAAATCTTACCCTCAATGTGAAGAGGTTTCCTATCTATTGGTGCCACCACCAACAGATTAGAGACCAGTTTTATGATAGGTGGTACATGGTCTTCGATTACCCACCATGCAACAATTGCGAGGTCCCACAATATTTCCTTAGGAAAATATACAGTGAGTTCATATCAAGAACAAGATCCCAAATTATTTTTATATGAGGGATTTCCAGGGGAGAGATGGGGGGTCAACTCAGGATATTCCTAGTGCACAGCCGGATCCTACATGGCAAGATAGACGAGCTCTCACTAGGCCACCTCGTGAGAATGTTGTTATGCCTTCCGTCGTGAAGGAAAGTGCTAACGTAGTGACATTGCAAGTGATCAACACTTTGACCCAGAGTGTCATCCATCATACTAGCCCTATTTTACAATTCCATTTAGGGGAGTCTTCGAGTGGTGGCCTTTGAACACATGTGTATATTGCGGGGCTACTTGTTCATATGACCCCACCGAAACTCAAGAGACTGGTATGCAGGGTCCGTCTATAGCTATAGAGATAGAGAGGGCAGCTGACATTTTGCATCAAGCATATGGCATTGATAGTCAGGTAAAATTTAGTGCAAGTTCATTGAATTTAATTTATTAAATTTTGATTTTGAAATGCAAGATTAACTAAAAATGTTTTATGATTTTAATAAAATTGTAGGGTCACAGTGTTGAGATTGGATACACCAACTCCCCACCAACTTATTTCTACAGTACACCTATCACTAGAGTATGTAACTAGTAAACAATTATAAATTTATTGCATGTTAATAGCATTGTTTTACGAATGGTAATTTAATATGCGATTTTGGATGTTGAACAAACTAATATTGGAGGTTTTGATGGAACACTTCCCAATGGTAGTGGATTTACTCAAACCTACATGGAGGTAATAGAATAAAGATTTTAACTAATGAATCAAGTACTTAATAGATTTGTGTAGTTTATATGCACATTGTTGATTACGTTGTATAATTTGTTGTTCTATTTTCAGATGTTGCACAACGATACACCTCTGAATGTGACGAGGGAAATGTATATTGATGTGACATCTACTATACAATCCTTGGTGGCTCTGACAAGAGAGGTATGAGGAAAATCAGTAAATTTCAATTTACATTTGTTGTTATAGATGTTAGTTAGTGAAAAATCAAACCATTATTGATTCACGCAGTTTAATTTCTATTTGTATGGTTTATACAAGGCTTGAGCATGCCTGAGCATGGGTGTGAGAATATTTCCATTGTGGAGAGAGATCATGAGATGGAAGTAAGTGATTATTTTGTCAAATATATCATTTTTTATAATGTAATTTCTATATATTCATGTCTTTACTTCTTGTTGTAACAATTAAAACTTCATAATGAACTAAACCCTAGGAGGAGTAGCAGGAGCACTCCTCGAGCACAGCGAAAATGAGTGACAGACCTATTGCCATACGATCGAAAAGGAAAGGGAAATATTTTATTTCCAAGGCATGGAGAACAATGACTTTTGATTCCAGAGCCCTTTGTTGTATGCCTACATGGCAGTTTTGTACATATTTTGTATTGGACATATTTGACATTGTATGGATAGATGGCATTCTCGTAAGCCTATATCATTATTTTGTACATATATTTCATACTTATATCGACATATATTGATGTATGACTACATGGATATTTGGTTAATACAAATATCTTTTATCGATGCCTGCCCATATTTGCATTCTAAATTGATGGTTCAATAGATATCAGTTACGTGTATTCAAGTGTATACTTTACAACTTACGTGCATACTTTGTGACTTACATGTGTTCGAATGTATACTTTGTGGATTACCTATTTTTATGCGTATACCTTGTATTTGTGCATATACTTTGTTTTAATTTGTGTATATTATGTACTCGTGTGTATAGTTTTTGAGGCTTACGTGTTTTTGAGTACTTGTACTTCCCTTATTGACATGTACATGCTTGAATTATTTAGGTGTATAATTATTAATTGGTTATCCCTAGCATTGATTTATGTCATTCTCAATTCATGATCCTTGAGATGGATTAAGAACACCCTCAAGGTCCAAAGGAGTTTCACATGCATTCTTCATAGGCTCATTTTGGTAGTCAAACCAAAAACCTCTTCCATCGTTGAAACAAAATTTTTTATCCTTTATAGCAGGTCTGAAGCAATTATCATTCTCCATCGGTTCTTCATGTATCCACTCCCCATTAATGGTTGCCTCATGACCTTCATGAAACCAAGCACTTATCTCATTTGTGATAGAAGAAATGTATGAAGATTTATCTTCCTCCTTATGAACCATTCATTATCATGAGAGATGGGTTCTTGTGAACCACTACTCATGAATCATGGGTCAATGAGTTTGACTTGTAAAACTACACAATTGAATCCTGATAGCAATATCACAATATCTATACATCTAAATATGTTATTTCCTTAGCTAAAATTTGCGCTTATACTTATGTGATTGATGTATGTTTGTGTATGGGATCATAGTAATTTCTATTTGATAATGATATTGTGTCTTTAAGATTTATATATTAAAGGGTGCATGAAACAAGTTTTAAATCCTTTAAAATATTTAAATTTCTTAGGTTTTTCTATTTGTCGAGTCTAGGCTCCGAGCCCGAGTCCAAGTAAAAAATTGGCTTGTTAAGTCCGAGGCGAGTCCAAGTCTTGTAACACTGGTGTGAACACATCGAGGAATAATGTATATGCCGATGAAGAGAGAACCCATCCTTGTTTCTAAACAAACCATAGTATAGATATGGTTGGTCGAGATAAAACATCACTCTTCTAGATAGTTCGAACCATAATATTTCATGGCTGTAAACACACCTTCATTATGTGTGTTCTTGATCCTACTGAAGAAATGATGGAACATGTCGTAGATCAAATCTTGCAACCCTAAGTCCACAAGAAGGTTACTTGTCCCGATTTTCGCAAATGTCTTTAAGATGTTCATCCTTCTTGAGTAATGTGAACTATTGATGTCATCTAGATCTTTGAAACTATCTGCAATCATGTGCAATATTGTACAAGCTAGAGCTATATCTAATACTACAAATGACTACTCAATAAAGCCTAAACATTATTCTATTCTTTTCAATGTGACCATAATGGCATTCCTTTAAGATAAACTTTTAAGCTTACTACTTGATTCATAAAGTAATCTTACCAACCACTATCATCGGTTGCCATGCTTCCAATGGAAAGTTAATTTGTTGTAATACCCAAAGGCTAGTAGGTTCATTCGCTCTAATACCACTATAATGACTCGAGCTCTGGATTAATAGATTTTTTATTTATTTCTTATTGGATTGACAAAGGTTGTCATCCAATATTATTAAGATAGATAACGGAGTCCCCAAATTATAAATGAAATAAATTTTTAATATGAAGTCTAATTCAAATATTAATTTGATAATGGAAATTTGATAAATAAATATAATAGTTGTTTCTAATTAATCAATTAAAATCATGTGCTAGCTTTGAATATGAATTTTCCTATCATTGATATATAGGCCTTGAGAATTGGGATGTATTTCTTGATCGATACTTTGTACTCATGCATCTTACTTTGAGTTCTTTCCGGATTATATGCTTGAATTGTATACTCCCATATTATAAATTTTTGCTCATATAGACCAATCGCACACTAGGTAATTCAATAATAAAAATAATTCTACAAATTGATTACCCTAATATTCCCTTCGTATTCTCTTTTATACTCGAAAACTACACAATTGAATCTTGATAGCAATATCACAATTTCACAAATTGTAGAAAATGCCTCCTACTCATCAATTGATGAGCTAAAGGGGCTCTATAATGGATGTTTCAAAAGGCACAACACTTGCTGAAGGTTTTGCAAATGGGGTTGCAAGCTAAGTGGTCTTAACCTTGGGGAAAAAACTCTGTGGTTAAGCGCTTGAGCTAGAGTAGTATCGGATGGGTGACCTCCCGAGAAGGCCTAGTGCCTCACCTCTATGAGCATCACCTAGATGCAATGAGTGCTAAGTGGGCCATTCATTATTATGAGATATGGGTTCTTGTGAACTCAGCCCTCTTTTAATCCATGTCAGCCTTGGGACCATACAAGAAGTTGGAGGTCATACCAAGTACGGGATCAACAAGTTTGTATAAAAAATCTAAAAAACAGAGAACAGTGTGAATAATTCTTATTAGATCTTCTCCAAAAGTTCATCAACAACCTCCATTCGAGCTTCTCAAGGCTTTACATTATTTTTTACACCCTTCTATAACTGATCCACACCCTCAACTAACTAAAAACAAACTTTCAAAACAAGTAACCGTTGCATTTCAAATTTGTTGCTTTAAGCAACTTACAAATTTGCAACTTTAGACTCCTCCAAACCTAAGGGATCGATCTGGTGGAACATAGCTCAGAGTGATTCCACGTGTTTTGGTGCAAAAGAGGACCATGCCTAGCATAAAAATACCTATTTGGATGTGTTGGAACAATCCGCTTGGTCACACAAGTTGCAAAACAAAAGTTGCACCACTTTGCAACTTTGCACTGCTTCCATTTGATGCTTTTTCCATCAAGTGAAAATCCGCCGCCACGGGATAACCACTCCGAGATAGAAAAATCGGGAGAGGTTTCTCTAGAGGAGCCCAACATGATCCTGTAGGATCAGGTGAGAATTTTTTAAGCATCACGGTATACGAGTAATAGCATGCTGAAGTTTGCAGTCATTTTGCACTTTGGACCCTTAAGGGATCGATCCGGTGGAACATAACTCAGAGCGATTCCACGTGTTTCAATGCAAAAGAGGACCATTCCTAGCATAAAAATACCTATTCAGACACATTGGAGTAGTTATTTTGGTCACACGAGTTGTAGAGCGAAATTTGCACCACTTTGCAACTTTGCACAACTTGAATTTGACACTTTTTCCATCAAGTGAAAATCCACCACCACGGGAAAACCACTCCGAGATAGCCAAAATCGAGAGAGGATTTTCTAGAGGGGCCCAACGCAATCCTATAGGATTGGATGATAATTTTCTAAGTATCATGGTATCCAAGTAATAACATGCTGAAGTTTGCAACCATTTTGCACTTTGGACCCTTGAGGGATCAATTCGGTGGAAGATAACTCAGAGTGATTCCACATGTTTTGATGCGAAAGAGGACCATTCCTAGCATAAAAATACCTATTTGGATGTGTTGGAATGGTCCGCTTGGTCACACAAGTTGCAGAATGAAAGTTACACCACTTTGCAACTTTGCACTGCTTGCATTCGATGTTTTTTCCATCAAGTGAAAATCCTCCGCCATGGGAAAACCACTCCGAGATAGCAAAAATAGGGAGAGGTTTTTATAGAGGGGCCCAACATAATCATGTAGGATCAGATGAGAATTTTCTAAGCATCATGGTATCCCAGTAATAGCATGTTGAAGTTTGCAGCCATTTTGCACTTTGGACCCTTAAGGGATTGATCTAGTGGAACATAGCTCAGACCGATTCCGCGTGTTTCGGTGTGAAACAAGACAATGCCTAGCATAAAAATACCTATTCAGATGCGTTGGAGCAGTTAGTTTGGTCACATGAGTTGCAGAGCCAAATTTGCACCACTTTGCAACTTTGCACAACTTGCATTTGACACTTTTTCCATCAAGTGAAAATCTGCCGCCATGGGAAAACCACTCCGAGATAGCCAAAACCAAGAGAGGTTTTTCTAGAGGGGACCAACGTAATCATGTAGAATCAGACGAGAATTTTCTAAGCATCATGGTATCCGAGTAATATCATGATGAAGTTTGCAGCCATTTTTTACTTTGGACCCTTAAGGGATCGATCTGGCGGAACGTAGCTCGGAGTGATTTTGGGTGTTTCAATGTGAAACAAGACCATGCCTAGCATAAAAATACCTATTCAAACACATTGGAGCAGTTATTTTGGTCACATGAGTTGTAGAGGGAAATTTACACCACTTTGCAACTTTGCACAACTTAATTTGACACTTTTTCCATCAAGTGAAAATCCATCGCCACGAGAAAACCACTCCAAGATAGCCAAAACCGAGAGAGATTTTTCTAGAGGGGCCAAACAAAATCCTGTACGATCAGATGAGAATTTTCTAAGTGTCATGGTATCCAATTAATAGCATGTTGAAGTTTAAAGCCATTTTGCACTTTGGACCCTTAAGGGATCGATCTAGTGGAACATAGCTCAGAGCGATTCCACGTGTTTCGGTGCAAAAGAGGACCATTCCTAATGTAAAAATACCTATTCAAATGTGTTAGAATAGTCTACTTGGTCACACAAGCTACAGAATAAAATTTGCACCACTTTGCAACTTTGCACTGCTTGCATTTGATGTTTTTTCCATCAAGTGAAAATCCGTCGCCACGAGAAAACCACTCTGAGATAGAAAAAACCCGAATAGGTTTTTGTAGAGGGGAAAAATACAATCTTGTAGGATCAGATGATAATTTTCTAATCATCACGGTATCCAAGTAATAACATTCTAAAGTTTGCAGCCATTTTGCACTTTGAACCCTTAAGGGATCGATCCGGTGGAACGTAGCTCAGAGCAATTCCACGTGTTTCGGTGTGAAATAGGACCATGCCTATTATAAAAATTACATATTCGGACATGTTGGAGCAGTTATTTTGGTCACATAGGTTGCAGAGAGAAAGTTGCACCGCTTTGCAACTTTGCACAGCTTGAATTTGACACTTTTTCCATCAAATGAAAATTCATTGCCACGGGAAAACCACTCTGAGATAGCCAAAACCGAGAGAGGTTTTTCTAGAGTGACCCAACACAATCTTGTAGGATCATAAAATAAGTTTCTAAGTGTTACGGTATCCAAGTAATAGCATGTTGAAGTTTGCAACCATTTTTCACTTTGGACCCTTAAGGAATCGATCCGATGGAACATAGCTCGGAGCGATTTCACATGTTTCGATGAGAAAGAGGACCCTGCCTGGCATAAAAATACCTATTTGGATGTGTTGGAATAGTTTGCTTGGTCACACAATTTGCAGAACGAAAGTTGCACTACTTTGCAACTTTGCACAGTTTGATTTTGACACTTTTTCCATCAAGTGAAAATCCACCGCCACAGGAAAAACACTCTGAGATAAGAAAAACCGAGAGAGGTTTTTCTAGAGGGGCCCAACACAACCCTGTAGGATCAGAGAAGAAATTTATAAGTGAAATGGAATAAGTTTTATGGGGTTTATGTTGTTGCCTTTGTAGATTTTGATGAAAAAGGGCATGAAAAATGAGGTTTCACCCTAGGGTTTGATAAATATTGCATAAAATAAGGGTTTTGGTTTGGCATGGTGGAGTGAGTTTTTTCTACAACAAATTGCGGATCTGAGGGTTTGGATACATGATAATTGCTGCCCCAACAATGCATTATGTAAGAAAATCTTATTACAATGCCTCAGAGTTTGTCATTATGTAAGTAAATCTTATAACAATTGCGAATCTGAGAGTTTTCCATTATGTAAGTAAATCTTATTACAATGCCTCAGGCACTTCGTTCTCATAGATATTTTACAATGTCACTCATATATTTGAGATTCTCTTTAAATGTCTACATCATAGGTGCTCATTATGATGTTAACTTCAATTAAGTAACTTGGCATTCCCTCACTAAGCTTCACACGCTCTTTTATAATGGCTTGAAATCAAAATTGAGATTTATCAAGATCATCAAAAAGGATGTTGCATTTATTTTTTGGCTTATATTCTCTTTGATGGCTCTTAAATCAACATTTTCTGCAATGAGAGGTCAATCAATTTTTAGTAGTTTACTTACAAATACACAAAGTAAAAGAGAAAAAGAAAGAGCATCCAAAATGGAAATGAAATAAAAATAGATGGAAGGCACTTACAGATAGGCATGCAGGTTTCACAACTTAGTCACTCCTGGTCATACATCTTCACTGGGAATTCCAACATACCTATTGCACACAACACCTCTCATGAATAGAGTAAATTGAAATTTCAGATGCTCTTATAATGTCCACATCATAGTTGCAAATGATAAGGTTAACTTAAAATGAATAACTTGAAATTACCTCACCAAGCTTTGCACACAGTTTTCTAATGGCTTAAAATCTTGATTGATATTTTTCAAGATCATCAAAATAAGGATGTTGCATTTCTTTTCTGGTTGACATTCTCTTGGATGGCTCATGTATCTACATTTTTTGCAAAGGGGCACCAATCACTGTAAAAGAAGATGATATCATTGGCATCAAAAAAATTAATGTGCATACGAGTATAAATTAATAAGAACCAATGTGCATATACTTACAAATTAATCCAACAAACCATCAGGGTCTGCTCTACTCTTTATTGTGTCAAGTATAGCCCCATGGTTAGACTCACGGACCTTCCACAAGGTCCTGTTTAAAGGTCTACCCCCATATTTGGTAAAATGAACATTGGATGCCATGACAAGGTTCGAGTAATGAAGAATCTTACGATGCATGTCAAAGTTCTAAAATAGCCAATGTTTAACACTTGAATGTGGGTACCTTCTAAGCCATGTTTCAGTAACCACAATTGAGCCTATAGGGTATTCAATGTTTTCTCCATCTATAACTGGGGCCTTCAATTTCTTTTTGGCCTCAACACAACGACACAAATAATAGTTTGTTCCCTCTTCATTGTCTTCATCTACAATAACTGCATAAAAATGCCTTGCGTTGATATGTGCAAAAAATCTCTTGAAATTTGTCAACATTACGAATACAGTACAAAGTAAGATAACGATATGGAATTTCAATAACTAAGAAAGTAGATATATCACTTGGTTGAACTAGATATGATATGTGGTAAAAGTCGATCGATCCTTCCATCTGTGTCAATTCCAATGCCGTCGGAGAGCGATACATGTGAAGTGGGCTAAGATAACTTGTGAATCATTTGTCAACCCACTCCCCTGACTCACAATCATTTGAGGCTTGCATTGTACATGAAGAACAAAAGCAATCCATCTTTCGTGTATTGATACTCCATGAACCTTCATTTGATCTAAGGAAAGAGTGTACCTCACTCGATCCTGTTAGTGTACAACAGTCTTCATATGGTGCAATGTTAGTATCATCCATCAACCAAAAAAATCTATGAATTGAAGACGTACCTTCATTACCTAGACCCATCAAAGGATTACGCCACTCGATGATTGATTTTGCATCTGTCAACTTTGCACTGTCTTTATACTTTAATTCTTTTCTTGATAATGCTCTTTTCATGCATGCTTCTGCACCATCATGCTCCCCCTTTCCATGTCCAGCCTCACAAAAGTTCCACATATGTTGAACACCTATAATGACATGCATCCTACACAACCAGTAGAACATGCGCAAGTTCTTGAACTATGTTGCATAGTTATCAGACCATATTATATGTTGATTGTATTCTATGCCCCTTGGAGCCAAACCATTGTAGAACATATGGAAGCAACCTTGCATGAACTCTGGAGAATGTGTGTGATCATCACTAATGTAAAATTGGTACTCCCTCAATACCTTCCTTTGCTCATTTGTACTATCATATGCATGAATGAATTTTATGTGCACAAATATAAAAACTTGTGTGGAGTTTTAATACTGTGACTGCACCTCATGTTGTGGCTATAGAGTGTAGTTCTCCACAAATTCAACCACGGATACTATGCTTCCAACTGGAAAGGTGTCCTTGCATAGCTTGAATTGTGTGTCCAAGCATCGGGCTCTATGGGTATGCAATACATACTCAGATAGTATATTGTCACGAAATATGGTCATAAATTGGTACACTAGAATCTTCTCAATAACCAACTCACACCTTTTTGCTTGAGACCCATCTTTTGTAGCATATGCCATTGTTTTATACTTCCCAAACTCTACTCATTTTTGTCCCACCTCATCTCTTCTTTCCATATGTTGACATACTGGCATACGCTGGAAGCCACCACAATGCTCGCATGAACCATCCAAGCATGTTGTCCTATAGAATATCTAGCCATCCTCTATTTCACATAAAAAAATTGATAAGAACTCTCTTGAAGATTTTGGTGGGGCTTGTATGCCACAATCCTGCAAAACATCATTAGTATGCAAATCTAAACATATAGAACGATAACAATCATAATGGTTAGAAAATTTAGTATGTAGTCTACAACAACAAGTAGTGCATGTGTGATTTATCTTGACATAAAAAGGTTTAAGAATTTCAAAAAATCTTTGAGAAATACTAATTTGACAATAATTATTTTCAAATTTTCGAAAACATTGGGTTTGAGTCATATCCAAAAAATGCTTTGGATGTGGCTCATGATTCCGACTACCGATTCTCCTTCTTACCACATCCCTTTGATTTGGAGATGGCCTTGTGTTATTCTTCCAATACTCTTCAATTAGTGTTCTAAAGGCTTTGACAACTTCTTTATCTTTTCATGATAGTCTCCCCGAGAATGCCCATTACTCATTTGAATCATTGCCCTCAATTTTTTGCTTCCTTTGAATGGCTCTTGATAAAAAATTTCTACTAATTCCCATCTGTTCACTAGTCTTTTTAATTAGACGAGCTCTCTTTGTTTGAAAACTTACCAAAGTCGATGCAATGAAGCGTCGGGTGACATTACTATCCTTTAAGCATGAGGTCTTACCCACACTCTCATAAGCATCCATTAGATTCTTCACAATAGTGTCTTCACTCGATGCATTCGATGTTCTCAACCCAAGAGTCTTCATGATATTCCTATACTTTACACCCCGCATCATTTCAGCAAATAGTTGACATCTAGTAGTCTCATTTAGCCTTTCAAATAATTGTTCCCAAATCTTATCAGTATATCTTCTACAAGTGTGTGTTGAAATCTTACCTTCCATGTGCTCCAAAATCTCATCATCAATATTAATCAAATACTTTGGCTTTCTACACAAAATTGTAGGTGGTGTTCACCTAGTTATATACATCTCAACATTAGGAATTTCATCATATTTAATTGAGGTGGGCTCGATTGTGTACCTTCAATCAAGGTTGGAGAAGAAGACATACCTTGAGGTTCACATGAGGATGATGGCATACCTTCTTCATCACTTTCGAGTGATGATGTACTCTCAACTTGAGATGTGTTGGATGGTGTCCAACAATATTCACTTGCGGTACATGGTGTGCCTCCATATTCACTTGCAGTAGATGGTGTCCATCCATATTCACTTGTGCTAGATGGTGTCCCTCCATATTTGCTTGTGCTTAATGGTTTCCCTTCATATTCACTTGTCGTTGAGGGTGTGTCTCCAACTACGGTATCTGAACCTATCTTACGACAATGCTTTCGCATTCATGCATGTTGTGCTACCAATTCCCAATCTCTTTTTGACGGTTGAGGTTCCTCCACAATCGTCTTGTTTTCATCAATCCTTTCCAATTTCTTCTTTTCATGATATGCCGCCACCCGAACTCTCTCATTTTCTTTGAAGGTTTTGTTCTTTTCATCTATTAGTTTCCTCTTTGTCTTTTTCTTTGGCATGGCAGATAATTTTATCTGTACCATGGTAATGATACTAATATTAGTTCCTAAAAAGTGTATCCATTCAAGTTAATTGAAAAATATATTTCATTGAAGGATTCATGTAAATAATACTTACAATCATCTTGTACAGAAGTTAACCTACCATAGACAAATGTGTACAAACTATGGAAGCATAGACAAAGTTTTTATATGCTCTCAGAGGTGGTTGTTTGTTAGTTATATGTGTTGGGAGGAGTTTTTTGCATTTCAAAAGGTTTAAACAACCTCCATTGGCTCGAAGGGAGGAGTATTGTTCATTTTAAAATCCACTTTTATGATAAAAAATGTTGTTTTCCAAAAATTCACTAGCTTTTTTGCATATTCCTGCGTTTGTATGGATCTGTACAGCCTCCCCTTGATACAAAACTAGTATAATATTGTAGGCACATGTCTTAACTCTCTAATGCATCAGTTCTGAGGGCTTAACAATACGTTTGAAGGGAGCAATTGACAATTTTCTAAAACTGCTCATTTCAAGCCAGTCAAGGGTTTGAGTAGGATTTAATTATGAAATTACCATCCCACCTATTGTTATGACTTTTTTCTTGGTGGGATGGAATTTAAATTGTTAGATTAGGGTATTTTATTGCTTAACATGCCTTGGAATGAAACTAATGACAATAGGATGGGGTTCTTAGGCTGAAACAAGCACTTTTCCATGACAATTTGAGGAACCAAGGAGTGATTTTGAAAAAGTGTTGAAGGAGTGGTCTATGTAATGAACTTTTGACCTTGTGTAGGGTATTTTGAAGATGTTTGATTCTCTGGAATGGTCTGGAAAGGCTTGGGTATAGGAGTTTCTATAAACCCTCCCTCTTTGCATTAAAAAATGGGGGTTTTGTATTGGAAGTCTAGTTGAGCAGGTAAGGTCCTAAGACCTAGAAAATATCTTGTTTTGAGACCTAATTAAATACTTTTTTTGGGTTTGGAAGTCTGGTGTGAGGATCCAAGGGAATTTCTTTTATAAAATTGGCATACTTGGAGGCCTAAAATAGTGAAAAGGTTAGTTTTATTAAAGTTGTCCCAAAGGAGTCATGTGATGGGTTAAGATATGTCTTGCAACTCTGAAATGGGTGCTAGAATTATTCTTTTATTTTCCTAGTGTGTTGGAGTTAAGGGCCCAAAACTAGTTTTGCACTAATACTAGATTCCAAGGGTGAAAAGTGGGAAATAGTGTTTTTTTTTTGGTTATCCAACTTGGAGGAGTGTTGGGATTGGTCCATTAGGCCTTTTAAATCTTGTTAGATGTCTCTTGAAGGAAAGTTGACATATTGAATGGTTTTGGGTCCTCTAACTCTGCATCAAAAATGAGTATCACAGTCAAAAGTGTGTGCAAGGTTTGGGAGATACATGCGACAATTTCAGATGCTTGACTACTAGTAATGTGGATAGTGAACAAAGGAAATAATTTTGTGTGTAAGGGAAGAATTCTGAAAGGTTTCATTTTTGTTGTACTAACTCAAACAAATACTTATTAAGCAAATAATGGTTTGGTTGTGCCTTAAGAATTATAGTTTGTGTTTGTAAACAATGGTGCCATTATGGAAGATTTAAGACAAGTTGTGAATGACATAATCATTGGTTGAAGTTTTGAGGAATCTAGTTGATTGTAATCAGTTATTTCAAGATTTTCAAGGTGTTTTGAAGGTCCTTAAGGAATTGGGAACTCTTAATGCTAATTTGAGTATATGAATAAAATGTGTTGTGAAGGGAAATATAGTTACAATGACGACGTAAGGTTATAATGACAAAAAAAAATGAAAGCAAGCCATAATAGAATGAAAGAAAATGTGTAAAGACTCCACATACCTAAAAACCCAGACTTTCAAATGGAGGAGTTCAACCCAACTATGTAGCCTTAGCTTCTTATTTCTTCAAACTCCAAACTTCAAAAGCTTGTTCCCCTCCAAACTTCAATTGTATATCAGTTTTCAATGGAATTCAAACTTCAATTGATATTATATGTCTTTCAACATGGAAAAACTGCTATTTCATGCAAAGGTGGTAGAAAGATCATGGAAAAGGTAATGGAATGTGAAAAACATTCTTGCACACTTCACAACATCATCAAAAAGCAACTTTTTGTTAGAGCATGCCCATAATCAGGGGAATGTGCAGACTGTGGGCCTTGAAATCACAGGTATATAGAATTTTTTATTGTTTTTAGTGGATTAAAACACGTGCTCGCGTTATAACGCGAGCGCGTTATGTGAAATATGGTTTTCTTAATATATTTAGTTTCTCCCTCTTTGTTTATACCCTCTATCCTAATTCTATATCTATCCCTTGCACCCTTATAGTAGAGGAGATAGAGGTGAGTGTGTGTGTGTGAGGGAGAGAGGGAGGGAGAGGGGGAGGGGGAGAAAGAGATAGTGGGAGAAAGAGAGGGAGGGAGAGAGTGGGACAAGGGGACAAGGGGAGAAAGAGAGTGGGAGAGAGAGAGGGAGGGAGAGGGGGGGAGAGGGGAGAAAGAGAGGAGGGAGAGAGTGGGAGAAGGGGAGAGTGGGAGAAAGAGAGAGTGGGAGAAGGTGGGAGAAGGGGAGAGTGGGAGATAGAGAGGGAGGGAGAGAGGGGGAGAGTGGGAGAAAGATAGAGTGGGATAGTGGGATAAGGGGAGAGTGGGAGAAAGAGAGAGTGTGAGGGAGATAGGGGGAGAGTGGGATATAGAGAGGGAGGGAGAGAGTAGGAGAAAGAGAGAGTGGGAGAGAGTGGGAGAGTGGGAGAAGGGAAGAGTGGGAGAAAGAGAGAGGGTTGAGGGATTAGGGTTGAAGGATAGAGGGTTGAGGGATTAGGGTTGAGAGATATACCCTCAAACCTCAACCCTCAACCCTTCAACCCTAATCTCTCTACCCATATACCCTCTTAATCCCTCAAACCTCAACTTGCAAAACTTAAACCCTAATCCCTCTACCCCTATACCCTATTAATCCCTCAATCCTCAATGCTCAACGCTCAACCCTTCAACCCTAATCCCTCTACCCCTATACCCTATTAATCCCTCAACCCTCAACACTCAACACTCAACCCTCAACCCTTCAATCATAATCCCTCTACCCCTATACCCCATTAATCCCTCAACCCTCAACGCTCAACCATCAACCCTTCTACCCTAATCCCTCAACCCTTATACCCTCTTAATCCTTGAACCCTGAACCCTTAAACCCTAATCCCTCAACCCCTATACCCTCTTAATCCTTGAACCCTCAACCCTCAACCCTTAAACCCTAATCTCTCAAACCCTATACCCTCTTAATACCTCAACCCTCAACCCTCAACCCTTAAACCCTAATCCCTGAACCCCTATACCCTCTTGATCCCTCAACCCTCAACCCTCAACCCTTCAACCCTAATAAATCTACCCCTATACCCTATTAAGCCCTCAACCCTCAATGCTCAACCCTGAACCCTTAAACCCTAATCCCTCAACCCCTATACCCTCTTAATCCCTGAACACTCAATGCTCAACCCTCAACTCTTAAACCCTAATTCGTCAAACCCTCAACCCCTATACCCTCTTAATCCATCAACCCTCAACCCTCAACCCTCAACCTTAAAACCTTCAACCCTAATCCCTCTACCCCTATACCCTCTTAATTCTTGAACCCTCAACCCTCAACCCTTAAACTAAAATCCCTCAACCCCTATACCCTCTTAATCCCTCAACCCTCAACCCTCAACCCTTAAACCCTAATCCTTGAACCCTCAACCCTCAACTCTTAAAATATAATACCTCAATCCCTATACCCTCTTAATCCCTCAACCCTTAAACCTTAATCCTTGAACCCCTATACCCTCTTAATCCCTCAATGCTCAACCCTCAACCCTTCAACTATAATCCCTCTACCCCTATACCCTATTAATCCCTCAACCCTCAATGCTCAACCCTCAAACCTTCAACCCTAATCCCTCAACCCCTATACCCTCTTAATCCCTGAACCCTTAACCCTTAACCCTTAAACCCTAATCCCTCAATGCCTATACCCTCTTAATCCCTCAACCCTCAACCCTCAACCCTTAAACCATAATCCCTCAACCCCTATACCCTCTTAATCCTTAAACCCTCAAACCTCAACCCTTCAACCCTAATACTTGAATCCCTATACCCTCTTAATCCCTCAACCCTCAACGCTCAACCCTCAACTCTTCAACCCTAATCCCTCTACCCCTATACCCTATTGATCCCTCAACCATCAACGCTCAACCCTCAACCCTTCAACCCTAATCCCTCTACCCCTATACCCTATTAATCCCTCAACCCTCAACGCTCAACCCTTCAACCCTAATCCCTCTACCCCTATACCCTATTAATCCCTCAAACCTCGACTCTCAACCCTTCAACCCTAATCCCTCAACCCCTATACCCTCTTAATCCCTAAACCCTGAACTCTCAGCCCTTAAACCCTAATCCCTCAACCCCTATACCCTATTAATCCCTCAAACCTCGACTCTCAACCCTTCAACCCTAATCCCTCAACCCCTATACCCTAATCCCCCGAACCCCAAACCCCCAGCCCCAAACCCTAACCTCAACCCCCATACCCCTGTAATCCCCAAACCCTCGGCGCTGCTCAACCTCAACCTCAACCCTAATCCTCTACCCCATACCCCATTAATCCCTCAACCCTCAATGCTCCAACCCTCAACCCCTTCAACCCCAATCCCTCAACCCCTATGTTCTTACCCCCAACCTCCTTAAAACCTCATCCTCAACCCCTATACCCTTGTCCTCAACTTCAACCTCAACCTTAAAACCCTAATCCCTCAACCCTCAACCCTCAAGCCTTAAACCCTATTCCCTAAACCCCTATACCCTTGTAATCCCTCAACCCTCAACCCTCAACCCTTAAACCCTAATCCCTCAACCCCTATACCCTCTTAATCCCTCAACCCTCAACCCTCAATCCTCAACCTCAACCCTTCAACCCTAATCCCTCTACCCCTATACCCTATTGATCCCTCAACCCTCAACCCTTAATCCCTCAACCCCTATACCCTCTTAATCCCTCAACCTCAACCCTCAAACCTTAGACCCTAAACCCTAAACCCTCAACCTTCAACCCTTAAACCCTAATCCCTCAACCCCTATACCCTCTTAATCCCTCAACCCTCAACCCTGAAACCCTAATCCCTCAACTCCTATACCCTCTTAATCCTTGGACCCTCAACCCCAAACCCCAATCCCTCAACCTTAGCAAACCCCAAACCCTAAAACCCCAATCCTCAAACCCCATACCCCCACCCCTCAACCCCTCAACCCTTCCCAAACCCAATCCCTCACAACCCCTATACCCTCTTAATCCTCAACCCTCAACCCCTCAACCTCTTCTCAATCCTAATCCCCCACTCCTTATACCCTCTAATCCTCTGAACTTCAACCTCAACCCTCTTTTAAACCATACCACCCTCAACCCCTATACCCTCTTAATCCCTCAACCCTCAACCCTTAAACCCTAATCCCTGAACCCCTATACCCTCTTAATACCTCAACACTCAACCCTCAACCCTTCAACCCTAACCCCTCTACCCCTATACCCTATTAATCCCTCAACCCTCAATGCTCAACTTTTCAACCCTAATCCCTCTACCCCTATACCCTCTTAATCCCTCAACCCTCAACCCTTAAACCCTAATCCCTCAATCCCTATACCCTCTTAATCCCTCAACCCTCAACCCAATACCCTTAAACCCTAATCCCTCAACCCCTATACCCTATTAATCCCTTGACCCTCAACCCTTAAACCCTAATCCCTCAACCCCTATACCCTCTTAATCCCCAACCCTCAACCCTCAATAGTTCAACCCTAATCCATGAACCCCTATTACCTCTTAATCCCTCAACCCTCAACCCTCAACTCTTCAACCCTAATCCCTCTACCCCTATACCCTATTGATCCCTCAACCCTCAACACTCAACCCTCAACCCTTCAAGCCTAATCCCTCTACCCCTATACCCTCTTAATCCTTGAACCCTCAACCCTCAACCCTTAAACCCTAATCCCTCAACCCCTATACCCTCTTAATCACTCAACCCTCAACCCTAAATTCTTAAACCCTAATACCTAAACCCCTATACCCTCTTAATCCCTCAAAGCTCAACCCTCAACCCTTCAACCCTAACCCCTCTACCCCTATACCCTATTAATCCCTCAATCCTCAACGCTCAACCCTCAACCCTTCAACCCTAATCCCTCTACCCCTATACCCTCTTAATCCCTCAACCCTCAACCCTTAACCCTTAAACCCTAATACCTCAACCCCTATACCCTCTTACTCCCCTGACCCTCAACGTAATACTCTCTACCCTAAACCCTAATTCCTCAACCCTTATACTGTGAAATCCAAGAAAACTCTCTACCCTAATCCCTAAACCCTCAACCCTTAATCTCTCAACCCCTATAACCTCTACCCTATTTATTGGACCCTTAACCCTAATCCCTTGACCCTATACCTTAAACCCTCAATCTTCAACCCTCAACCCTTAAACCCTCTACCCTCTACCCTTTACCCTATAGATTAAACCCTCAACACTCAATTCTCAACCCTCAACCCTTAATCCCTCAACCCTCAATCCTTAGAACCTAAACCCTCTACCCCTATACCCTCTACCCCTTACATTGGACCCTGAACCTAATCCTTCAACCATATACCCTCAAATATATACCCTAAACCCTCTACCCTCAACCAAGTAAACCCTTAACCCTAAACCCCTAACCCCAAAACCTTCAACCCTAAACCCTTAAACCTTCTACCCTATACCCTCAATCAAATACCCTCTACCATCGACCCTATTACCTCAACCCTCAAACCTTAAACCCTAATACCCTAGAAACCATCAACCCTATAGGTCCTCCACCCTAATCCCTAATCCCTCAACCCTATATCCTCAACCTCTATCACTTTCTCCCTATCTATACATCTCACCTCTCCCTCCTTCCCTCCCTCCTACCCTCTCTAATTGTCTCTATCTACCATTTGCCTCTTTCTACGTACCTCTCGTTCAATCAATCTCTACCACCCTCTCTCGCTCCCTCTATCCATCTCTCTTTATGTCCCTCCCACTCTATCTCACTCTCTCCTCCCAATACCTCTCTCTCCCTCTCGCTCATGTCTCTCCCTCCCACCCCCCCTCTCTCTCTCAGGTCTCTCCCTCTTGAAACCTACCTAGGTAACTCTCTTTGTCTCTCTACCCGCTCTCTATTTATCCCTCCAACCCTACCTAGATAAGTCCCTCTCACTCCACCCCCCTCTTTCTTTAACTCTATCAGGTCACTCTCTCCCACACCCTCTCCCTCTCTCAGGTCTCTCACTCACACTCCCTCTCTCTCCCAATCCCTCTCTCTCCCAATCCCTCTCTCTCACACTCCCTCTCACTACCTATCTCTCAAGTCTCTCCCTCTCACCCCCCTCACACTCTCAAGTCTCTCCCTTTGGCACCCTACCTACATAATTCTCTCTTTCTCTTCATCTCTCTCTCTCCCCTCTCTCTCTCTCCTTCTCCCTCAATTCTCTCTCTCCCGCACCCCCCCTCTCTCTCTCTCCCTCCCACCCTACCTAGTTAAGTCTCTCTCACTCCAACCCCTTCTCTCCCACTCCCTCTCTCTTAAATTATCACTTCCACCCCCTCTCCATCTCTCCAAAATCTCTCTCTATAGATTCTCCCTCCATCTAAAGACATACATAAATGGATACATACAAGCATAATACATATGTACATATAATCTTACATCCATACAAGCATACATACATACATGTGTAGATACAATCTAACATATATAGAGGCATACATATAATATATATGCATTGATACATACATACATGACATACAAGCATACATGTACATACAAACATACAAATATATCAACATACATTCAATATATTAACATTTAACATAAAGGAAGACATGTTTGTCGCAAAAGCAAAAACCATGCAAAAAGTGAGATATAATGTGAGCACATTATAATGCACTTGCATTATATCTTGCTTTGGGAATTCTTGAGCCTTAGGCTTGGTATTTTCCTTGGAATACCAACCCAAAGGCTTGGAGGGCATTCCCAATGACCAGAGATGTGTTTTTAAAAAATCTACCATATTTCTCATAATCGAGTTTGTGCTCACCATCAGGATTGCACGTGGTTCAATATCAAAAAAATCGAACACATGGGTAATGTTGGGTTCTCTCTTAGCTATCCAACGATGTATTTTTTTTTACTTTCTGAAAATGTTAAGCCTTTCATCCATAATTTATTTTATTTGTATGTCTTTTTTTTGCCAAAAGGCAGTGTTTGGTATTTTTTTCGTTATAAATTAACCGTTCATCGATTTTTCAAATAAACTACATTTTTAGAAACTAGACACCATTCTACAAATTAAAAATAAAAAATAAAAAAAAATCGATTAGTTTCCAAAATTTGTAAGGGTAGCACGACCAAAATTCTATTTTTCAGGAAATGTCCACTACAAAAATTAGTAAAAGATTAAATATTCATTAAAAAATTATCAGAAAAATCATGCATCAACTACATACTGTTAGCTAACTTCTGACTGTTTCAATTTTAAAAATACTAAAAAAAAGTTCACCGTACGAGGGTTGTACAAGAGTTTCTATGTTATGTTTTTCTGAGAAAAACAACACCAATTTGTGTACGTCCCTCATTTGAACCCCTTAATCTAAACTATTTTCAAAATAAATTAGTAGTTTAGAAAGTAGACTCAGAGAACTTGAATCCTTATTTTTGTTCCATCTCAAAATTTTGAGGGTAAGTATCCTCAATTTCACGTCCACGGTCAGTATTTCCTGATTTTAGAAGAAAGGTGTCCACTTAAGTCCCCTTTTTGGGAACCATCTTTGTGCGCTTACTAAGGGCCTAGACCTAATATTGAGGTGGTTAGGATGTTTGTGATGAAAAAATGGAGAACTAATGGTCATGTTCTCATCTCTGCCCTACCCAAGGGTTATTTTGCTTTTGAGTTCTCCTGTAAAGAGGACATTCTGGCTGTGAGAAATGGAGGTCCTTGGATTATTGGCAAGTCCTCATTAGCTCTAAAGAAGTGGTCAACTAATCTGGATCTTTCAGATGCTATTTTTGAAACTATCCCTATTTGGTTTAGACTCCCTGGGCTTCCTTTGGAGTACTGGAATGTGGATGTTTTTATTGGTCTAGCTAGCTCTTTTGGTGAGCTTTTATCTATTGACCCAATAACGGCCACTAGGAAACAATTGGTTTTTTCTAGAATATGTGTGGGTATTTCCCAAAATGCAGATTTGGCAGAAACTATTGAGATCCATTCTAAGTTGGGCACATGGAATCAAAATATAGAGTTTGAATCTATCCCTTTTGCGTGCTTCAAGTGTAGGAAATCAAGTCATTGGGATAAAAATTGTTTGCTCATTCCAGAATGACTAAGGAGAGGCCCCATTCCAAGGTGAAGTCTGTTTGGAAAAAAAAGTGTGATGGGGAAGAGGAACAGTCTAAAGAGAAGCATGTTGAAGAAAACGATTGCAACAATAGGATTTTTGTTGAAGTTTACTCCAACAACAAAGATTTGGGTGGGACTCTTGATAACTCAGAACATATTATGGCGGATCGCCATCAGCAAGATGTGGAAGAAGAAAGGGAAAATAAAACTGAGGGTGTCTTGTAGAATGGTAAGGAAGATCTTGAATGCATGTTGCCTCAGGATAGTGGCTATGAGACTAGTGGAGGGAGAAGGTCATTGTTGATTGCGTTCTTGATGAAATCCTTTCTCAAGGTTTTGATATGTCATTTGAAGATGGTTTCTTAAAGCTGGAGATTGGGCTTCCTTTTTCTTCTTCAGGCTCAGGTAAAAGGGAAGAATCTTCCCTATTACCTGAGGGATTCAAAAAAGAATGTGGAGTGCACAAATGGGAAGTCTCAAAATTGCAATGGGTTGATGGATACTCTTTCATTGGACCAAACAGAGTTTTATGTGAAAGACTGGGGGTCAAGTAAGGAGGAGGAAAGTCAAGATGAGATAGACAGAGAGGATTTAAGCTCTAACAATAAGAAGAGGAATAAGAAGAATTCTCAGGTGATCACCCCGAAATGGATCCCAATGAGAGCTAGAGCCAAGGTAGATTGTGGAGTAACTAAGAATAGTCAGGGGAGGAGAACTACCTGTTGGCATAGGGAAAATGTTAGTATGCAGGACATTGTGGATGGGTATCAGAAGACCATTCCTAAAATTTACAATTTCACTCCTCGTAAGATATGAAGATCATGTCATGGAACATTTGAGGGATGAACAACCTTGTGTTGCATAATTTTCTTAGAGATCATAAACCCGATATCTTACTGGTTTAGGAATCTAAAATTCCTAAAGAAAAAGTGGAAAAGATTAAGTTATTTAAATACTGTGGGGTTTAGGGGAATAGCTCAGAAGGTGCTTCTAAAGGTATTGTCACCTTTTGGAATCTCAATCTCATTAAAGGTGAGCCATTGTTTGAGAATTCTAATCATGTCGCCACCATATTTACTCATATAAGGGACAATTTTAGTTGGATCATGTCTAATGTTTATGCCCCCAATGGAAGGAGGCCTAGAAATATTTTTTGGTGAAACATGGAAGCCTTTCATTGTAAATACAATAATGAGAACTGGGTGGTGATGGGAGACTTTAATACTCCTTTGTAGTATAATGAAAAACTTGGAGGGTCCCAGATCAATATTGAAAGCAAAATGGACCTTTTGGATTTCATCAAAAATCGGGCTTTGATTGATTTAGAGTTGCAAGGAGTCCCCTTTACCTAGTCTAGTCGTAGAGTTGGTAAGGAATTGATTCAAGTTAGATTAGACAGAACCCTTATCTTTGATCAATGGTTCCTTAAATATTTTTGCTCTTTAAAAGCCCTGTCAAGAGTGGGTTATGATCATTCTCCTATTAGCTTTGTGGTGGATCCTATTGTGGTGAGAAGAAATATCCCTTTTAGATTTGAACGGATGTGGTTGCATCATCCTATGCTCCATGGCGAGGTTATGAAATGGTGGAATATTTCTGTTTCGGGGACTGCTATGTTCAGGATGGCCAAAAAAATTAGACAAGTCAAGAACAGGGTAAGGGAATGGAATAAAGATTATTTTGGTAATATCTTTAGAAGAAAATATGTTCTAAAGGTTGATCTTAAGGAGGTCCAGGATAAGATCCAACAGGAGGGATGCAGTCTGGAAACCAGAAAGATTGAAAATAGGCTTCTTGTGGAGATGCATGGTATCATTGCTAAAGAGGAGGATTACTGGAGGCAAAGATCCAGAGCAATGGCTTGCTGCCCAGAATAAAAACACTAGATACTTCCATATGTTGGCCCTAAAACATCATGCTATGAATAGGATAACTTATATTGAAGAAAATGAGAATCGTTTTGAGAAGGAAGAGGACACCAAGAGACATGTTGTTGAGTATTTTAGCAATCTCCTTTTATCTAATGAGGGAATTAATCAAAATCTTCAGGACTATCTGTCTGTGGCTATTCCTAGTCTTTTTATGGAAGAGGACAACAAAATGCTCTCAACCATCCCTTCGAGGGATGAAATTAAGAGGGCTATTTTCTCTTTTGAAGGAAACAAAGCTCTTGGACTTGATGGATTTCCTATGTTCTTTTTCCAAAGGTTCTGAGAGATTGTGGAAGAGGATGTGGTGAATATAGTTAAGGAATTTTTGGATCGAGAAGCATCCTAAAGGAACTCAATGCTACCTTCTTGGTTTTGATTCCCAAACATTCTGGGGCTACGGAGTTTGAAGCTTTTAGGCCCATTAGCCTATGTAATTCTTTCTACAAAATTATTTCTAGAGTCTTGACTTCCAAACTTTTATCTATCATGCCTTCCTTAATTTCCCCTCAACAAAATGGCTTTGTTTCTGGTAGGAAAATTTTGGATTTGATTATTATGGTGCATGAAAATATACATTCACTTACTATGTCCAAGAATGAAGGTTTCTCTTGAATCTTGATATCTCCAAAGCCTATGATCGGGTGGAATGGGAGTTCTTATTTAAAATCTTGAGGGTGTTTGGCTTTTGCAATAGAGTCATTCAGTTGGTGTGCCAACTCATCTCTTCTGCGACCATCACCATTTTGGTTAATGGATCTCCTTCACATTTTTTTTAGAATTCCAGAGGGTTAAGACAAGGTGATCCTATTTCCCCTATCTTGTTTACCTTAATGGTCGAATGCCTTGGAAGGAATCTGAACAAATTGGTGGCTCAAGGAGCTTTGTTGGGTTTACGCCCTTCATCTTGTAATCTTGTTAGTTCCCATCAACAATTTTTTGATGATACCATTTTGATGGGTAGATCTATTGTGGCTGAAGCCAAAACTCTTTAAAAAGTTTTGGATGATTATGAGGGAGCTTCTAGTCAAAAAATAAATATTCAAAAAAATTCTCTTTTCTTCTTCAACACTTCAGATAGAAGAAAAAGTAGGATTGCTAACATTTTTGGGTGCAAAGTGGAGATTCTTCCCTCAATTTATTTGGGTCTGCCCTTGGGTCTTAATGTCATGTCCTCGAAATAACAAAACCATAAAGATCAAGTGTTAAAATACAAATCAATTAATAAATAAAATAAATAGCAATATTAATATTAAATATAAAATAAATGTGTATCATATCAATATATAAATATATAAAATGAAATAACAAATATAATAATAATATATAGGCAAATTATTGTTTTTACATTCTAGTATTAAATAACTTAGTATAAAAAAATAATAATAAATAAATATTATAATCATTACACATCAAAGATTGTAATACATTAGAATAAAATAATAATAATATATTATCAAATTGTTTTATTATTATACTTTAATGTTAAAATATGTTCAATAAAATATCAAAATAAAATAATAAAATAAATAGAAATCTGAAATATCATAATTATAGTAATAATATATTATTTTAAAAATAGATCTTATTGTGATAATAAAAGCAACAATTAAATCTAACAAAGGGATGTATTTTATGAAAAGTCACCTCTTTCACCAAACAATACATTCCCCCCATGAGTCACCTACCTTGAATGGTATAAATAGAAGGAATGAAAATAAGGAAGGGGGAAAAAACATGGAGAAATAGGATTTGCAATTTAGAACAGCAGCAACAATTATTGTTACGCATTGGAATATAGAGCCATTTAATATATATATTATTTAATAGGCATGCAAGTATATATGCATAGATATAGATAAATTTTATAATGAATAAAGAATATATATGAATAAGGAAAGAATAATTATATATATATATATATATATATATATATATGGATTGTCCTCATCCTATAATTAATTTAGTACAAGGCTGAAGGAAGCGAGTAAGGAAACATGGAGAGATATAGCAACTCAAGTGATGTACTCACTTAGCAATAATATTTAGTATATTTTGAATATAAGAAACTAATATTGCTCATTTGATTATTGGTGCAATGTTTTCCTTTGATGTTATCAATATTATAATAGTTTTATGAATTGATGATGGTTGCTTTAGCATTATCATGACCATGAATGAAACTAAAGGGTATGATATGGCGACATTTAGTTTCCATCATTGTTAATATTACATTGGAAAGTATCATTGATCATAGACAACTAAATATGATGAGAATTGGCATTGTTGTAGTAATACAGATCCATGTACTTTTTTCACATTATGTTACATTTTCATGCATCCATATAATACTCTCAGACATGATACAAGCATATAGATAATTCAATAGTAAATGCATAAGTGACTGTCCAAAGATTGTCTACTCTGTGATTGTTACCCTATTAGGATGAGGGAGAAGCATCACCAAGTGGATTGCCTAAAAACCCCATCCTCAGGCTCGTAGGCCCAAGCAAGCGATTGGTCATGAAGGGTGGGGCTCCCACCTCAGCATTATGTTATTTAGGGGGGTGGTAGGCCTTAGGCCCTTGGTACTTAGGGTTTCCCCCTCTGCTCCTAATAGGGCCATTGTCTTCCGAGGTACTGTCATTGGGAAAGGAGGATTGCATAAGCAGCCTCCCGTGCCCAACATGAAGGCTTCAGGGCGGATCCACCCATGGCACTCCTCTTGCTTGTTAAATTACATTTATGATTATGCTTATATTTTGGATATCTAGATATTAATGTTAATAGATATATTTGTAAGTGGAAATGTTAATATGGAAAATGCAGATTTTAAACCAAGATTACTTCACTAAAAAGAACATTCATTTGGAAGAAAGAAACCCTAAACCTAATCTACAAGCAAATTCTAGGGTGAATCTGGTAAGGGACATTACACTTAAACCCTCTGACTCTTTCTAGAATTCCTTGATGGACAAATTTAATAAAAAGTTGGCCGGTTGAAAGGGAGCTCTTCTTAGTCAAGATGGTAAGATTCAACTCCCCAAAGCCACCCTTCATAACCTTTTTATTTATGCTTTAAGTCTTTTCAATATTCCCCTTAAGTATGCAGTGGCTATTGAAAAAACCCAGAAACGTTTTCTTTGGTCTGGAATGGAAGATAGGAGACGCATACCTCTCATTGATTAGGACTTGGTTTGCAGACCAGGGAAGCTTGGGGGTTTGGGCCTCAGAAGAATTAGAACTATTAATAAAGCTCTCCTTGCTAAAAAACTATGGAGAATCTTCTCATCAACTGGGGAATGGAAGAAAATCATAAAAATTAAATATCTGGCTAATATTTGATCTCTTAATTCTTTGCTGGAATCTTAGTGTCTACCCAGGGGTTCAGCTATCTGGAATGATATCTTAAAAGGTTGTAAAGTCCTTCATTTAGGATTGGGGTGGAGTATAAGAAGTGGAAAAATTACCAAGTTCTGAGAGGATAGATGGCTTATGAGGGAACCTTTGCCTTCTTTTGATAGTTTCAAACTTTGGGCGAAAATTTGCAAGACCATTTTTGGTCCCCTTGTTAAAGATTAATGGAGGAATAGACGGTGGGTGAATCTTTGTCAGATCAGTTTGGATCTTGCCCCTATCCAATCCCCCCTTATGGCCTTCAAAGTGGATTTGAATGTTTAGGAGGATATCTTGGTGTGGACGGCTTGTTTGTCAGACAACTTCTCTGTTTCATCGGCTATCTCTTTGCTGTATTTTTCTCATGATCCCCCCCCTTTTTGGGCTAAAGTTTGGCTAAGCTACTTGAACCCTAAGGTTAACATTTTCTTTTGGATCCTTCTTCACAATAAGGTGCTCACTATGGACAATCTTTGCAAAAGGGGATTTCAGATCCCTAACCGTTGCTACCTTTGCAAGTGTGTTGCGAAAATGACTAATCATCTGTTTATACACCGTACCTTTGTGAAATCTATATGAGATAGGTTCTAATCTCTGTGGAGAATTTTCTAGGTGTCGCCTGAGTCTATTAAGGATCAGTTTATTCAGTGGAGATCCCCATCCTCTAACCCACATATTCACAAGCTATGGTCCTTATTTTTCCTTATGTTGTCTGGGGGGTTTGGAAGGAGAGAAACAATAGAGTATTCAGGGATAAGGAATCTTCAGAGAAACTCGTGTTTGATAATATTTTCAGACTCATTGGGGAAAACTTTAATCTGGCTTCTCCTCAAAAGTTGGAAATGGAATCTATGGTGTGCTCTGCTTATGATTCTAAAATTGCCAAAGCTTGGGAGATTAAAGGTGATATTTCTAAGGCTGCTAAACATGTTAAAAAGAGTCAGGATGGTGTCTTGTGGTTTCACCTTCCTAGGGACTGGATTAAAGCTAATTTTGATTGGGTGGCAAAAAGGAATCCAGGATTGGCTGGGAGTGGAGGTGTGTTACATGATGATAAAGGTATGTTCATTGTTGTGATGGTTGTGTCTTTAGGGGTGCAGACTAATCATTTAGCTGAAGCATTAGGAGCCTACCATATTATAAATGTGGCTTATAATATGAACTTTAAGAGTGTTTGGATTGAAGGCAACTCCAAAAACATAATTGATTGCCTCATTGGTGCATCACCCCCATCGTGGACTATCAAATATTGGATTGATGAGACTAGGGCCACTTTCTCTAAGTTTGATAAAGTTAAAATTTCCCATATCTATAGGGAAGGGAATGGAGTGGTAGAATTCTTTGCCAATGAGGGAGTAAGACAGAATAGAAAGGTGACATGGCTGAATTTCCATGATTTGCTAGTTAACCTCAAGGCCCTTATCAACTATGATTTCCCTCATGGGAGAGAAGCCACTTTTAAATATGATTAAGGTGAAAGGTGCCAAGTATGGCGATATCATAAGATTTGGTGGCAGACTTGTAATTAATATGACAACAGGGTTGAGTTTGCACATTTTTTGGGTGCTTTGGTTTTGTTGCGCTCTCTTATGTCTGCTCTTTCCTGGTTTGGGAATTCAGGGTAAAAATTTATCGAAAATGGCAGGAAATAGGAAAAGAGTTGAGCCTACTATATGCACCAAGAATAAAGATAATTCGAAGGTGTGGAAGAAAATCGAGAAGGGAGGGTTGCAACCGTTCATTAAGAGACTTCATGGGCCTAAGCTAAGAGTGAAAAATTACTTTGTGAAGCACTAGAACAAAGGTGAGATCATTATTTTTGGAAGGAAGGTGATTGTGGATGAGGAGCTTATAGGTGTTGTTATTGGTCTTCCTATGGATGGTGTGAAATTCTACTGGGATAGGAAATTCTCGGATGAAGATGTGATAAATTTTCTGAAAACGAAGGAGGAAAAGGCGAGACTTGTTAAAGTCTCAAGTAGCTATTTTGACTCGAACAGGATAAAGAAAATTTGGAGGGAGGTGCTCAAAGTTTTAATGGAGTACATCACACTGGATGGGAGATTCACTAAATTTTACAGGTATCATTTCGCTTTACTCAATCATTTTAGATATAAGGTTAGGGTTTTTTTCCCTTATTACCTGCTATAAAATGCTCCTTGAATAATACCATTGAGGAGAATAGGAAAAATCCTGAAAAAGAATTTGGTCCTGCATGTTGGCCTAATTTGGCTCATTTATGAGCATTTCAAAAGTATGTTGGCAGTTTCTAACCCCATCTCTGCCTCTTCTTCGAAGGGTTATGATACCGAGTCGAGTTCACTTGAGGATGCCAAGGGTTCAAACCCGAATTGGGTGGAAGAGATTACTCCTCCGCCTAGCAAAAAGAGAAAGAATACTCCTGTTGTTAAGCCTTCGAATAAAATTTTTTGTCCTCAGCAACCCCCTCTTGATGAGTCGGTGTCAAAGGAAACTTGTAGGGATGAATGTCTTGTGAAAAAATTGGTTGCCTACTCAGAGGACTCGCTAGATGAGAATGTTGTCGAACCTGTTTAAAAAGTTCTCTCCTCCACCTCTTTCCAATCTATTGGTAGAGATGAAAGGCCCAACCATCATTTAGACCTAAACCCTAATGACCCTGTTTTTTAACCTAATAGGGAATACCATGGTGATATTTTGTCTCTTGCTAGAAACAAAGCTATTGATAATTTTAAAATTTTGAAATGGGTCTTTCATGAAATTAAGGACCTAAATTTGAAAAACAAAGCTCTGACCAACAAATTGGAAATTCTAAAAACTAAAATGGCAAAGCAGAACCTAGTTGAACCTCTATGGATGACGAAAGAGAAGATGGCCATGGTGGACTACATCCAAGAAGAGGTAGAATTTACCAAAGGCCTTAAGAAGGATGGGGAGATCCTGGGTAGAGAGGTTGAGAAAATTAGGGAAGCCCTAAAGGCTACGGTTGAACACAATCATAGAATTGTCAAGAATAACACCATTTCCCTAAGAGATTTTGCGAAAAAAATAGATACTGCTCAACCGGGTATCTTAATTGTGGATCTGGACATGGAGAAGAACAAAAACAAAGATGGGGATTTGGGCCCTTTCAAGAGAACTAGAGCCAACATGAAGAAAAGATAGGATGTTGTGCCTCTAGAGACTCAAGATCTTAGGATGGTTGTCTAGGATATGGATATCCTAGAAATGGATGTAGCTGAGACCCTGAAATCTCTGGGTTAGTTCTAGTTATGTTTTCATTGGTCTTTTGTTGTCCTATTAGTGGTTTTTTGTTGCTAGTTGTTGGTCTTTTCTGTTTATCTTGTTTTTGTAGCCTTTCTTGTCTGGTATTGTCTTTTGGTCAATCTTTTCTTGGTCTATAAACTTTGTGGTTTCGGGTCCTTGTAAAACCCATTTTTTCCTCTTTCAAAAACAATAATTATCTATTGTGATGGCAAGATAAATTAGTATGAAATTAATTTCTAGACTTGATAAAATTATATTGTTGAATTTAAAATTACTTTGTCTTATTAAATAATATATTTAATATTAATTAATTTATTACACACAATAAAATTCACTCCACTCACTACAACATTAAAAAAACCTAATGCAATATATCTCTTGTCTATATTTCTCTAAACAATTAACTTTTATTTATCTAATACAAAATAAATTACATATTAAAGTTGGCTATTTAATTCATGAACAACTTACAATGTTTTTTACAATGTTAAAAAAATTGAACAAACAATCCTAATCTACATTAATTGTTTATTTTAAATAGTTATGAAAATGTCATCTATCTTTCCTTTTATTAGTTCATTTTGGGAATGGTTAGTGCAAAAATTAAAAAAAATATTTATCCATTTTTGTAAATTATATGTCAAATGCATTTAATTTATTGAATCAAATTTCAACTCTATTAATGTCTTGGATAATATGAACATTATTGTATGCATCATAACAATCATTTTCTATTGTGAGGTGGCAAGATAAACTAGTATGAAACTAATTTCTAGACTTAATAAAATTACATTGTTGACTTTGAAATTATTTTGTCTCGTTAAATAATATATTTATATGTTACTTAATTTATTAGACACAATAAAATTCACTCCACTGACTACAAAATAAATAAAAAAGGTAATGCAATATATCTCTTGTTTATATTGCTCTAAACACTTAACTTTTATTTATCTAATGCAAGATAAATAACATATTAAAGTTGGCTATTTAATTCATGAACAACCTACAATGTTTTTTGCAATATTAAAAAAATTGAATAAACAATCCTAGTCTACATTTAATTGTTTATTTTAAATAGGTGTGGAAATGTCATCTACCTTTCCTTTTATTAGTCCACTTTGGGAATAGTCGTGCAAAAATTAAAAAATTGTTTATCCTTTTTTGTAAATTATATGTCCAATGCATTTAATTTATTGAATCGAATTTCAACTCTATTAATGACTTGGATAATATGAACATTATTATTTACATCATAACCATCATTTTCTATTATAAGATGGCAAGGTAAATTAATATGAAAATAATTTCTAGACTTGATAAAATTATATTGTTGTCTTTGAAATTATTTTATCTGATTAAATAATATATTTAACATTACTTAATTTATTAGACATGATAAAATTCATTCCTCACTATAATAAATTAAAAAAAAAAAACAATACAACCCAACCAAACCTAATACAATATATCTCTTATTTATTTATATATATTACCGTTTACAATACCCACCAAAAACCACCAAACTACCTATCGTGCAACCAATAGTGAAATTACTAACAAACTATAACTGAAAATGGTAATAATTCCTTACAGGATTTTCCATGGTACGGTACCCAAGATCTTGATAATAAGTTACGGATGGAGAAAGATTAGAGTTTATTTCATACATTTAATGAGTACCTTTAGTTTGGATAACTTCCAAAATTCAATGCTTGATCAGTGGTTCGTTGCAGAGCAGACACTTGGAAAAGACGAGGTGGTCTACGAGGAGTTTAAAATAGAAAACGTATGTAATTGATATGGATATGGCGGGTGCAGGAAACTAATAATGGAAATAGCAAATCCATTTGCTACAGACTCAACTGCTGCAAGTAGAAAAAAAAATTAATGATTTCACGTAATATTGCATTGTAGATGGGGGGATAGGTGTAGCAACCGGTATAAATGATTTCCCTTGATATAAATGCTTAGTATGAAATCGTGGCAATACAGGGGGCGACCAGATCGGTGAAGGGCGTGATATATGGCGTCACGCAACGCAATTCTCCTATTATCACAACAACCTACAGTTTACATGTTTTGTTTATGATTTGATTTTGTCCATCCAATATGCATGACCATAAATGTACAACTACTCGGGGCAGTGATGGCCGCCAGCGTTATGATCATCACAGTTATGCCTTAATTCTACCAACAAGAGTTTGGTTTGTCTATGTGTGCGTCGGTGTGGTTCTACTTGCCGGGGAGTCCCTGCACAACCACAAACCATCCACCTCAATGGCCGCCCCCCTCCTTTCCTGCGCAAAGTCTTTGCTTTCGTCCTCTTCTCTGTTTGGACTTATTAGCAGCTCATCACATGGCTGACATACGCTCTCTTTTTCAGGTCACCTATAAATCCAATTTCATCCTCTTCTTCCTCTTCTACACAGCCCAGTCTGTCCTGATTGTTCCTCATTCCTCACCCGACTAACTTGTGGGCATTTCTCGGCCTGCACTTACTCAGAAGAATCAATCATGCACCGTGAATCTGCCCCTCTCTCGGACTGGCCTTGGGCCAGCATGGGCAGTCTCAAGGCATGGATGGATAGTTCTTCTTCTTTAGTTTCAAGTTCTTTATTATGATATTTTGTTTCAGTTTAATGTTATCAGATTTTGGCTGTTTTCAAATAGATTGTGTGAGATTTTATAGTATCAATCTTTTAGATCATATTCTTTAATCTATCAGTTTTCTAACATCTTGATGATGGTTCATGGAGTGCTTTTCTAATATTTTGATGATGGTTCATGGAGTGCTTCTCTAATATTTTGATTTTAATGATGGTTCAAGAGTGCTTCTCTAATATTTTGATGATGGTTCACCGAGTACTTCTTTAATATTTTGATGATGGATCATGGAGTGCTTCTCTAATATCTTGATAATAGCTCACGGAGTGCTTATCTAATATCTTTACCATGAATCACATAATATTTTTCTAATGATGAATAAAAAATATGATCCATGATATTAAAAAAATTCACAGAATCAAATCTTAAATTAAAAAAAAGAAATTGATTTATTTGTTTTGAGTAGATGGTGCATAAATCGCCATCTTTGGATTTGTTCTGAGCCTGTTTTACTATGTCTTGCACATATGCAGTATATTCTGTATGGCCCACTATTTGCAAAAGCTTTGTATACCACATTCGGCGGAGGCGACGAGGTTGATAACTGGTGCTTCCACATTTTACTTATCTCCGGCCTAAGATGTTTGGTTTGTCAGCTGTGGCTCACGTACTCTAATATGCATTTTCTCACAAAGACATACAAAATTAGAAAGCAAGGCGTCGATTTTAAGCAAGTCGACAGAGAGTGGGACTGGTATGCATTCTTTCTGTTTTCGTGGAGCATTAACTATTATTACTTTCCGTTCTTCCCTTGTCGAAATTAGAATATGTTATTTCGTGTAGATTTAAATGTGAATTTAGGACTGGGATTCTCTTCATTTATTTGAATTTTGTCGTTGATTTGCCGTGTCTCTTATTCTGAGCCTGTATTGACACCATATGCACAGTATCAAATCTTTTCTGAGGTTTGTGTAATATACGAATCTCATAAGAATCCTGTCTGTGATGGATTCAGGGACAATTTCGTTATATTCCAGGCATATATGTTCACGGCCGCGCATCATTTCTTTCCATTCTTCCGAGACATGCCTTTATGGAACTCACAAGGATTGATATACCTTTTTCTACTTCACGCTGGACCAGCAGAGGCTTTGTATTATATCGGACATCGACTGTTTCACCATAACTTTTTCTTCAACAGATATCATTCACTTCATCACGCTTCTCTCACCGTGCAACCGTCAACTGGTCAGTATATCTTCGAATACATTGAAGATGACTCAGAGTAGATTCACAATTTTAGCTGGAAGTAAATCTCATGATGAATTCATAGGCGATTCTTTGGATTCTGAATCCTTTTCAAGTACCTAAAAATTTGCTTTTGTATATCAACCAGACAATTATATGTAATCAAGAGATGATCTTTGATTCTTAGTTGTAATTGAAAGTGAAAACTTTCTTGTAGATTTCAAATTTTGATGTTATAATTACGTGCAGTGGAGGATTAAATTGTTCGAATTTTTGGAGATTGTGATTCTGTCGATTTCTGGTGGTGTTGTTTACAGCTGGTACTGTCACCTTCCTTGAAAATTTGTTCCTGACATGCATCACGGCAATACCCATATTGGGATCCTCAGGATTGCGGGGCGGATCGATAGTCATGCTATATATTTACATCCTGTGTTTCGACTTTCTGAGGTGCTTGGGCCACAGCAATGTGGAGGTGTTGCCAACATTCATTTTTCGTTGCTTCCCATTTCTTAAATTCTTCATCTACACTCCATGGTTAGCCTCTCTCTCACCCTTTTTAACATATCAATTTTATATAATTCGCCTTGGAGGGTGGTTTTTAGCTGATCATTTCAAATATTTGAATGTGAACTGTCCAATTTTTTGTGGGGATAGACTTATATAATTGGATGATAAGACGACCACTGAATAGATAATAGACGAAATAAATGGATTGACAGACATGATTGACAGTCAATTTAAGGTGCTGAGTTGCAGCACCGCCATTAATGTCTCGTGTGATGCATCATATTTACAAGAAAATAGTGTTGTCTATAATAGCTGTTTAATTCATTAACAGCTTACAATATTGATAACTCATTTCAAAGAGTGGGCCGAAACTTTCAATCGAAAGCGACATTTCAGAATTAGAGAGTGACGGGCACAGTAGATGCTCCGCCGACATCGAATTTGTCCATTGACAGTTGTGGCCAATTGTTTAATACATTCTTAACTCATCGCTGCTCTCATTATTATCCCTGTCCCATTGAGATAGCGAAGGTCAACGGCGCCATTAAATGGCCACCGTTATTTTCAATGCAACTGTTTAAAGAGATGCCCTGGCCTTCAATAGCCAGTACAATCCTATTACAACTGTAATCCTAGAGTGTTTTTGGCTGCTTGAAATTTCCTTCGGTCTGATGGAGATGAAGATGGAGATGAAAGTCGTAGTTGGTATGAGTTTTCTACAATTCATTCAGTAAATTGAGTGAGAATTAACTGTGTATGAAAATTAACTGTGTATATGAGTTACAATAGATGTTTCTAACCACACTCAGTAATTCAATTTAACCTAAGATGGGCAATGTCTGGGTTAATATTCCATCGATGCAGACAACTGCTGTCCTTGTGTATGCCAGGAAGTACTAAACTTATAACAGTACCCTGTTATTGCCAGGTTTACCAGTTTGTTCTCATAGCGAGGACACCAGATATTAACCCGATCGATATGTACAGCACACATGCACCATGGAACAATGGAAAAGATCTTTTGGTTCTTTTCTTTCGTTTTATAGATATTTAGATGGCCAAGCATATACAATATGTACCTAATTCATTATTCTTTAAGAGTACCACTGCAATTTTGAGTTGGCACACTATTTTGAAACGTCTTCAGCTCAGTCCAATTAACCTATTTGTTACATTTGATGACAGCTACCATGGTTTACATCACGTAGAAATGAAGACAAACTTCTGCCTCTTTATGCCTCTGTATGATTACTTGGGAAATACAATGAACCCAAAGTCCTGGCTTCTCCACAAATCTGTCCGTGAAGGTAGCAATGTTGTCCAGTCCCTTCAGATTTCATCTTATTGCAGAATGGATAAATGTTCATAAAGGTTTGTGATTGTGCAGGGCAAGTGGACAAGGTGCCGCACTATGTGTTTCTGGCCCATGTGGTGGACATGCTGTCATCCCTTCACGTACCATTTGTGTTCCGTTCATTTGCATCAAAGCCCTTCACAACACAGTGGTTTCTACTGCCCATCTGGCCCTTCACAGTTCCTGTTATGTTTGCAATGTGGGCTTGGGCAAAGCCATTCGTTCACACCTCTTATGTATTAAGAAATCGTCTTCATCACACTTGGGTTATACCCAGGTTCGGCTTTCAGGTCAGTGACATTCATAACAATCAACATAAATGGCGTGTCATGTTATATAATTCAAAATGGAAACCCAGAAATTTTTTTATATTTATATTTTGGCACGTAATAGCATATGCTTAACCCTATGAAAATTTACTCCCCATTATTTGTTTTATAGTACTTCTTACCATTCGCCCAAGAAGGCATCAATAATCTCATTGAGGAGGCAATTTTAAGCGCAGATAGTTTAGGTGTGAAGGTCATAAGCCTTGCAGCACTAAACAAGGTGAAACCTTGCTTTCATATTTGCTTTGATAATATTTGATGTTGTTGAATTCATGGATGATATAAAATCTTTCATCAAAAAGTTGTGTTGAATCGTATCGATTGAACAGCTTTTCTTAGCTAATACTGATTCTTTTCATGAGCAGAATGAAGCTCTAAATGGGGGAGGCACTTTATTTGTTCAAAAGCATCCCAATTTGAGAGTAAGAGTTGTACATGGAAATACATTAACAGCAGCAGTCATTCTTAATGAGATACACCCGGATGTGAAAGAGGTGTTCTTGACTGGGGCAACCTCTAAACTGGGTCGAGCAGTTGCTCTTTATCTCTGCAAAAAACAAGTTCGTGTGTTGGTATGTGACAAAAACAATGAAACCAATTCTTTATAAAGTCCTCTTCAAAATGCTTATTTCATATCATTCTATTTTCAAATAGTTGCCCAATGACTGATGGTTATGAAATTTCAGATGTTAACTGCCTCAACAGAACGGTTTCAGACAATTCAGAAGGAGGCCCCAGTTCAATATCAAAGATTTCTTGTCCAGGTTACAAAATATCAAGCAGCTCAAAACTGCAAGGTAAACTTGTCAGTCTGTAAAATATGGACATTTAAGATAAGCACAACTAGCATTTTCGCAGTGAAACATGTTGCATAGATAATTTTCATAAAGATGGTGGAGGGATGTAGTCTGGGATTTTACTCTACATTAGCTTTTCTTCTTCTTGCCAAGTACTTGTTTTGCTCAGGTGGTCCAATTTCTGATTTCAGACAAATATGTTATAATCTTTTAAAGTGGATGATCTTAACAGACGTGGATAGTGGGGAAATGGATATCTTTTAGGGAGCAGAATTGGGCTCCATGTGGAACACATTTTCATCAATTTGTTGTCCCCCCTATATTCCAATTGCGAAGAGATTGCACATATGGAAAGCTAGCAGCCATGGAATTGCCTGCAGATGTTGAAGGTTTAGCAACGTGTGAGGTATGTTCAGAAATAATCTTTTGAACTACATGATATCAATTATAGAAACAATCTTTTGAAAACTACATGAATTCTAAAAACTAATGTCAATTAAAAAACAATCTTTTCAATACTACACTAATGTCAATTACAAAAACAATCTTTTGAATATTACATAGATTATGAAAAATTAATGCCAACTATTGTCCAAGGTGTTAATTTCGTAATAACAAAACCTTATTTTCTGTATGTCAGTATACCATGTCAAGGAGAATAGTTCACGCTTGCCATGCTGGAGGTGTTGTGCATTCGCTGGAGGGTTGGGATCATCACGAAGTTGGAGCTATTGACGTTGACAGAATTGGTATAGTGTGGAACGCAGCACTAAAGCATGGCTTCAAGCCTGTGTAGGAAATGCACCAACTTCTTCAGCCTTCCAATATATAATCTATTCTTACCACAATTTCTAAACATATTTGTTCACTAAATTGCAAAGCAATTCTAAGGAATATTAGGAGAGCTCGCAAGTAGGTATTTGGTTCTTATTTCAGTTACCATTTTTTATTGTAACGTTGCCCACCCAAACGGACGGGAAATTATGTGTATCAAGAAAGACACCAACTTTCCAATTACACAATAAGTCAGTAAACATCACGTGATTCTTAATGGTGCATAAAAGCGCCAAGCCACCGCTTATCTGTAACTCATGGGAGACTTGTATATTAGTATGTGATTCTTTAATTTCAACTGATTTAAATATTGCATCGTCTCTAAATGTAAGAGCCTTCTTTTTGGCTTCACTCCTCCATCCACACTGTATTTCTATTTGCGCTATCATTTCTTTCATGAATTCTGAATGAATGGACATAGTTGTTCTGAGTTTGGAGCGTACAATGGTTAGTGATAACTTTTGTTCTCTAATGGGATGCGAAAGTTGAAGGAACTCTTAAAATAACAGAAATTATAATTGCATCCTTCATGTAAATGAAATCATTCGTTAAAGTTTGTTCGATTCGTTAATGTAAATACCTGGGACGAAACATTAAACCATTAGTTTTGCAAGAATAAGTAATACCAACCAATAATCCGGGAAGAATAAGTAAAACTAACCAATATCTTGAAAGAATTTGAGTAAATGACTTCGCCATGAGAAAACACTACACAAATGAGCTTCAAATATCTTTCTTGTGAATTGAGATCAAATCATGCGGTAAAGATTTTATAAAGGAATAAAATCCCAAAGACACTCGGGAATGAGAATTGTAATAAATGAATATTTTAGAAACATTGAATGGTAAATAAGACTTGTGGAGGATTCCTCTCTATAGGACTTCAAGAGGATGTTTCTTTGAAAGTAGAAATCAAGAATATATATATATATATATATATAATCATTTTCAAGGAATTCAATTGTGTTTATCTTAGGATATTAATAAGGAAGATTTGGTCTTTTCTTTTCTTTGTTTAAGGAAAGTAGTCATACAGTGGTTGAAGAAAATATCATTTTAGGTTGCAGCCCTTCTTTGGTTATTGAGGAAATGAATGGTCTATTTATGGGGTCTATCAGTCTTGTGAAATTGGATAGAGTTATCTAGATGATAAAAGGTAAGTCTTCTAGTCTTAATGACTTCACTATTAAAATTTTTAAAGAATTTTGGAACATCTTGAAAGATGATCTTTTGGAAGTTGTGTGTGAATTTTAGACTAACAAGCAAACATTTAAAGAAATTCATTTTATTTTTTTGGCTCTGATTCTAAAGCAATAGGGGCTAAGTCTTTTGATCTATTTCACCCTATTTCTCTTTGTAATGTCTCTTAATATATCACTACCAAACTCATTGTTGATCATCTAAAATGGATATTAAATTATTTGATATCACTTGACGATGGGGGTTTTGTGAAAGGGAATTAGATACTTGATGGTATTTTTATTGCTTTAGAATCTATTCATTTCATTGTGTTCTAAGGTTAAAGCTATGTTTATCAAGTTAGACATGTCGAAAGCTTATGATATGGTTAAATGGTCTTTAGGAATGTTTAATCAATTTTTGGCTTTTGTTTAGAGTGAATTAGTGGATCATGATTTGTGTGACATCTCCTTCCTTCTTTGTTCTTATTAATAGTATCCCAATTTTTTGGCTTCTAGAGAGTTGTGACAAGGTGATCCCATCCCCTCTATCTTTTCATTCTTATGGCTAAAGGTTTGAGAAGATTCCTTTGTCACCAAAGAAATTGTTGTTGCATTTTTTTGTCGCCCTTACAAAATCTATAAAAAATGTACCTTATTTTCAAAGTGAAACAAACTATGTCTTTTGTCACCTTTTCTTTCTAGTTTGTAACCTACGCTGGGCACCACTCAAGTTTTGAAACTTCTCCCTCACTTGATGGTCTTAAGAATCTGACTTAAAATCCACTCTACATCAGTCTTTTTGGAAGTTGTGAGTATGTGTCGAGTCATCGAAAGGTCTTTATATCCACAAAAGTTTATCAAAAAGTGAAAAAGAAGAAACAATAAAATATTTAGTGGAACTTTTGGTAGGTTTGAAACCTTTGTCAGTTCCCAACATGGTTTTCAAAACTTGATTATTCCTACGAAAAACTTTTTAGAAAGTGGAGTATCTTTCTTTGAAAGCTTCTTTTTGGGGGAAGTTTACTAAAAAAAGCCTAAAAGCATTTTGAGGGTTGATTTGAAGTAGCAGGCGATGAGCTCAGTTTCAAAATTGTGGTGGACTCCGAAGACATTTTTAACACTTTATTTTTAATCCGACTTTGTGCATTTGAGTTAATGTATGTTGTTATTTCAAGAATTCATTTGCAGAAGGAAATAACACTATCATAAACTAACTTATTGAGGAAAAGAATAACATTCAAAATGAAAAATGAGATACATTGTAGACATGGAAATGAAAGAGTACATTGTAGGAAAAATGAAAATGTAGAAAAAAAAATGAATTTTTTTTAGAACAAATTCACATCATAAGATACAAATTTGAAAGACAAAAGATATATATATATACTATATTGTATTACATTGCAAAAAATAAAAGAGGTTTCAACACAAGGGGTCTTAGGCACAAAGGGTGAAAATGAGGATCCTAATGCCCTCTATCACTCCTTGCATACATTCAATTTGCATAGGTGAAAAGAGATTTTTGTTAAAATTGATGTAGTAGGAAAAAGTCCCCATCAGATTGCATTCTAGTCTAGCACGAAGTAGGGCAACTGCTTGCCTAGCTTGTTCATTCACCAAAACAATAGTGATGTGAATTGTGGTCACCCACTGGACCTACATGTGGATGCATAGGAAAACCTCCTAGGACGCCCTCAACACATAGTAGGTACACTGGCCTCACCAGATGCTCAGTGGCATGGATTCCCCATTCAAATCTCCCAAAGGTGTGAACGGTGTTATAAATAAAGCACTCCAGCAAACCAGAGTTGTGCACATGCACTTGGGACAAGAAGTTTTTGCCAATTATCTTGCAAATAACCCCCTCCTCCACATCACTGCGAATGAGGAAGACTTTCCTAAGTTGTTCTACAACTAATCTCTATAGAACGCTACATTCCACGCCCTCAATGGTGAGGAAATTTCTCTTAATCTCAGAAGCGACATCACTTGAAGTACTCAACATCTCTGAGACTGTAATGATCATTATACAAAATGAGAAGCGTCGTGGCTTATTTATAGAATGGGAAGAGTAAGCTAGCGGAATCCACTTGAAGGAAATTAATGCAAAAAATGACACTCAAATTGCCTTAAATTAAATGAGATTAGCAAAGTAATGTGATGGTAATTTAGTAGAATAGGTTTTGGCATCAAAGAAATCTTTTGCATTTAAAATATTTGCACGAAAACAATCTTATGTGGCATATTATCAACTACTTGGAGTAGGAATTTGTGGACCATTCTCATGTATATGTCGCCACAGGGCCTGCAAATAGAGAGCATCATTTCATTTCCCCATCTTGTCAATCAGAAATTGTGATGCAATCATAACCCCTCTTAAAATAGTCATTAATGTGTTATCATAAGACAAGAAAGTGGTTGGTTTCTTGCAAGTTGCTATTCAACCAAATAACGACTATCATTTCTTCAAGAATTTGTTTCCAAGAAAATCTTGATAGTTATTCTTTCAAAATTATATTTATATGTTTTATTTGGATAGTGCAAGGGTCCGAAATTTTGATCCCTCTTGCATTGTGATGGACGAGAGAGAATTAATTGAAGGATCAATTTTACATTTTTTATTATTTATTGTAGAAGTTTATTATTTGTGAGCAGTAAATTTTGAATGAAATACTTAATGCTTATGAATATAAGTCTGTGAACTTAGATGGGTATTATGGATATTCCTTCCCTGTGAGGATGTGCTATTCTTTGGTGTTTTGTTCATATATTTGCAGTGAATTTTAAAATTGTGTGAGTCAAGTCAACTTAGTGTTGATAGTCTGATCTGTGCGTCATGATATTGATGGTTTTCCCATTTTATTTTTAGCATAGTTAATCATTTTAAATCAATTTCAATCACATATATTTCATGGCTATGGATATGTGTTAGTCTGCCTTTTCTACTTTCTAGTCAAAATAATTCCTCAGATTTCATAAAATTCTAAAAATTAAAATTATATCATAAGAGGGAGTTGTACCTCAACTAAAATTTTGAGGAAGATCACCAATGCAATGGTGATTTCTCCAATTGTTGGTGATCAGTTAGTTCTTATTTTAGGTAGAATGGAGTTAATACAAGTTTATTGCTTAAAGGACAAATATGTCAACAAACAGTTTTTTGGTGACTTCATTGGGGAAAGAGTGTAGTAGTTTTAAAAGTTGTCTAATTGTGATTAAATATGGTGTTACCACAAGAGAATATTTTTCCTATCTTGCAACAAAATTTAGATTGGGTTATGACTGAGAAAGAAGACATCATCTCACAATTAAATACTCTCGCATGGAGGTATAGAAGTGTTGTTGATTATATGAGAGCAGGTTTTGTTCTTGAAGAACAAGAAGAAAGAGCACAACAACCACCACGAGAGGTAGTGGAAAGACCTTTGAGATTGGAAAATTTTTGGTAACCTCACCATCAACCTCATCCTAATTGTGGTCAAAATCTTGGACTCTAGTCCAAGACCTACCAACAAGGAATTGATTCAAATAAGCTTTTGAAGTAAAAAAGGGACTATCTCTTCCCAAATAGAGGTTGGTGACTCTGAGTTACAAAGTGTCCTTGTTCATACCATCCTTCTTAGATGACATCCACTTCATCATTGCCATGGATGACCCATTTTGGGCCATTAGCATTACTGAGATTTTCACCTCTTCTTGTTGGATCTCGGGAACACTTTCTAAGATTCATTGGAGAAGATGTGCAAGATCCAGAGGATCACATCCAAGCTTTTATAATCGCTTGTGCAATTTCTGGAGTTCAGGATGAAGATGTGGTAGTTCATCTTTTTGTAGAGTCTTTGGTTGGTTGGCCAACAAATTGGTTTTGATGGTTAGATGATGGATGTATCACTAATTGAAACAATCTAAGGAGTAAGTTTACTGAAAAATTCAAAATAGTCATTGGTACTGCTACCCTATTAAGGTATCTTTTTAGCATTCAGAAGGGAGAAAGTGAAAGCATGAGGGACTTTATTGATAGATTCACTAGAATCTTGAGATAGATTCCTATGCCTAGTGTACCCACTCAATCCAATTTGGTGATCACCTTCACATCGGCCCTACACCCCAAAGAACAATTCCATTTGAGGTGGAGAGGGGTGGTTGACTTTGAAGTTGCAAAGATCGAAGCTATAAGGATAGAGGATGATTTACTCTCATCTAGACACTATGATCATTCGAGAGCTGAAATATCACCTAGCTGGAGTCTTCCATGAAATATTAGGCAAAGATAATTCCTAGATACCTGTGCAGTTAATTGCTCTATTTCGGACATGCATCATCAAGAAGAAGTTCCAGTTATATACAAAGTTTAAGACATAAGTGAAATGTATGTTGAATGTTATGGATATGAAGATGAAGATTTAGATTCTTTAGAAGATGAGGAAAAACGTTCCTCATAATGTGTCCTTTTCTTCTATCTGGATAAACAAAGGTTCGGAAAATTACCAGATTCTATAACTTGAAGGTAAGCTCGATTCCCTTTGAGTTTGAGGCTCCCGTTTTCAAGGCGAGTTAATTAATCAATTTATGAAGCTAGTCCAAAGTGATGAAAATTTTGAAGTCAGATAATCCTCCACTCAAGCTTTGTAGACTTGAAGATGTAAGTTCTCCTACCTCCATTCCTCTTGACGTCCCTGATAAGGATAGTGGGAAGAATGGTGGAGGTTTTGATTTCGAGTCTGAATTAAAAAAATGAAAACGAAAGGATAGGGGACACATGCGTATGATGATCCTTATTATCCTTCGAAATGGAGAATAGGAGTTCCTGATGAGCAATACTCACAGTCGAAGGCCTCGTTTATTTGCAAAATAGAAGGGGAAATTAGTAATTCAAAAGATGTATATCTGCAAGAAGGCAAAGCGTTAATCCTTGTAGAACTTACTTGGAATAGCAGTGCACCTGCATTGAATTAAAGTGACGGTGTAATATATTCTTCCCACCCACATATTAATTTGAAATAGTTGCAATCAATTTTGTTTCAATCAGTAAAATAATCATCCTGAAAGCTAGCATACCCAGAGTGGCAGATGAAAATATAATCATAAGCCTTTATGTGCGAGAAGTGTTTGATACATGTGATGGGGGGCATTTTTTAAATGGTGTAGGTGTAATACAAAGTATTTCTCATTATGTAAGTAATTACTATTTCCATTTGTTACCTTTGTATATGTAATTAAGGCACAAGCATGTCTCCCTTGGTCGTAGTGGGTCGTAATTCCCCTGGCTTATCAATGGCTTTATATGATTAATTTTGGGTCGCATTGTTTGATAGGAGTTCCCTACCCTGTACATATCTCTTTTGTTTGCATTTTTTATTTTTTTGCTGGTGTGTTCCTTTGGGGTTGATCCCATTTTTGGTGTGCTTTGATCCTTTCATTTTATGGTCCTAAACTGTTTCCCAGTGGATAAGAAATTGGTCAGCTAAACTTTGAGTCTAGGTTCATGTCTTCGTCCTTTATAGTCCTTGTCCCCAGTTAGAGCGAGTTGTTGCCTCAATTTTTAGTCACCATTACAAAATCTAAAAAACATTGCACTCTATTTTGGAAGTGAATCAAACTATGTCTTTTGTTTCCTTTTCTTTCTCGTTTATAAACCTATATCAGGTGCCGCTCAAGTTTTCAAACTTCTCCCTCACCCAATGGTCTTAAAAATATGATTTAAAATCCGTGCTCCGTGTCAATCATTTTGGAAGTTGTGAGTATGTGTCGAGTCACCAAAAGGTCTTCATATCCACAAAAGTTTATCAAAAATTGAAAAAGAAGAAACAATAAAATGTTTATCGAAACTTTTGGTAGGTTTGAAACCTTTGTCAGTTCCCAACAATGTTTTCAAAACTTGATTATTCTTGTGAAAAACTTTTTAGAAAGTGGAGTATCTTTCTTTGAAAGCTTCGTTTTGGGGGGAATTTGTACTACAAAAACCCAAAAGTATTTTGAGGGTCGATTTGAAGTAGCGAGTGATGAGATCAATTTCAGAATTGTGGCGGACTCCGAAGACATTTTTAAAACTTTATTCTCAATCTGACTTTATGCATTTGAGTTAATATATGTTGATAAAATTTTGTTTCCACAGTCCATGATAGTTAGTAATCAAGATTTCTAGATAAAACTGTGTGCAATTTTTTCATCATCTATGAAAAAGTTGCACACAGTTTTATCCAGAAATCTTGATTATTAATATATATTGTTATTTAAAGAATTCATTTGTAGAAGGAAATAAACTATCAAAAAATAACTTATTGTGGGAAAGAATAACATTCAAAATGCACAGTGAGATACATTGCAGACATGGAAATGAAAGATTACATTGTAGAAAAAATTGAAATGCAGAAACAAAACAATTTTTTTTTTAGAACATTCACATCATAAGATACAGATTTGAAAGCAAAAAAGATATATATTTGTGTATATATATATATATATATTGTGTATTACATTACAAAAAAGGAGGTTTCAGCACAAGGGGTCTCAGGCATAGAAGGTTAAAATGAGGATCCTAATGCCCTCTATCACTTCCTGTACATGTTCAATCTACGTAGGTGAAAATAGATTTTTGTTAAACTCAACGTAGTAGGCAAAAATCTCCACCAGATTGTGTTCTAGTCTAACACGAAGTAGGGCAACTGCTTGCCTAGCTTGTTCATTCTCCAACACAGTAGCGATGCAAATTATGTCACCCACCAGACCCATGTACGAATGCACAGACAAACCTCCTAGGGAATCCTCAACACACGACAGGTACATTGGCCTCACCAGATGCTCGATGGCACAGATTCCCCATTCAAATCTCCCAAAGGTCCAAACAATATAAATAAAGTGCTCCAATAGACCAAAGTTGTGCACATGCACCTAAGATAGGAATTTTTCACCATTTATCTTGTGAATAACTCCCTCCTCCACATCACTACAGATGAAAAAGATTGTTTAACACTTAGAATACTGAGACGAGGGTTTAATCAATATTCTTTTAAACTACTTAAAAATTTAAACATTCATTTGAAACATCATATTCAATTTGCAGCAAGGAAATAAACCATGAAAGAAATCATCAAAACATGTAACACATGAACACCAAATTTTTATGCATGAAAAACCTAAAAAGGGAAAAAACACGGTGAGGATTAGCTCACAATATATTATAACCAATCATAGCATATTATTGAATGGATCACTACTTTTTTGACTCACTATCTGAAGGACTCACTATTCGAAGGACTCACTATCCAAATAATAAGAGAAATAGAAAAAAGGGGTGGCTCACTACCAATATTTGAACTACTAATAATGCATCTACAATATACAGGAGATATAGTTCCATTGGAGCTCAAAATACTAAATCAACACATGCTTCATACTACACCACTTTCACTCTTTGCTCTACTTTACATCTGCATCACATTCACATCACTTTCACACTATATTCACACACTTTGCATTACATTACACTATCTTCACACAAAAACATCAAAAATGATATTACATTTATACACACTACATCCAAAAACATCAATTAGGTTGGCCTAATTAGATGTACCATGCATAACATAACTTGTTGGCTCAAGATTCAAACACACACACTTTGCACTTTAATTCAAAACTTGTACGACTCAGTACCCAAGACTACTCTTTCATTATTGAGACATGATATTCAATGTTGATCTTAAGATTGGGTGTGGCTAGAGTGTAATTATTTCCCCCTTTTTCTCACACTGTTTGGGCATTTTAGGGCCCCTTCCTAATTCTTGTTCTAAAAATGGTAACATTTTGAATGTTAAGTTGAGCTTCTAGTTGCAGAAAGGTGATTTTTGGAAGACAATGGGGGGTGATCGTAGTCGGGTGGAGCCCATATCCTATGACAGATGGAGAAAAAATCCTAAGGTTTGGAAGATTTTGGAAGAAGGAGGACCGACTCCTTATAAGGAAAGGCTTCATGGTTTCGACCATAAAGTCTCTAACAATTTTGTTTATGGTTGGCATAACTGTTCTCTAATTATGAAAGGTTCAATCTTCCCCATTACCAAGGAGTTTATTGTGCAGATTACTAGATTGAGCTCATAGGGGAGAAAGTTCTTCAAGTAGAGGAAGGGTAATGACGATCTTATGGAGCAATTTTTTAAAGATAATGAGGAGTAGATTGTTAAGCTTTCCTCTTGGGGCTATGATTGTCTATCGATTAAGGCTATATGGGTTGAAGTGGTAGAAGCTATTATGAGGTATATAACCCTAGATGGTCACTTCATTTCCATCCTAGGGTTTCATTTTACCTTTCTCAACCATTTTCATCTTAAATTGTTTTTTTCCTTCCTATTTTTTTTCGCTTTTCTCTCTAGAGACTTCAATTTATGCCCACCTGAAGAATCCCCATACCCCTCCTCTTCATGAGGGGTTTATTTTCCTCATAATTTATTATGTTAAGGCCAACTCTATAGCCAAATCTATTAAAACCCAACATAGGGTTGTTGAACATCCAAATACAAAGTTTACAACAAAAGATGAGGGGGATATTGAATGGAAGGAGGATGAAGAGGACATTGAGGTTTCTTCCTCCTCCCTTTCAAGCTTGCTACCATAGAAAAGGAAACAATGTAGTAAGAAGAAACCTTCACCCAAGGAGAAACCCAAGAAGTGAGTGGTTCTCCCCCATGACGAGGATGTTGGGGTGTATGAGATGGGTGAAGAGGAAGTTGCTAAAAATATAAGAAGCCTTCGTTGAAAGCTAAGAAGAAGGAGGTTTATCCCCATTACAAGGATGATGATGGGTATGAGACAGGAGAAGATGAAGTTATTCAACCTTCTAAGAAGTCAACACCCAAGAAGAAACACAAGAAGTAGTCTGCTAAGCCCTAGGGTGAATGTTCTGACTATGAGATGAAAGAAGAGGTCAAATTCTAGCCCTCCCCCCATTTGGCATCAATTCTTGAAGATGCAATTTTGGAAGTGTTGAGAATACGTGCCTGGGTGATCCGACAAAGTTGGTTTATAATTTCTAAGAGATTTTGAGTTTTTCTGAAATCACATATTTTTAGAAAATATAACGATTTAAGCTTTAAAAAGTTCCATTTTAAGGATTTCAATTGAAGAGGGTTTGATCAAAGCCCCTTGGATAGAACCCCGCTAGTTTTAAACCATACCTACAATGGAGTCTCCTTTACATCTATCAAAATGCTGATTAAAAATCCCTTTTGATTTACCTTTTGGGGGATAAAAATAATCCATTTAAAATTTATTTCAAATGATCATGGTAGTCCTCAGAATGAATTATCCAACGAATATAATTTTAATATGTTTTGGCTTTATTGTGTGTGTTTTTTAGTTTTATTAAACATAGGATTTTTACCGAAAATCAAGCTCTTTGTTCTACACATGTGGAAAAATAGCATATTATCAAAATAAAATTTAAAAAAATATGTTTAGGCTAGGTATTGATATCCTTGATCCATTAAAAATAAATAAATTGAATTTCGATACATACATAAAAAGTTATGTTGTATACAGTCCGCCTATGTTTCAATTGTAATTGGTTTGACTTCGAAACTTGATTAAGGAAAAAATATTTAATAAAACCCTATGAAACCAAATTAAAGTGCTAGATATCGTAGTTACAAATTTAAATAAAAAAAAAATAGAATTTTATCCTTCATACAAAAAAAATTATGATGTATACGGTGAATGTCACTCCTTAAAAATGTTGTTTTTTAAAAGTATAGTTTTCAAAGGAGATGGAAAAAGAAGTGCAATCTGACTCCAAAATTTTTGAATAAAATTTATTTAGAATCTATAGACAAGATGTCACAAATCACTAGTTTGCATCATCTTCAAATTCCTCATGGTTTAGCTGCTATAGGAGCTCAAAAGTGAAGATTTAGTTAAAAAAATCAGTTTAGTATCCAGTTTGCTCAAAAACTGTAAACTAGTATTATGGGATCACCTGCCTCAAACTCACTAGAAAAGACCCTAGTTCTCTCACCGAGCAGAGAAGATACTTAAGTATTTTGTCTTCAACCTTTACCGCTTTACCGTAGGTGCTTATCAAAGAAGTCGCAGTGGCCCAGTTACCGCCATATCGCGGGTTTCTTCAGACAGTCTCGCGGTCACCGCCATACCGTGAAGCCTCTCATCAGTTGTTGTAGTGGCGTGATTACCACCATACTGCCGGTGAGTATTGTTCAGTGAGCGGTGATGTGGTGAGCCTTGGCAATCTATTCGACAGTTTACCGCCACACCACAGGAAGCTTTGAACAAAGAAGCGGTAGTGTGGGATGGTCACCACTATACCGTAGAGGTGTACGAATGGTCTTGCGGTAGAGCGATGTGTTACCACCAAACTGCTTAAGGATATTGGATGGTCAGTGGGTGTGTGGGGCGGTTACCGCTACACTGTGAGCATTGTCATCCTGGCCAGTGGTAGTGAGGTAAACCGCCACACCACAGAGGCTTGATGAATATGAAGCGGTAGTGCAGTATGAAGGAAAAAGAATGTTGACTCGTTGACTGTTGATGTGTGCATTGATCAGTGGTCGATTGCTAATTAGGTAGAGGTTGTTTGGATTCTTGACTAGTTCGATGGTTGGAAGTTTGAACCAAATCGACTATGTAGAGAACAAATCAGTCTTGCAGTAGAGCGATGTGTTACTGCCAAACCGCTTAAGGATATTGGATGGTCAGCGGGTGTGTGGGGCGATTACTGCTACACCGCGAGCATTGTCATCTTGGCCAGTGGTAGCAAGGTAAACTGCCACACCACGGAGGCTTGATGAATAAGAAGCGGTAGCACGGTATGAAGGAAAAGGAATGTTGACTCGTTGACTATTGATGTGTGCGTTGATCAGTGGTCGATTGCTAAGTAGGCAGAGGTCATTTGGATTCCTGACCAGTTCGATGGTTGGAAGTTTGAACCAAACTGACTATGTAGAGAACGAATCGGTCATGGTAGTTGCTATACATTGCAACGAACAAGAACAGTGTTGGGTTGGATGGTTCGATAGATGAGTGATCAGAATTTGGTGAACTTCATTGTATGTTGAATGAAAGCATTGTAAGAGTTTAATTCGATACAAGGTTGATCAAGGAAATGTTTCTACTATAGAATTGTCATCTGAAAAGAAGAGTCTGTAACTTGTATGTAATTTGATTATTGTAATACAAGTGATCTTTCTTTGGTGTGGTGTCTTTTTTCTCCTGTAAGGATTATCCCACATAAATCTGGTGTCAATTGTGTTATGTGTTTATTTCTCAGTTTTGTTATTTCTTTCATGTGTATCTTAATGAACTGTAATTGTAAATATTAAAAGGCATATCTCTCTTCTCCTCTGAGTCTTGGCATTAGGAAAAAAAAATTCGTAGTCAATTTTTTCCTAACAAGTGGTATCAGATCCTGGCCAATTGTGTTATCCTTGTGGGTAGATTGGATTTTTGTGTCAATTTTTGTTCAGTGGGAGTTTTGTAGAAGTCTTGAATTTGTCTAATTACATATTAAGATGGCAACAACAAGTATGTCTGGAAGGATTGAAAATGAGAAATTCAACAGAAACAATTTTGAGTTGTGGAAACTTAAAATGGAAGACCTGTTGGTGGATTGTGATCTTTGGATTGATGTGTTTGGAACGAAACCTACAGCCATGAAGCAAGAGTATTGGGACCTTGTAGATCAAATATAAAAAGGGTTGATAAGACTCTGTTTGGCAGACTTTGTTCTCCTAAATGTTCATGAAGAGAAGACTGCCTCTTCATTGTGGAAAAGACTGGGAGGTATTTATCAGTGCAAGTCCTTGGTAAATAAGTTGTTCTTGAGGAAGAAGCTATACTCTTTGAAGATGGAGGGAGGGACCTCTATTGTTGATCACTTAAATACCTTTAACATGTTGATTGCTCAGTTAACATTTGTAGGTGTGAAGATTGAAGAAGAAGATCGCTGTATGCTCTTGTTATGTTCTTTGCCAGATTCTTGGGATCACTTGGTGATGGCGATTGGGAGCATGAAAACCACTTTCAAAATGGAGGATTTGGTTGCTTCTTTGTTATCAGAAGAGATGAGAAGGAAATCTTCTGAGATGGCGAAGGAGGCTCTTATTGTTTGAGGCAGATCAAAAGAAAAAGGAAAGAAAAAGGACAAGAAGTCCAAATCGAAATCAGAAGGGAGATCAAAGTCTCCTGGTAAGAAGCCCAAGGTGAAGTGCTGGAACTGTGTGCAGCTTGGCCATGTCTGAAAGGATTGCAAAGAGTAGAAAAAGAAGTAGAAGAATAATTCTTCTGACAACGATTCTTCTCAGAGCGATGTAGATGCCTTTATTGTAGCCTTGGCAACTCAGGCATCAGATGATGTCTGGCTGATTGATTATGAGGCATCATTCCACATGACATCTCATAGAGACTAGTTTACTAAGTATAAAGAATGTGATGGTGGAAAGGTGTATCTGGCAAGTGATTCATCTTTGGAGATAGTTGGTCGTGGAAGAGTCAGAATTTAGTTTCCTGATGGAAGAGTTAAAGGAATTGATGGCATAATGCATATACTAGGTTTGGCTCAAAATTTACTTTATGTAAGCAAGTTGAATGATGTTGGAGTGCAAGTCTCATTCTCTAGCAATGGTTGTAAAATGAATAGAGGCCCGATGGTGCTGGCTAGGGGTGCCTGAATTGGTACTCTGTTCAAGTTGGATGCACTGGTTGTTCAATGCAATAGTGTCTCTGCAAAGTCACAAAAGGTTGTTCGTAAAGAGAAGAATGAAAATATTCCCATTGGGGAAAATTCCTTGGAAGTGAAACTTCCAGTTAAAAAGACTATGCTCTGGCATCAAAGGCTCGGTCACATTGATGAAAAATGTTCGAAAGCCTTGAAAAATAAAAGCCTAGATGAGGGACTTGATGATTGTAATCTTGATTTTGAATTATGTGAACATTCTATATATCATGGCAAATAACACCATGTTTCATTCTACTCTAGTCCTCATAAACATTTTGGTGTTCTGGATTATATTCATTCTGATGTGTGTGGTCTAGTGGATGTTCCTTCATTATTGAAGTCTAAATATTATGTTTATTTTATTGATGATTATTCGAGAAGGGCATTTGTGTATTTTTTAAAAAGTAAATCAGAAGTGTTCAGTCGTTTTAAGGAATTTAAAAACCTTGTGGAAAATCAGACTAGAAGAAAAATAAAGTGTCTAAGGACTAACAATGGCAGTGAGTTTTGTTCTGATGAGTTTGAAAGGTATTGCAAAGACCATGGGATTAAGAGGCATAAGACAACGCCTTACACTCTACAACAAAATGGAGTTGCTGAAAGGTTGAACAGGACGTTGATGGAGAAGGCAAGAAGTATGTTGAGCAATGTTGGTCTAGAGTAGAAGTTCTAGGTTGAGGTTGTGGCTACAACATGTTACTTATTGAACCAATCACCTTCTTCAACACTTATTGATTTAATGCCTATTGAAGCTTGGTCTGGTAAGAAGCCCTCTCTCTAACATATTCGTGTTTTTGGTTGCAAAGCATATGTTTATGTGTCGGATGTAAAAAGATCTAAATTGGACAACAAAGCTGAAAAATGTATCTTCACTGGGTATGGTCTTGGTGTGAAAGGATACAAGCTCTGGAATCCTGTGACTAAGAAGGTATTGTATAGCAAAAGTGTAATATTCTAGGAACTAAAACCTTCTTCAGTGGATCTGCAGTAAGGGATGAAAGAAGAGGAAAAGAAGAATTATGTTGTTGAGATACCTCTAACTCTTGAAAAAGAGGAACAACACATTGAAAGTGTACCTAAAACTGAGGGGAGTTCGAGAAGCTCTGAGAGTTCTGAACAAGAAGAAGAACCACAACCTCAGCCTCAGCCTATGAGGAGGTCTACATGTGAGAAGAAACAACCAGATAGGTATGGATTCTATATGTTACATTCTAGTTGTGCATATGCTTTGATTACTAACACGGATGAACCTAGGACTATAAAAGAGGCAACTAAAATGTCCGATTTAGATTCCTGGTTGGAAGCCATGAATGAAGAAATGGCATCATTAAGGAAAAATCATACTTGGGATCTAGTTCCATTACTTGAAGGTAGAAAGCTTGTGGGTTGCAAGTGGGTGTTTAAAAAGAAAATTGGTCTGGATGGTTGTGTTGAAAAATATAAAGTGAGGTTGGTTGCAAAAGGTTATTCCTAGATAGACGAAATTGATTATGGGGAAAAAATTTCTCCTGTAGCAAAATGACATCTATCAGATTTCTTTTATCTCTTGATGTAGCATATGATTTGGAGATTGAGCAGATGGATGTGAAGACAAAATTTCTTCATGGTGATCTTGAAGAAGAAATTTATATGTCCCAGCCTGAGCACTTTGTGAGAAAAGGTAAAGAAAATCTAGTTTGTAAGTTGAAAAAATCTCAATATGGTTTGAAGCAATCACCTAGGATGTGGTACCGAAAATTTGACACATTTGTTTTGTCTTTGGGATTTGTAAGATCAAAATCAGATTATTGTGTGTACTACAAGACTGAAAATGATTGGATTATTATTATTTCCCTTTATGTTGATGATATGTTGTTCATAGGAAATAGTAAGTTAATGATTTTTTATCTAAAATCTCAGTTGTCTACAAAGTTTGAAATGAAAGATCTTGGTGCAACTAGGTATATTCTGGGGATGGAAATAACCAGGGATAGAAAAAGCAGAAAACTTTGGCTTAGCCAGAGTAAGTATATTAATATTGTTCTAGAGATATTTGGTATGAATGATTGCAAGTAGCTAGTTGTTCTTGTTTTGCAGGGAACAAAGCTATCTGTTGAAGATTGTCCAAAATCTCCTACTGAGATGGAGGACATGACCAGAGTGACTTATGCTAGTGCAGTTGGCAGTTTAATGTATGCAATGGTCTGTACAAGGCCAGACATTGCCCAAGCAGTGGGATTTCTTAGCAGATTTATGGCGAATCCAGGAAGGACACATTGGGATGTTGTGAAAAGAGTGTTTAGATATCTGAGGGGCACTTCGGGGTATGCTCTTTGTTACCATGGAAATTTGGTTGGATCACAAAGGAATCTCAACATTTTTGGATATGTGGATTTTGATTGGGTAGGGGATATTGATAGCAAAATTTCCACTAGTGGATATATTTTCATGTTGAATGGTGGTGCAATTAGTTGGATGAGCAAGTGATAGGTTGTAGTTTCTTCGTCCACTACGGAGGCTGAGTACATGGCAACAACTCACGCCTATAAGGAAGCCACTTGGCTTAGAAGGTTGTATTCCGATATTGGTTTTGATGCAGGGCAGATTATTATTTATTGTGACAGTTAGAGTGCTATTTATCTGGTGAAAAAATCCAACTTTCCATGCCAGGATGAAACATATTGATGTACAGTATCACTTTAGATGAGATATGGTGGAGGATGGAAAGGTCATTTTAGATAAGGTGGAACTCTGAAGAATGTTACTGATGGATTGACAAAGCCAGTGACATCGGAAAAATTCAGATGGTGTGCAAGTTCAATGGGCCTTGGGGTCTAGAATGTTCAATGACTTTAGGTATTGAAAAGGGTTCAATGAGTTCTTCATCAATTGGGAAATTGTTGAGAATACATGCCTCAAACTCACTAGAAAAGACCCTAGTTCTATCACTGAGTAGAGAAGATACTTAAATATTATGTCTTCAGCCTTTACTGCTTTACTGTAGGTGCTTATCAAAGAAGTTGTGGTGGCACGATTACCGCCATACTGTAGGTTTCTTTAGACTATCTCATAGTGGCACGGTTATTGCCATACCGTGAAGCCTCTTGTCAGTCGCTGTGGTGGCACGATTATCGTCATACCGTAGGTGAGTATTGGTCAGTGAGTGGTGATGCAGTGAGCCTTGGCAGTTTGTTCGACAATTCACCACCACACCCTAGGAAGCTTTGAACAATGGAGCAGTAGTGCGGGATGGTCACCACTATACCACAAAGGTGTACGAACGGTCTTGCAGTAGAGCGGTATGTTATCGCCAAACCGCTGAAGGATTTCAGATGGTCAACAAGTGTGGGGGGTGGTTACCGCTACACTGCGAGCATTGTCATCCTGGCTAGCGGTAGCGAGGTAAACTGCCACATCGTGGAGGCTTGATGAATACGAAGCAGTAGCGTGGTATGAAGGAAAAATAATGCTGACTCATTGATTGCTGATGTGTGCATTGATTAGTGGTTGATTTTTGACTGGGAAGAGGTCGTTTAGATTCTTGAGCAGTTCAATGATTGGAAGTTTGAACCGAACCGACTATGCAGAGAACGAATCATTCATGGAAGTTTCAATACATTCCAATGAACAGGAACGGTGTTGGGTTGGATAGTTCGACAGATGAGTGATCAGAATTTGGTGAACTTCATTGTATGTTGAATGAAAGCATTGTAACAGTGTAATTTGATACAAGGTTGATTAGGGAAATGTTGCTGCTATAGAATTGTCATCTAAAAAGAAGAGTCTGTAACTTGTATGTAATTTGATTACTATAATACAAGTGATCTTTCTTTGGTGTGATGGGTTTTTTCTTCCATAAGGGTTTTTCCATGTAAATCTAGTGTCAATTGTGTTATGTGTTTATTTCGCAATTTTGTTATTTCTTTCATGTGTGTCTTAATGAACTGTAATTGTAAACATTAAAAGGCATATCTCTCTTCTCCTCTAAGTCTTGGCATTAGGAAAATTTGTTCCGTAATTGAATTTTTCCTAACAGGAAGGTGGTCCAAAGATGAATTGGAGGCTATCTCCTCTCAGCCTATGATCTCCCAATGGATCACCTCTAAGGAAAAAGGTAAGGAGAAAATTTTTGTTATTCCTAATAAATCTATGGGTACCAAGATGGATTTATTGAAAGATTCTAGAAAGGTTGACCCCCTCTCTATTGATTTTTTCTTACTTCGATGCTGAGAAACGTGAGATGATCGGTCTATTACCTATGGCCAAAAATGGAGGTACCTACAATTTCAAGGTGGCTAAATAGGTTTTAACGGGATTCAATAAAGTTAATATCAAGATTAGAGGCCTTAAGGAAAATTTTGAAAAACATGCCCAAGGGATCAGTCTCTGGCATTCTTATTGAAAGAATTATGGATTTGGAGATTTCAATCTTGGACTTTAAATTTATGTGTGAAAATCACCTGCAAGGTTTGGAAAGCAAGGTGGTTGCACTAGACAAGGATATTTAGAAGATCTTCGAGGTTAGTCACATGTCCATCAAGAACAGTGCAGACTCTTTGAGGGTTCTAATAGAAAAATCGAGTGCTCTTAGGGGGCATCAGATGGTTGAGTTCCAAACAAAAGCTCTTCCTAGAAAAGGAAAGAATCAAGGAAATGAGGAGGCTAAGGGACCGAGCACTAGAACAAGGGCCAATTTGAAGAAATATTTCAAGGAAGAAAAGAAAGAGTTGTTGTTCATGGTTAATCTTCACTATAACCAAGAGTTGGAGGTTGCTAAAACCTTTAAAAAATTGAGATCTAGTTTCCTTGTGTCCCTCTATTTAGTCTTTTAGTTTGTTGTTGCATGGTTATTTTTGGTTGGTGGTTTCTATGAGCAAATTCATTGTATGAAATAAATATGCTATATCCAAATGAATTTAAATCACATTTAATCCCCTAAGCAATGATCCCAATGAGATATTCAAAATTTCAAAGACTAAGAACCCATTAAACTAATCATGAAAATACAAAAACATAAAGGAAACCTATTCTAAGACCTTGAATCTTATCCCATTGGGGGAGTTGTGTCACATTAATGTAGGGTGGAAACCCTTTCCCAATCCCTTGGATAATATTATTTGTTCCAATCAATTTTATTGATGTTCAAACTGATGAAATTGATGAAATATGAATGAAACATGGTATAAAACTAGTTTAACATGATGAAAATGAATTCTAAATGCTAAGATGTTTGATGCAGATGGATGCAAGCTACACTAAATGGAAGCCATTAATGGATTCTTAAGCTAATATGGATGGATATTAATCTAAAATGCTAAAAAATGCTAAATATGGATGCAAGTGAGTATGAATTTCAACAACATAACTTTTTTATCAAAAGATGGATCCATTTCTATCCAAATGATGAAGTATTTATAGAAGAGAAAATGAAGAATAAAGGGATCAGATCAATTTGATCTATCAATGGTCAATATGAAAAGGAGGGTGGAACATGGATCAAAGATTGTCATCAATGGATGAGAATCAAAGATCACATGGATCAAGGAAAGCATCAATGGATGAGAATGATTCAAAAAACCACACTTTGTAACAACTTTGACTGTTTGTTTGGAAAAAAATATTCCATTTTTGGAGTCAAATAGAAGAATATTCCTTTGGAATATTCCTTATGCAAGTGGATGGGAGGGGAAATTAGTAATTTAGCAATTAAAACTAAATTTTGATTATGCAAGATGAGGAATAATAGGATATCCATTAAAAATTGACTTATTTAATGAAAAAGGGGGGAGTGACTTTTAATTAAATGATTTAGATTATTTAACCAAATGAGAGGAGATAAAGGAAGGGGTTTAAATTAAATAATTTGCATTATTTAATTAAACTAGATGAATGTTAGTGTGAGAGGATAGGAATTAACCTAATTAGATTAATTAGGTTAATAGATGAAAATGAAGCATTTAATTAAATAACTAGGTTAATTTAATCAAATAGGTGAAAAGAGGATGAAATTCAAGATGAAACGATGTTAGTGATCAAATTCAAGTGTGTAGTATCATTCAAGACATTTTTAAGTGTCTACATTTTCCCCCTCTTTGAAGCGAGGTACTTGTTATGTTGGTTCAAAGGTTGATACTTTTCGGATTAAAACTACTACCCATATCAAAATTTTAAAAAGAGTTCCTAACTTTTTATGCCCCACTATGCCCCCAACAAAAGGAAATAAGTTGGTACCTTTCCCCCTCGAGAGATCGGGTAGAAATTTTGAATTTTGAGTTGATCTCTCAACAAAGGTGGAATATTGATTTAGGTATCAAAAAAGGCTCTAGGATGTGAAAAGGAGCTCAAAAATGTAAAAAATGTCTCAAAATATGCCCCATAGATCAGGAATCGGTGAAGCATGCTAAAAACCCAACCACACTCTCAAATTAGAGCAAAAACCCTAATTTTTAGGCATAAATATGTGCTAAAGGGTCATTTTCAATTCATTTGTGCATTCACACAGATATTTTTTGTATTTTGAGCTTTGACCTTCTGACGAAATGGCATGTTGTGTGCTTCCACGACACATAACAATTGAGTTTGAGAGTACTAGCAACCTCCAAGATAGGACCACTAGTACACAATTAAAACTTTCAATGTACTTTGAATTTTTTATGCATTCATTAGGCATCAAAGTTAGGTCAAGTTGGGTGTCACTATATTGCGACGCTTTTAGGAATTTTGGCGACGATTTTGTCAATTTTGGTGACACAATTTAGAATTCAGGTTTCCAATTGTTTTTAGCGATGTAGGTGTACCTAGCAACACTTCTTTAGATTTAGAATTTAATTTTAGACCCACCTTTGCATATAATGACGCTTCCTTAGATTTGAAACTTGGCGACGCTATTTAGAAAAATAATTATAGTGAAATGTTTGTAAAAAACAACACTCTTGTAGATTGGGGAGGAAAAAGCTCTGAACTTTGTTGATTTTAGCCAAATTCTGATGTCATGCACTTCATGGATGCAGGAGATTTTCTAACCACTGATGTCCCATGAGCATCAACCTAGTTTTCTTGAGGAGCTAGATGATTTGGATGATCTTCGGCAGGAGAACCTTGGGGAGATCAGGCTTTGGTTTATTGTTGGAATTCCTATGGTGAGGACATATCTAGTGATGATGAAAAAATTGTGTGAGTGATGGCATAGAGAGGTCTCATCCTTCCACCTCCCCACTGGTGAAGTGATAGTTACTTTGGAGAATGTGTGGAGGATTCTGCAGCTTCCAATCCACAGAGATAAATTTATTTACGGTATTGACTCTGGATACGATGCATGCCATGAGGTCCTTCACCAAGATAATGTCATCCTAGAAAACTCACAAATTGACCTTGAGATGTACCAAGGAAATTCATCGATATTCAAATTGATACTCAGAGCCATGATTTCTAGCATTGTTGCCCCAGACAGGGGAGGGAGAGGATTCAGTCTTGGTTGGGGATTCGCATGGCATAGGTTGATCTACATGAAGACAATCTTCATGCAGGGCCCAATCATGTTGGCCTCACTTTATCATGAGATGCATCAATTCATCTACTATCAAGGTAGAGGCATTAGAGTAAGTGTTACGTTGCTACACATTTGGGCATGGGAGCATATATTTATGATCAGACCCATTGTTCATATACCAGATGTAGACCCAAATGAGACCGTTGTGTTTCGATATAGGGGCCAAATTACATTATAGCACATAATTCAGTTGGGGATTCCATACTGGTGGCACGCCATTGATGATATGATAGTGTTTAGATGTCAGCCATGGTTGCATATGCCTGCCTGGTATGATGACCACCAACAACTCTTCTTTGCATGACATACCTAGTACATGGAGGGCTGGGAGCACACTATGATAAAGAGATACCTGCTAGATAGAGTGGCATGACAACTCGGCAAGGTGCAGGATGCACCTAGAGATAAGTATACAACTATTTTTGTGATGATTGTCAGGGAGGTTACATGGGGTCCCTAGATTGATCCCCAAGTTGCAATTGATGAGTTTCAACAACTAGCAATCAAGCCATGGGTCTATAACCAGGGATAGGCAGAGGCAAGGACAATGCTGGCCTACAATGCATGGTTCGTGCCTCCCCTTCAACTCAAAGATCCAATAGGTGTACCTCCCTAAGGGAGACTTAGAGGGATAGGGGTAGGGGGACATGATTAATATGTAGTGGGATAGGTCTCACATTAGCGCCCACAACAGCCACCACTAGGGCCAAACCCTCAGGATGCACAACTTCAAGCCCACACTTCTGAGAGGGATTAGCTTAGGCTGTAGGTTCAAACATTGATTAGGGAACAAGACCATGAGAATCAGCTCTGATAGGACACAAATATACAACTATTCGAGGAGACTGATAGGAGGTGGTAGTTGGAGGCTATCATAGTGGCTGCACAGGGGTAGACTATTTCTTTGTAGATGTATCAAGATGCGGTGGTAGAGTCCTATTATTGGATGTTTTACTATAGGGATGTGCCCCTAGAGTGCAGGTAGTTGGATTTTTCCCATCGAATCCAAGTACAACCAAGCGGATCAGGTGGGAAACCATCAGTGAGGTAGCCTAGGCATCAACCACAACATGGTGATCGAGGTAGTAGGGGATAGCCTTGTAGGACAGATACTTTTTTGGATATGTAGCCCAATTTATACATGTATATACGTTCATTGGATCATTTTTGATAGCCTCTTGTATATGTACTTTTGACGTTAGTTACACACATTGATTCTAACATATATCATGACATTCATTTTTGAGATATCTATATGAGATGGTTTGATTTTATTTATTTTGTGATACATTTATGAGATGTGATGTATTTATTTATTTCATTCATTATGATTATGTATGGATGCAATGGATGTAAATGTTTATGTTTATGGATGCATTTCTTTATTTATGCCATGTGATATGATATGATCTATGATGTAATGTTTATGCAATGAGATGTATGACATGGATGAAATGTAATGAATGTTTTAGTTTCTTTTCTAGTATCTTTCTATGACATGTTGTGAGATGGATATACCTTTTTTTCATGTTTCACATATGATGATGCCATTCTTTATGATATGTCGATGATATGATATGCTTATGCAGGATGCATGTATGCTAATATTTTATGGATGTAGGGTAGATACATGTATGATTGTGGTTGACTATCATGATACCATGTTAGCATGGAAAGAAGATAAAAGAATAAGATGAATGAATCAGCCATTGATTTTGAGATTGATTCAGAAGTCCAACAAGTCCATGATTCGAGACTTTATTAGATTATGGTGATTAGATGGATGGTTATTTTATCATATCTAGGATTGGGACTCTTTGTCATTCCTTATTTTTGATATAACACATAGACACAATGCATCATGGTATTAAGAACCAAGATGACATTATATCTAGTGTGATGTAATTTGACTCTACAAACAAATAGGATAATCCTTGTTCACACCTTGACATACAAAAACCTCATTGGAATGTAGTTTAGAAGTTTAGAACATATCAAACCAAAGCATACACAATAGTCAACAATCTATTGCAAACAACCTCCCTACACACAACTAAGCAAGTATGTGCTAAAACTATTTTTACAAGAATACCTTGCAAGCACAACAGATGAAATATAATGATCAATGCCCCATTCCTTCCTCTCTAAATCATTGAGACATCATTGAGAGGTCCTCAGAATGGGTCAATAAGATAAATCATGAGAAAAGATCAACAATAAACACTCAATGTTATCTATATCTCTTGCCAACATGACATAGCTAAGGGGATTTCTAATGTTGATGCCCATTGTAAGAAGGATGCATCATAGGACATGCTTACCAGATGTTTTGACTAAAACTAAGTGTGTGATAGGTTGATGATACAAACGCCACTAACTCATTTACCTATGATCTAGACTTTTGATTTTGACACTTAGGCTCTCACTTCATGTCTTGTGACACTTGTTTTCTACTTATTTTACCAAAGTTGGAAGATGACGATTTATTTATTAGGGATGAAGATTTATTTTGTGTGAAAGCGAAATGGGATGGATGGTTTTGAATTTTTTGGAATATTTCAATGTTTTTGGTGTTTTGAAAATGTTTTGAGGTTGTTTTTGGTCTTTTTAAGAGTTTATGTGAATGTTTTGGTTTTTCTATTATTTGAGGTTGTTTGGGGTTTTCCTTTATGTTTTCATGTTTTTCATGATTAGTTTAATGTGTTCTTAGTCTTTGAAATTTCAAATATTTTATTGGGATCATTGCTTAAGGGATTAAATATGGTTTAAATTCATTAGTATCTAACATATTTAGTTCATACATGAGGCTACACATGGCTGATGATTGTCTATACATCATTAAATCTATCTGCATCAGACATCTGAGCTTTCTAGTCCTCTTTGATCTTATTAATGTTCAATATTTGTCACGGCATTGATTAGAAATTTCAAATTTTTGCCTCATCTCTCGAGTGGGCAAGGTACCAACATAATTCATTCCACTGGGGCAATAGTGGGGCATCCCATAAATCAAGAATTTTTAAATTTTTGATTTGAGTAGCAATTTTAATCCGAAAAGCATCAATCTTTGAACCAACATAACAAGTACCTCACTTGAAAGAGGGGGAAAATGTAGACACTTAAAAATGTCTTGAATGATACTAAACACTTGAATTTGATCACTAACATCGTTTCATCTTGAATTTCATACTCTTTTCACCTATTTGATTAAATTAACCTAGTTATTTAATTAAATGCATCATTTTCATGTATTACTATAATTGACTTAATTAGGTTAATTCACTCCCTTTCACCTTCAACTCTCATCCTCTTTAATTGAATAAATCAAATTATTTAATTTAAACCCCCTAAGTCCTTTCATTTAATTAAATTATCTTAAATTATCTAATTAAATGTAATTTGCACCCCTTTTTCATTAAATAAACTAATTATTTAGAGGATATCCTCATATTCCCCATCTTGCACAATTGAAACTTAGTTTTAATTACTAATTCTAATTTTCCTCACCCATCCACTTGCATAGAGAATATTCCAAAGGAATATTCTTCTATTTGGCTCCAAAAATGGAATATTATTTCCTAACAAACTTTGTAACAAAATTTCAAAGTTGTTACAAAGTGTGTTTGTTTGAATCATTATCATCCATTGATGCTTTCGCTGATCCACATGAGTTTGATTCTCATCTATTGATGAGAATCCTTGATCCATGTTTCACCCTCCTTTTCATATTGAACATTGATTGATCCTTTCCATCTTGACCATTGATTCTTCATTTTCTTTCCTATAAATACACCACCATTTGGAGAGAAATGGATCCATCTTTTGATAGAAAAGTTATGTTGCTGAAATCCATACTCACTTGCATCCATATTTAGCATTTGTTAGCATCTTAGATTAATATTCATCAATATTAGTTTAAGCATCCATTAATGGCTTCCATTTTAGTTATGCTTGCATCCATTTTTAGCATAGTTTGCATCCATGGCTTGCATCTTTGAACTTCATTTCTATTTAGCATATATTGCATCCATCTCCATCAAACATTTTAGCATTTAACACTCATCTTCATCATGTCAAACTAGTTTTGCATCCATGTTTCTATTGGTGTGAATAAATGTCTTGCACCTAGCTAATTCATTCACTAGGTAATTAGGGGACATATTCACATGTTAAGTTTACTTAGTATAAAATATTATTTCTAGAAGTCTTAGTTGGCTTTTCTAGAACTTATCTTATCTAGATAGTAATGCTTGATTCCTAGGTAGTTAGTTTGTTAGTTGTATCATGTCATAGGATTAAGACACTTGTCATGATCTTGTCTAATCATATCTCTCAACCTTTCCTTTATGAGCAAGACATCTCATGTACATTTGCATATTCAAGCATATTCAACCATTATTCAATCTTGCATTGTTGAAGCAAGCTTTCTTGCCATTCTCTCTCTTGTGGAAGTTATTTTGGTCTAGCAACTATTCCTGGGGGTGTTGGGGAGTCACCATTTACTCCCGCATGGTAGTTCATATTTCATTAGTTTCATCGGTTTTCATCAATAAAATCATATGGTAAATTTCATGACAAGTTTTAAAGGATTTATTATATTTAAAGAAAACTTTGTATTAACTTTTTAAAAAAGTCTACCAGCTTTTTGCACCAATTTAGCCTCTAGGCAAATCCACCGGATAGCTTTGGCAGTGCTTTGTATTTTCCAATCTGCCTCTGTATGTGAAAGTTTGAGCACTTGATGACTAACCAGGGGCAAAAAAATTGAACCTAAGGCAAAAAATTCAACCCTTATAAAGTATGGTTGGATTTTTACAAGGCTTAAATTTTTTTTTTTTAAATCCCAAAACAATGAATTGAGGACTATGGTCGGATTTTTACAAATAAAGGGTTTTAAAATAAAAACTTCTAATATAAATCACTATCGGCTCATTCAGTAGTGGTCGACTATTAGATAATTTAAAATAAGGATTTTTTTATAAACAAATGTTGATAGACTTAAATCGAGAGGACTAACAAGGATTTGACAACGAATATTCATAGGCTGACAAAAAATTGCATAGTACAATGAGAATCGATGAGGACAATGACACAACTGTCGATATGCCAATGAATTGACCGATGGAAAAGTAAAGGTTGACACTTGCATGAATAAGACAAGTTTTTTTAATTTGTGGGATGTAGACCAGGTATGGTGTGTTGTAGGCCTAGTACACAGGGAATATGTTGAGGAAATGCCAAATCCGATGGAATATTACACAGACAATTAAAAACCCTATAATAATATTGCAATAAATATTTTTCCCGACTATATGAAAAAAATGCTTGATAAGGATAGATAATACCGCATAAATTTTTAATTTTTTTTGCGAAAATAATATTTTGACCTGCGGACCATATGACCTTCCCAGGTAAAAAAATTTGCCTTAGAACCAAATTTTATCGAAAATGGATGAATTTATAGTCAAAATTCATCTGTACGACCTTTTTGAGTGCAATGGTGATGTCGATCTAGGCCCAAAGTGCTTTGAAAATTTAGTGACCTCCTGGATCAGCTACTCTTCACACTTTTCAAACCCTTCATAGATTAGCCAAATGAAATATCGCCAGAAAGCTGACAAGCTCAATTTTCCAGTGGTGAAGTTATTTTTTAAAAAATTTGTAGTTTAGTACTAGTTTTGTTGTTTGAAGTCAAATCAGCATTTCTAATTGTGTTGTACCCCAACTTAAAATTTCCACTACACTTAGGCATTTTGAAGAATTGAGTCAAGATACTATTAAATCTATTAGAAAAGGTCAAAATGGGGGTCTGCATGTCTTGCATGGGGTCATAAACTTGAAATTTTTAAAATATCGGGGTCAATCCAAAACGATCAAATCAACAATACCTAGATTTCAGTTTTTCATCCCTAAATTTTAGGAAAATTTCTATTTTTAGCAGTTTTCTAAAAATATAAACTTTTTTTGGGTTTTTTTGGATTTATTACGAAATAGATACTTGTAAAATTTTCTAAAAGTAGAAAATTTCTAAAAATAGAAAGTTTGGCCATTAGAGTTAAGACTGATTTTGATAGGCTTAAAATACTTCCTCATCAGGTTGGTGCAGTCAGGATCGTAAAAAGATCAGTTTTACTCTACTGGGTCTATTCTGCTTTTTGAGAAGTTGTTCAATTTACATCCTTTAGAAGATGCAGGCAACACCACCATCAGGCATCTTGACCATTCAGGTCTTCTTGCAGCAGCATCCAAACCTTTCTCAGTACAGAGCTTAGAGTTCATAATTGCTTGTATCAAGCATTATAATCCAATTGCAAGGGAAATATAGTCAGTTGATGGGAGAATCATATGCAGCCTAAAACCATACATGATTGAGAAATGCTTCTCCATTCCACCATGGCTTGGAAGTGTCACCATCAACATAGAAGAATGTGAAAGGATATGGGAAGAACATCAAGATAAATACAACAAGAATATTGCACATAGGTGGTTGAAAGAGAAACATTCTAAATTGCCAAAGGATGTTGGAAGAGGGCAAATCAAGGATGAATTCACCATCATAATAACCCTACTCAATCGAGTTACTGGTCAAGCAGATGCAACAAGGTTTCAGCCTTGGATGTTCTACGTAATACCTCACATAATGAAGAAGACATAGTTCTATGAATGGCCTACATTGATCAATGATTGCTTACATCATCAGATAACCAAGTATTTCCATAGACACGCATTTCATATGGTCTTCTACCTAGTCTATTTGGTTGCCTATCAGGGTAAATTCAGAGGGTTAAACACGAAGGGTTCTCTAAACATTCAGCATGTCTACAACTACTATACTCAGTTAGAATTCACTGCTGCATCACACCATTACAAATGGGTGAATGAAGTATTCTTGATTTACACAATGTGAGACCTAGACAATGAGCTACATGTTTGCATCTCATCCGTTGCCAGGGTTGCAATATCATAATAGGTAGATTGGTTTGTTCAGTTTTCCACCTTCACTTATTTAAGGGTGTATGGTTATTCAGGAGCTCCACTTATGTTACCGAGGTATCCATTAGATGAAGTGGTATGCCTGGAATTCTTCAGGCAGATATCAAATGTGCACACTCATCTATGTAAAAAAATGAAACCAGCCTTTAGCTTTCCTTTTGCTATAGGAATTTACACTTGTAGATCATCCGTTGAAGCTAAACTAATGGGTAACGAGTTAGACAAATTTGGTCTCAAGCCTTTTAGCAAGAGTTGATCATATGATCCCCATGGCTTCTATGCATCTCGACTTGGCCAGAACTATGCTCATGTGCCCACACTTGAAGACTTTTTGGCTAATTGCAGAGACGAGTATGAGGTGCAAAGGTGAAGTCATAGTAGGCTCACCCTTCATCGGATGAAAGATTTCTTATCAAAAGACATTGAAGGGTTGTCAGATGATGATGGGGATGTGATTCTCCTAGCCTATAGTAGAAATAAGGTTGAGCAGCAACCTCTTCCACAAGTAAACTGGGCTCACAAAGAATGTAGTACAGTGGAAGAAAGGACAAGACAAGTGGTAGAGTATAGTAAGACTTTCTTGATTCTCAAGAGAAGGGAGTTTATTCCAATAGCAGAGCCGCCAATGAAACATTCATCTCTTCCCTCTTCTTCAAAAGTACAAACAAAGAATAAAGAAAAAGTTCAGTCTCAAGAGGTCACAAAGGGCAATAGATCAACAAAGAGTGCTAAAAAGAGGTTGGACTACTCAGGAATTGTTATACAAGAGCAGCCTACAGCTGAAACAGAAGTCCCTCCATCAAAGCCCACACTTCAACAAGAAGTACAACATGATGAACCTTTGATACAAGATCCTTTACCATCTCCTAGGTCTTTGCCAATTCACATTGATTTGGAAGACGAGGAGATAGAGGCCAATGTTACAATTATTCCTCCATTGGATGTTAATAGAGATACCACATCTTGGCTTGAGAGCTCCTTGGGAAGGATGAGAAAAAGGCCTTCATATCAGGTGATTGATGATGACCTCCATATATATCAAGAAGAACCCAAAAAGAAGGCCAAGAAACAAATGCATTTTGAGAGGAATCTTGAGGGTGAAATGGTTATGGAGACTGCTACGCCTCTTGAAGATAAAATCAGAGATGAGGTGGATGTTGATTATTTCATAATGGTCAAAGCAAACCTTGGTAAAAGTACTTGACATGCTGATATGAGTTTGTTTAAAATGGTAATAGAAAACATTCAAGAAAGAGTGTAGAAGGATGGAGAAGACAAGGCAGCCCTCAAGGCTGAAAATCATCAACTCCGGTTATACATATCAAATCTTATCCAAGGCACCTCACAAACAACTCAGTTGTTGCCTCAAGTCTTAGAAACACCAGCTGGTCAGCAACAATTAAGGTAGTTAGTTATTTGTGGAAAACAAACTCAAGAGTGGGTTGAAGAGATCATCAACAAAGGGAAAGAAGTTCTAACACAGGTCTTCTAGTTAATATACAAAGCTCATGATTTACGTCAAGGTATCCTGGATTTTGAACAGCTGATATCCGAGTTCAAGCCAATGCACAAAATCATAATTGCAGATTTAGAGATGGCTTGTGGCTCTACAATGGCGAGAGAACATAAAAGACAGATTTTGGAGTGGAAAGAAAGTCATCTTTTCATGGTAAATACATATGTCAGAATATTTGAGTAGTTTGCAGTGTACAAACAAAGAGTCATTGATACTCTTAGGTTCGTCAGAGAATTAGTTGCAGCAATTCCTTGTCAGTATTGCCTTAAGGATGGTTCATACATTGGGCTTGACGTAGTCCAATTAGAGTTTCAGAGTGTCTTGCATGGCAGTGATGGCAGTGTTGGAAGAATGATGATGATTTCCATGATGTCAGCGAGGCTCGAGAAAGTAGCCAATGAGAGTGAAGATTTCTTGAAATCTATTGCAGATAGCGAAGAAATCTATGAAAAGTAGCATTTTTCTATTAATAGCATCAACACTCCAGCTACAAATGAAGTTGCCTTCTTTTTAGTGGATGTGATCAAGCTTTAAATTTGCTCTCTTCTAGAATCATCTTCCACGCTTTCTTTCTATTCTTGTCTCAAATCTTATCCATTCTTTAAGGATAGAAAGAAAACATTGTAACAAGTTGTCACAAGTTGACACTTTCCATTTTAAATGATTTCTAGGGTTTAGATGTTTTATCTTTTCTAGATTTAGAAATAAAGCTTGCATGTTGGCAAGCAATAGTTGTAAAAGCGAGGAGATTTTAGGGTTTCCTACTCCTCTACTTAGTTATAAATAAGAGCAGTCTTTGCTCATTTTTCTTTAACTGTGCTTGTGATAACAAAATCGTTGAGCTTATGCCTTCATGCTTGTTATCAATTTAGTGTGAGTTCACTTTGTGTAAAGAGAAAGTTTGCATGCTTCCTTAGCTGCAAATACTTGTTTAGTGTATGTGTTGTGTTCATTATAATCTGGTTGATCGCATGTTGCAAGCGTGTTGCTACAACTTGTTGTCCTGAAATTTTAATCCTTTGTTCCATAAACTTGAGTAAATAAAATCCCGAGCGTGCTTTGCTGCCCCGATATAAATATCTCAAATTTTCGTCTATTTGTTTTGTGTTAGAAGTTTGAGTAAATAAACTCTTGTAGCTTGCTTTGCTACTCGTGAAATAAAAGTCTCATATTTCTGTAATACTTTTATGATCTCTTTTTCAACTTTCCTTAAAATGTATGTTGAGGAATAGTTTGTTTAAGTTTTTTTGTCAAAAATAAAACTCATCCATTTCTAAACTCTCTTGCTTTGCATTTACTTGAGAGGGTAGAAACATTTTAAGCATAGGTTAAGTTGTAGTTGTCTAGTTTCATTAAAGGGAAAACCTCAGCCACAACATCTAGTGTTCTATAACCTTGTGTTCTTGTAGCTGAACCAAAAAGATAGGCGTAATTAAATTTAGATTACTTTCTTTATGCAACTCAGCAAAAGAGGGAGCTTACCCTCCAAATTCGAAGAGCAGTCTACTGCACATAGCTTTTCGTTTCCAGGTCGCATTCCAGAGATGCGATTTGAAATGCCAATAGTTTTTTGGCACCCACTGTAGGGCATGAGGCATAGAACTTAAAGAAGGGTTGCGCTTTACAACACGCATATGACTCTCTGGCGTCCTACTGCTCTAGTTCAACAACTTGATCTTATACCACCAGTTATCCATCCAAATCTTGAGATAATTGAAGGAGAGCAAGCGGACATTATCAATAGCTTAAGGAGTTTCATCTTTGAGAAGAGGGAGACCCCTGCTCAGTGGAGAGAGGTTGCCAAAGTACTTGATGAAGAAGAAAGGAAAGCCAACATTGTAGTTGAAAGACCTATATTACCTGATCCTACTTGGGATTAGTCAATCCTGGCTCACATAGTCTATACAAGAAGGAGAGATCCTCTCTTTCGAGAAGACTTCAACGCTGATCCTTTCATTCCACATCCCTTACAAGTTGGAGAGTCATCCAACGAAGCTCCTGAAGTCATCACCATCAAAGAAGAAGAACCTGGAATCAAGTTAGAAGAACCTGCAATTCAGCCAGGAGCAATGGGTGACAACAAAAACAATCACAATCGGAGGTGAGAGATCCTGCTACCTTGGGGCAATCAAATTGGACCTTTGGCCTTGGCAGTGAATCAAAAACTACCTAAGGGATCGAGAAAGCATTTCCCATGATTCCATGGAAATGGGACACAACATCATGATGACCATGTTTCAGCTTTCTCAACATCTTGCAGCGTCTTGCATGTCGTACATGAAGATGTTGTTGTACGTCTCTTCATCAAGACCGTCAATGGTGCTGCAGAAGAATGGTTCCATCACTTAGAACCAAGATGCATTACAAACTAGGTCACTATGGTTGAAAAATTCTTTGCAAGGTTCAAACCCATAGAAGATAGTCACCGACTATTCGCCCAACTATCCAATGCAAATATGGAAGCTCACGAGCCAATGAGATAGTTTGTGGCAAGGTTTAATCGCCTTGTTATGCGTATCTCACACACGCTCGATCCATCACCTGAAATCCTAATGAGAAGTTTTATTAATGCTCTTCCATTTGAGATAGCCTTCTTCCTTAAGTTGGCTAATGAAACATAATTAGAAAATGCACAACAAGGTGCAATAGAGATCGAAGACAACATGATCACCAGTGGAAAAATGAAGGGTGATTCTATCAGGCCTTTAGTTCAAAGTTCTATAGATCCGCTATTGAAAAAGGTGGCGAATGAAATGACTATTCTCAAGAGGCAGTTTCGCACTCAGCTTGCCCCACCTGTACCACTTGCATTACCAGCTCCACAACAATATCAAGCACCACAACCACAATATCAACTGAGGAGGAACAACTTCTAGCCTTTCAACAACTTCAAGCCACGAGGGCCACCTCAACCAAGGCAAGTAGTTGATAACACACAAAATGTTGTGTTTTTCTCCTTCCATGATACCAATGAACACACTAGCTCTTCATGTCCTAAGAATTTGAGGATGAATCAGATCATGGATTTTGCTGAAACTGCACCAGAATCAAACTTTGTACCTACTCCTAGTTCGAATGTTGTCTTACCTCAAAAGGAAAACTTTGATGGCAACTCCGCAATGGGATACTTAGAAAGTGAACCCGATGAAGAAGAAGAAGAAGAAGAGGATCCCCATCATTACTCTCTTGCCGTGAATCCTAAAATTCGTATCTCCTGTATTCACACGAAATCAACACCAGAAAGCGCAAGATGAAGAGAGACTGAAGGTATAAAGAGAAAAAGAAAAAGTGAAGGAAGTATTTCCTACTTCCAAGCCTACTCGAGAGAATCTAAGTACTCGAGACTCAAATTTTGATATAGTAGATTCCTTGATGAAGAATAAAGTGCAGATTTCTCAGCTAGAATATCTCCAAGATCACCCAGAACAAGTCGACTGACTCCTCAAGTTTGTAAAGAAAGGACCAACCAAGCAGCCAACATTGCTCGAGTCATCCATTCCAATGGGAGACAAAACCAAGCCCTTTATATTTCTCTATACATGGGAGGTTACAAATTGAGCAATTGTATCATTGATTCGGGAGCCTCAGACAATATCATGTCGCTTTCAGTGATGAATGCTTTAGGATTATCATGCACCAATACAAAAGACAAATGTTACTCACTGGAGTCCAAGTTGGTGTTGTTAGTTGGATAGTTGAAAGATGCTCAAGTAAGGTTGGCGGCTTGTCCAGAAAAGAAAATCATGATGACTATCTTGGTAGCTAACATGCCAGCCAGCTATGGAATGTTGTTAAGCCAAAGTTTGTTCAAGGACCTCGATGGAGAAATACAAATGGATTGGTCTTCTACTACCATTCCAGTAAAGGAAGGAACTTCCAAGCTGGAACCAGATCTCAAGTCTAGATTTGTGGTGGTGAAGTCTCAAGATCCGCAAGCATAATTTTTATTCCAAGAAACTGGTCCAGGGACTTATGTGTTGTTGGAAGAAATAAATGATGAAGCAGATCAAAATAGTGGACTCATCAAAGGGAAGTTCACAAAAGAAGAAAAAGGAGAGAACAAGATGTACCCCGAAGGAAAATTCATAGAAAATCTAGAAATGTGGACCATGAAATTTGATGGGAGTTGCTCGATTGCTGGTTCAGGGGCGGGAGTTGTCATAATTTCTCCCAAAGGAAAGCTATATCTATTTGCATATCACCTGCAATTCGAATGCACGAACAATATAGCTAAGTATGAGGCACTTTTGTTAGGCCTTAAGAATGCCCGAGATATGGGTATTAAGCAACTCAAAGTCGAAGGTGATGTCAAGCTGATCGTCAAACAAGTCAAAAATCAGTATCAAGTGAGAAAAGATCACCTTCAAAGTTATAAAGTTAGGGTCTAGAATGCAATAGATTGGTTTGAAGCATTTGACATTAAATATCTTCCACGTGTGGAGAACTGCAAAGCCGATGCTCTCGCGGTTTCTGCTTCTCTTTTCATACCAAATGTTAACTTTCATTAGAATGCATTTTCTATCGAACTCATACATAGGCCCATTGTTCCTGACAACAATCAAAACTAGCAAGTTTTCAATGATATTGATCACATCAAGGAATTTCTCACTGTGGCGGACAACTTTGAAAGCTTGTTCTTTGAAGGGATTTCATTTCCTTTTAGAGAATCAGTAATTGAAGATTCTGAGGTAACCGAGTTAGGCATTATCCAGTTGCAAGGAAATCATATTTCAAAAGAAGAGGTTTCCTTAGAAGATGTTTTTGACTGACAAGACATACATAAAGAAGATGTTGAATCTTCCAAGGAAAAGGATTTTATACAATTAAAAGGAAATAAGATTCCTAAAGGTTTAGTTTCCTTGGAGAGTATGTTTGATAGACATGACAAGCGCATCCAAAATCAAAGAGATTCGAGTGATAAGACTTTTGTTGAATATCACTCAGTAAATATTGGCACTGAGGACAAGCCCCGGCTTGTAAGTTTGGGCAATTTTTGTACACCAGAAGAGAGTGAGAAGCTGATCACCTTATTCAAATAGTATCAGGATGTTTTTGCTTGGTCCTATGAAAATTTAAAAGTCTTTACTCCTATAGAATTATCTCACACAATTCCTTTGAAACCTGATGCTAAGGATTTTTGACAGAAACAGAGGCATTACAACCCACTCATTCAAGGTACGATCTATGCTGAGATTCAAAAGATGGTTGATGCTAAGATAATTTTTTCGATACACCACTCTACTTGGGTATCAAATATAGTTCCTGTGCGAAAGAAGAACAGAAAAATTAGAATCTGTGTCGATTTCAGGAACCTGAATCAGTCTTCTCTGAAGGATAATTACCCACTACCAATCATGGATCACACCCTACAAACTGTCACTGGGTCAGAAATGCTATCTCTACTTGATGGATTTTTTGGGTACAATCAAATTGTAGTTGCTGAAAACTATTAGTTGAAGACCGCATTCACCACCCCATGGGGAACATTTGCATATGAAAGGATGCCTTTTGGTCTTATTAATGCAGGCACAACTTTCCAGAGAGCCATGGATTTGGCGTTCATAGATTTGAAGAACAAAGTCATTGTGGTCTATCTAGACGATCTTACTATTTTCTCAAAGAGGTGGAAAGATCACTTCTCCCACTTATTAAATGTCTTCGAAAGGTGTTGGTATCATAATATATCTCTAAATCCTAAGAAATCTATCTTTGCAGTGACTGAAGGCAAGCTACTCGATCACATTGTTTCAAAGGAAGGAACCTGAATTGATCCAAGTCGGGTTGAATCTATCAAAGATTTGTCTCTTCCAACCAACAAGACAAGAGTTCACTCTTTCTTCGATAAAGTGAACTTCATATGAAGGTTTGTATTGGATTTCTCTGAATTCACAAAGGAAATATCTGCCATGATGAAGAAGAAGTCCGCTTTCAAGTGGACAGAAGAAGGAAAGAAATCCTTTGTTGCAATAAAAGAAGCTATTAGTCGGGCACCAGTCTTGGTGCGTCCTGATTTTGAAAAGAATTTTATTCTCTACTGTTATGCATCAAAGCACACTATGTCGGCAATATTGACACAAAAGCTGAATGAAGAGACAAAATCTCCCATTGCATTCATGAGTAACAGTTTTAAGGCTAGTGAAACGCGGTATTCTCAAATCGAGAAGAACGTGTTTGCAGTGGTCAGGGCTATCAAAAATTTTAGGTTCTACATCTTGAACTCCCATACAATAGTCTATGTCACTGATCCAACAGTAAAAAGTGTGTTAACACAACAAGAGATGGGCTCTAAGAGAGGCAACTAGGTTGCAAAGGTTCAAGAGTATGACTTGGAGATTCAACCAACCAAACTCATTTGTGGGAGAGGTTTATGTCAACTAATATCTAAAGATGGCGATAAGAAGCTTCAAGAGAAGGTTATACCGGAGCTCGAACCTAAAGAAAAAGAAGATCTTCCTATGGTTTTACTGATAGAATATGCAGGAGAATGGTTCACTGAGATTTGGTATTACCTGACATATGGTGATTTTCCACATCACTTGGATAAGCAACAAAGGAGGACATTAAGGTTGAAATCCCAGAATTACGTCATAATGAATAACATTCTGTACAAGCACGGGCTTGATGGAGCATTCCTATTATGTGTCACCAAAGACCAACAATTATGTTGGTTGGAATCTTTTCATGATCAAGCTTGTGGAGGAAACTTTTCTTCAAGGTTGACAGCTTTTAAAATTTTACAAGCACAGTTCTTTTGGCCGACTATGTTTCACGACACGTATGAATGGGTGCACAAATGCCAGTTGTGTTAGCAGTTTGTTGGCAAGATGAAATTGGCAGCCATTCCTCTCAGGCCAATTATTATAGATGCTCCATTTCAGCAATGGGGCCTAGATTTTGTTGGTCCTATCAACCCACGGTCTACTAAAGGTCATATTTATGTCCTTACAGCTACAGATTACTTCACTAAATGGGTTGAGGCCATTCCAACTAAGCGAGCTACTTCTAAAGTGGTGTGTGATTTCTTAAAGGAAAATATTGTTTCACGCTTTGGAATACCTCACAAGATCATGACAGATAATGCATCATGTTTCTCATCAAAGGAACTACTAGAGTTTTGTTTTGATCATGGCATCACATTAGCTCATTCATCAGATTATTACCCACAAGGTAATGGATAGCCTGAGTCATCAAACAAGAATATAGTCACAATAGTGTGCAAGTTAGTTGATGCTAATCAACGAACTTGGCACAAGAAACTTTACGATGCTCTCTAGGCTGATCGAATCACTCCCAAAAGAGCCATTGGCACTTCACCTTTCATCATCATGTATGGTGAAGAAGCTATGTTACCCATCACGCTTGAGTTGTCTGCTTTCCAGCTGGTAACCGCAGTAGAAGATGGGGAGTTTACATATCCAATTGAAAAGTACATTATGCTCCTAACAAAGCTTCAAGAGGAAAGAGTGGAGGTAGAGACAAAATCACCCAACATCAGAAACAGGTGAAGAAATTTTTTGACAAGAAAGCTCGTCAGCGAGATTTTGAGGTCGGTGATCAAGTCCTGCTGTAGGATAAGAGACATGAGCCCAAGGGAATGCATGGAAAATTTGATTCCTTGTGGCTAGGACCTTTCAAGATCCATGAGTTCGCTGGAGAGAACACTTACATTCTCTCACACTTATATGGAAGACTCCTACCGTTCCCTCACAGCGGATAGTACTTGAAGCACTTTATCCCTTCAAGGGTGGAGTGAAATTTTTGTAAATAATCTTTATGCTTTAGTAACGTGTTTCCATTTTTTGTAGTTTTTCCCTTCATAATGTTGTGTTTCCCTTTCATGTAAAATTTTTGTCATGTTTTAGGTGATATTAAGAATTTCGGTCATAGGTGACTTGGGGAAAGTTTTGCAATTAGGTGATTAGGATGTTATGCTGACTCCGATACCCAATGGACAAGGCACTGGTCAAGCTTGAAATCCAGAGATTCTATAGTTCTCCTATGCCGAAAGTGTCTGCCATGGGGCCCAAATGGAGCCAATCTTGTACCCCAAATTAAAATTTCTGCTACACTTAGGTATTTTGAAGAATTGAGTCAAGATACTGTTAAATTTGTTAGAAAAGGTCAAAATGGGGGTTTGCATGTCTTGCATGGGGGTCATAAACTTGAAATTTTTAAAATTTGACAATCTGGGTTGGTCCAAAACAATCAAACCAACAATACCCAGATTTCAATTTTTCATCTCTAAATTTTAGGAAAATTTCTATTTTTAGCAGTTTTCTAAAAATAGAAACTTTTTCTAGGTTTCTTACGAAACGAATACTTGTAAAATTTTCTAAAAATAGAAAGTTTGGCCATTAGAGTTAAGACTGATTTTGATTGGCTTAAAATACTTCCTCATCAGGGTGGTGCAATCAAAATCGCAAAAAGATCAGTTTTACTCTACTAGGTCTATTTTGTTTTTTCAGAAGTTGTTCAATTTATGTCCTTTAGAAGATGTAGGCAACACCACCATCAGGCATCTTGGCCATTCAAGTCTTCTTGCAGCAGCATCCAAACCTTTCTCAGTACAGAGCTTAGAGTTCATAATTGCTTGCATCAAGCATTATAATCTAGCTACAAGGGAAATACAGTCAGTTGATGGGAGAATCATATGCAGCCTAAAACTAGACATGACTGAGAAATGCTTCTTCATTCCACCATGGCCTGGAAGTGTCACCATGAACATAGAAGAATGTGAAAGGATATGGGAAGAACATCAAGATAAATACAAGAAGATGATTGCACATAGGTGGTTGAAAGAGAAACATTCTACATTTCCAAAGGATGTTGGAAGAGGGTAGTTCAAGGATGAATTCACCATCATAATAACCCTACTCAATTGAGTTACTAGTCAAGCAGATGCAACAAGGTTTCAACCTTGGATGTTCTACGTAATACCTCACATAATGAAAAAGATAGAGTTCTATGAATGGCCTATATTGATCAGTGATTGCTTACATCACCAGATAACCGAGTATTTCCATAAACACACATTTCATATGGTCTCCTACCTAGTCTATTTGGTTGCCTATTAGAGTAAATTTAGAGGGTTAAACATGGAGGGTTCTCTAAACATTCAACATGTCTACAACTACTATACTTAGTTAGAATTCACTGTTGCATCACACCATTACAAACAGGTGAATGAAGTATTCTTGATTTACATAGTGCGAGACCTGGACAATGAGCTACATGTTCGCATCTCATCCGTTGCTAGGGCTGCAATATTAGAATAGGTGGATTGGTTTGTTCAGTTTGCCACCTTCACTTATTTAAGGGTGTATGGTTATTCAGGAGCTCCACTTATGTTACCGAGGTATCCATTAGATGAAGTGGTATGCATGGAATTCTTTAGGAGGATATCAAATGTGCACACTCGTCTATGTAACAAAATGAAACCAATCTTTAGCTTTCCTTTTGCTTTAGGCATTTACACTTGTAGATCATCCATTGAAGCTAAACTAATGGATAACGAGTTAGACAAATTTGGTCTCAAGCCTTTTAGCGAGAGATGATCATATGATCCCCATGGCTTCTATGCATCTCGACTTGGCCAGAACTATGCTCATGTGCCCGCACTTGAAGACTTTTGGGCTAATTGCAGAGACGAGTATGAGGTGTGAAGGCGAAGTCACAGTAGGCTCATCCTTCATTGGATGAAATATTTCTAATCAAAAGACATTGAAGGGTTGTCAGATGATGACGGGGATGTAATTCTCCTAGCCTATAGTAGAAATAAGGTTGAGCAACAACCTCTTCCATAAGTAAACTGGGCTCACAAAGAATGTAGTATAGTGGAAGAAAGGACAAGACAAGTGGTAGAGTATAGTAAGACTTTCTTGATTCTCAAGAGAAGGGAGTCTATTCCAGTAGTAGAGCCACCAATGAAACATTCATCTCTTCCCTCTTCTTCAAAATTGCAAACAAAGAATAAAGAAAAAGTTCAGTCTTAAGAGGTCACAAACGGTAGTAGATCAGCAAAGAGTGCTAAAAAGAGGTTGGACTACTCAAGAATTTTTATATAGGAGCAGCCTACAACTGAAACAAAAGTCCCTCCATCAGAGCCCACACTTCAAGAAGAATTATAACATGATGAACCTTTGATACAAGATCCTTTACCATCTCCTAGGTCTTTTCCAATTCACATTGATTTGGAAGAGGAGGAGATAGAGGCCAATGTTACAATTATTCCTCCATTGGATGTTAGTAGAGATACCACATCTTGGCTTGAGAGCTCCTTGGGAAGGATGAGAAGAAGGCCTTCATATCAGTTGATTGATGATGACCTCCGTATATATCAGGAAGCACCCAAAAAGAAGGCCAAGAAATAAATGCATTTTGAGAGGAATCTTGAGGGTGAAATGGTTATGGAGACAGCTACGCCTCTTGAAGATAAAATCAGAGACGAGGTGGATGTTGATGATTTCATAATGGTCAAAGCAAACTCTAGTAAAATTACTCGACATGTTGATATGAGTTTGTCTAAAATGGTAACAAAAAATATTCAAGAAAGAGTTCAGAAGGATGGAGAAGACAAGGCAGCCCTCAAGGCAAAAAATCGTCAACTCCGGTTATAAATATCAAATCTTATCCAAGGCACCTCACAAACAACTCAGTCGCTACCTCAAGTCTTAGAAACACCAGTTGATCAGTAGAAATTAAGGCAGTTAGTTATTTGTGGAAAAAAAACTCAAGAGTGGGTTGAAGAGATCATCAACAAAGGGAAAGAAGTTCTAACACAGGTCTTCCAGTTAAGATACAAAGCTCATGATTTACGTCAATGTATCTAGGATTTTGAACAGCTGATGGCCGAGTTCAAGCCAATGCACGAAATCGTAATTGCATATTTAGAGATGGCTTGTGGCTCTACAATGGCGAGAGAACATAAAAGACTGATCCTGGAATGGAAAGAAAGTCATCTTTTCAAGGTAAATACATATGTCAAAAAAATCTGAGCAGTTTGCAGTGTACAAACAAAGAGTCATTGATACTCTTAGGTTCGTCAGAGAATTAGTTGCAGCAATTCCTTGTCAGTATTTCCTTGAGGATGGTTCATACATTGGGCTTGACATAGTCCAATCAGAGTTTCAGAGTGTTTTGCATGCTAGTGATGGCAGTGTTGGAAGAATGATGATGATTTCCATGATGTCAACGAGGTTCGAGAAAGCAGCAAATGAGAGTGAAGATTTTTGGAAGTCTATTGCAGATGTGATCGAGCTTTAAATCTGCTTTCTTCTAGAAACATCTTCCATGCTTTCTTTCTATTTTTGTCTCAAATCTTATCCATTCTTTAAGGATAGAGAGAAAACATTGTAACAAGTTGTCACAAGTTGGCACTTTCCGTTTTAAATGCTTTCTAGGGTTTCGATGTTTTATCTTTTCTAGATTTACAAATAAAGCTTGCATGTTGGCAAGCAGTAGTTGTAAAAGCAAGTAGATTTTAGGGTTTCCTACTCCTTTGCTTAGTTAAAAATAAGAGCAGTGTTTGCTCATTTTTCTTTAACCGTGCTTGTAATAACAGAATCGTTGAGCTTATGCCTTCATGTTTTTTATCAGTTTAGTGTCAGTTCACTTTGTGTAAGGAGCAAGTTTTCATGCCTCCTTAGCTACAAATACTTGTTTAGTGCATGTGTTGTGTTGATTATAATCAGGTTGATCGCATGTTGCAAGCATGTTGCTACAACTTGCTGTCTCAAAATTGTAATCCTTTGTTCCAGAAACTTGAGTAAATAAAATCCCGAGTGTGCTTTGTTTGCCCCAATATAAATATCTCAAATTTCCGTCTATTTTTTTTGTGTTAGAACTGTGAGTAAATAAAATCTTGTAGCTTTCTTTGTTGTTCCTGAAATAAAGGTCTCATATTTCCATAATACTTTTATGATCTCTTTTTCAGCTTGCCTTAAAATGTATGTTGAAGAATAGTTTGTTTAAGTATTTTTGTCAGAAATCAAACTCGTCCATTTCTAAATTCTCTTGCTCTACGTTTACTTGAGAGGGTAGAAACATTTTAAGCATAGGTTAAGTTGTAGCTGTCTAGTTTCATTGAAGGGAAAACCTCATCCGCAACATCTAGTGTTCTATAACCTTGTGTTCTCGCAGCTGAACCAAAAAGATAGGCATAATTAACTTTAGATTACTTTCTTTATGCAACTCAACAAAAGAGGGACCTTCCCCTCGTAATTTGAAGAGCATTCTACTGCACATAGCTGTCCGTTTCCAAAATGCATTCTAGAGGTGCGATTTGAAACGACAACAAATTGTTTGGAGTGTTTTATATATTAAGTACCTTGCATTAAAAATTTGGCCTCTAAAATCATATGGTAGGTTTTATGACAAGTTTTAAAGGCTTTATTATATTTAAAGAAAACTTTGTATTAAATTTTAAAAAAAAATTGCCAACTTTTTGCACCAATTTAGCCTCTAGGTGTCAAAAAAATTTCCCCCAGATAACTTTGGTAGTGCTTTGTATTTGCCCCCATAGGCCCTAAAATAGGCATTTTTTCATTTGTCATAACTTTCACATATGGAGGCAAAAGTTTTCAAACGAAATGTCACTAGAAATCTGAGAAGCTCAATTTTCTAGTGGTGAAGATTTTTTTTGGAAATTTTATAGTTTGGAACCATTTTTTTTCTATTTGATGTCAGATCATCATTTTTTGGCTCTCAAGCTCATAACTTTTTGCCACAATCTCTGATTTTCATGATTATTGCGCCGTTGGAAAGATATTGAGGAGCTCTATCCAACCATCCATGCACTTTTTCTAGTTTCTATCCCAAGTATTTTGTGATTTGATATTTTTCCCGATGGGTCTACTGAAGGGTACTTGGATATTTTGGCAATTGGGAAAGTGTTATTTTGATCATTGTACTTCATTTTAGCTTCATTGCATATATTGATCTCATATTATATCATTTGAGAAGTGTATCATTTTTGTAATCATGGGTTATGCAACTCATCCTTCTATAATAGTTCTGAATAGGGATAATTATGAGTCATGGAAAAAAGGCATAATAACACATTGTAAGTGGCTAAACATTTTGCCACATCTTTATGGACTCATTCTTGAACCAGAAATAACATATAGGAAATTAGTTTGGGGTAATATAAGAATGATCATATCATAGGATTGATTGGTTCTACTTTTAGTGTAAACATCTTCAATGAAACCTATCATAAGGTCTTCTCTAACATGTCATTCCACACATAGTTTGGACCAAAGTTTGGGAGATATTTGGAGATCCACATAAGCCCCCATTCCTAGTAGATCCTGCTTCAGATTACCTCATTCTACTTGATGATGAGACCTTAAAGGAGTTTGAATATGATGCAACATTTGAGTGTCTTAATGATCCATATACTTCTCCTGCATCTCCTATTTCTTTAGTTGAGATCACACAATCATCTTCTATTGATGAGTGATTGAGTACTTCTAGTGATTCATTGCAACAAGTATATGATAGTCTTCCTAATTGGGATTCCTATTTGACAAATATTGCTTCTTTATGATATTCACATTGCAGATTTGGAGGACCAATTTGAGGGTCTATCTCTCCTATTTGATGATATTCATGGATCCACTATTGTCACTTCATGTTTGTCTTCAAAGTTTGTTCGAGATCAGTTTCCACTTGTTCCTAGTTTGTCATAGTTTGTTGTGATTGTTCATGTACCTGATTGGATTGTGGCATCATCTTCATCATCCAAGAACTTGGAAACACATGAGTAGATTGTAGAGACACAATCTTCATACATATGGATCCCTCTTCCTACCAATTCCTATCTAGAATGGGAAGAATTCCTACATTTGTACTTGATATATCTTCTTCCCAAGGGGAGAAACATTGTTTGTAGGCATTGGATTATGTTTTGTTTTCAGACATTAACCATGTTTGCATGTGATTATTCATTGTGGGGGGATATGTTTTCTCTCTTTTTCCCTATTATGGGGGGGGGTCATTGATTGTATATACATAATGGATGTAGTCCTTTGGGGGTATCATTGAGTCCTCCTTATATCATGTTTGTTTTCTTTTCTCTCTTTTGGAGAGGAGTTTTCTCCCATTGGGTTTTCTCCTTTTCTTCGCTTATGCGAGATTGTTTGCATTGTAAATGGGTACCTAGCATGTCCTAGTAGTCGAGACCCATTGCCATAGTCTTTGAATAGTTTGCATAATAATATTCTCCCTAAGTTGCACTTAAGGGGGTGTTGGTGTGAATAAATTTCTTGTACCTAGCTAATTCATTCACTAGGTAATTAGGGGACATATTCACATGTTAAGTTTACTTAGGATAAAATATTATTTCTAGAAGTCTTAGTTGGACTTTCTAGAACTTATCTTATCTAGCTAGTAATGCTTGATTCCTAGGTAGTTAGTTTGTTAGTTGTCTCATGTTATAGGATTAAGACACTTGTCATAATCTTGTCTAATCCTATCTCTCAACCTTGCCTTTATAAGCAAGGCATCTCATGTAGATTTGCATATTCAACCATTATTCAATCTTGCATTGTTGAAGCAAGATTTCTTGCCATTCTCTCTCTTGTGGAAGTTTTTTTGGACTAGCAACTATTCCTGGGGGTGTTGGGGAGTCACCATTTACTCCCATAGTTTCATTCATATTTCATCAATTTCATCAATTTTAATCAATAAAATCAATTGGAACATCTCATGTTATCCAAGGGATTGGGAAAGGATCATTATTCCACATCAATGCAACACCACTTCCCCAATGGGATAAGATTCAAGGTCTTAGAATAGGTTTTCCTTTATGTTTTCATGTTTTTCATGATTAGTTTAATGGGTTCTTAGTCTTTGAAATTTCAAATATCTCATTGGGATCATTGCTTAGGGGATTAAATATGGTTTAAATTCATTAGGATCTAACATATTTAGTTAATACTATGACTTTGGTCACATTTTGGTGCTATACTATTCTAACCTAAAAGACTATCCTAGGGGCCTCGGGGGCTTATCAAAGATGGGCCTTTCCTACGTCATACACACAAAGACCATGCAGTTTGACTGACACTGATCTGTTTATTGATGAGGTATGAACACTTGATGGATTGTCATTTTATTATGACAAAATCCTAAAGGACTGACCTAGGGTGTCTCGGGGGCACATCAATGATGGCCTTGCCAACGTTCAAGCTCAGAGACTCATAGTTTGACAAGGTACCATTTTTTTATTTTTTATGTTTGACCTGCTTAGGGATTTTGATGTGTTTTGGAATTTTTTGGATTTTGAAGAGGTTTTTGAATGTTTTCAATTTTTCGCACGATTTTGACGAGTGTATGAATATGTGAAGATTTCAGTGATCTGTTTTGGGATTTTGTTGAAAACCAAGCTAGGATTGATTGATCTGATTGATAGATTATTGAAAGTGATATAATTGTTGAGGATGCACAAAAATGAAAGGATAGTGTTGAATAACACAAGGATTGATTGATTGGATAAGGTTGATCAATATTTTGAAGCTAGGCTTCGAAAAAAATCTATTGGAATAATTTGATGTGACGTTGAAGTGCAAGGTAGATGCAACTGATATTGATTATTTGGATTGATGTTTGATAAAAGATCAAGATTGATAAGGAATATCTTCTAGCCAAAATGTGCCATGGACTACTAATTTAGATTTTTCTTACAAATGATTTGACCAATTTGATTTTGCATTTTGGAAATTTTTAGATCACCACATAAGTTATAGGATATAGCTCAAGATTTACTCTTGAAGTAAGATGTAAGTATCTACCTCTAGTTTCTAGTAATTTATGGAATGATATGGGGAGATTCATGGATAAATGAATGGATTGATGGATAGGTATGTGAAGGATGCCAAAGATTACCTTGTGCTGATATAGATGTTGCTATCATGATGTGCAAATGATATCCTACTTGGAGGAGTTGTTTTTCTAAGATACAAGCGCTTGAATGTAGCCCCTGGATTTCTTCATCTTCTTTATTGATATTGAAATTACCCTTACCTAGATGCGTATTTTGTGATAGATTTCCCTTAGAGTCCTTATGATAAAGAGTTTCTTCCCATACATAGTTAATACGAGAGTTGGATACCATGGATGTCGAAGTGGATGGTGGAATGCATTGAGGGATACAAGATGCAGATGGATTGTTCAACAGTTTGGACTCTTTGATTCTCCAAACTTGGGATGATGAGCAATGATGGGTGGATATGGAGATTTGGTTGGGACCAACTTCTTGATATACCTTGTAGGTCACTCTTGAAGCTTTATTTTGTATCAATAGATATTTTTGATGGATGAACTTCCCTTTTCTATTTTTTCCCATAGTTTCTTTAACTAATGGAGTGTGATGGGCATGGTTTTATTTATTTTTATTTGGTGTCCATTTGAAATTTTCTTGTCCATTTTTCTTTTTTGATTTTGCTTTAATAATTTTCTCTTTTCTTTGATATAGAACTCTTTCTTGTGGTTGGTCCCAACTAGTGGGTGGAAAGATGTGTGTACAACAATTCATGATATACATGGTTGGAGTGTTGGTAGTCATTGCATTATAAGGACTCTTCATGCTCCCTATGTTGGTGTTTGTACTAGATAAAGTTACCCCTAGTATTAATGGAGTATTAATGACATGCTTTGATTTTATTGCTAACAAACTATTCCCTTTTCGTTCAAGATTGTTTAGCTTTGTTGATTTTTTCTGATACTTAACATCCTCATACTCAATTTCTTCAATAGGTGTGGAGGATGTATTTGATTTTGATATTTCTTCAAAAGTTGTTGATGCTTTACAATCCATATAGGAGTCTTCCCCATGATCCATTTCTACTTGCTCTTCAAAGGATGTTCCTGATTCACCATCCAAGTAGAGGCCGTTGATTATATGGAATACTAAGAGGGGGGGTGAATCAATATTCCATAATACCATTTAGATGCAGACCATCCAATTATTAAATAAAATATAACTGAAAACAAGAATGAAGACATTGAAATGAACATGACACCATAAAACAAATCAACACCATATTTTTATATGGAAAACCCTAAATGGGAAAAACCACGGTTAGGATTAACTCACAATATATTATATCATATATAGTATATTACAGGGCTCATTGACAGGACTCGCTATTCTTAAAAGGCTCATATGCAAAATACAAAATGAAATGGCTATCAATCTTTAGTATTTGTAGGTGAGAAATTGATAGAGGACATTGCTTCAGATGTATTTGGTGAAGTTATTCCTATGGATAATTTTTGTTCTATTTCTCAATCAAAGTTTTCCCCACCTGATAGTAAAAAGTCACCTGCAAAAAGAGGAAGAAAGTCTTTAGTTGTGAAGCTACATGAAAAAAATTCAGTAGGGATTCAATCCATTCTAGATGTTAATCTAGGTTTCTCCTCAAAACAAAAAAGGCCAAGGAGAGCTTGTTGCTCTCCTAAATTACAATGAAACTTATTTCCTGGAATGTCGGAGGCTTAAATGCCTCTGAAAAAAATTACCAAGTGAAGCATCAATTGGATGCTTCAGGGGCTGATATTATTGTTTTACAAGAAACAAAAACTTCTGAGGAATCCTTTCTAGCGATAAAAAAAAATGGCACAATTGGGAAGTGTCCCATTCACCTTCTCAAGGTGCTTCAGGAGGTCCGATAACTTTTTGGAATACTAAGTCAATTAGTATTTCTAATATTTATTTTTAGAAAAATTGGTAGTTAATGCATGTCACTCATTTTGAGCTTTCATTTTGGCTTTTCAATGTCTATGGTCCAACTAGCACTACTGCTAAAAAATTGTTGTGAGATACTCTCAAGTCAAAAGTTATAATGTATGATTTTACATCATTCATTCATGATAATTCTTTGGTGGATGCAATGCCATTAAATTGTATCTTCACTTGGACCAACAGAAGGAAACATTCTTGCAAATTGCAGAAAGATTAGATAGATTCTTAATCTCTTCAAACTGGATCGTTTTAGATCGCTCTTTTTCTTCAAAAATTCTTCCTTTGGTAGCTTCTGATCATTTTGCTATCTCACTTCTCATTTCTTGTAAAACAATCAAATCAAAGTCTCATTCATCTTTTAAATTTGAGTCTATGTGGCTCAGGCACCCTGATCTAATTAGCAGTTTAAAGCAATGGTGGAAAAATTCTCCCTTTGTGCAAGGTTCCAAGATATTTCAATTAAGTAAAAAATTGGATCATGTTAAGAAGAATCTAAAAAATTGGAATCTGTTAGTTTTTAAGAATGTTTTCTCCCAAAAAGACTTGGTGTATAAAAAGTCAGTTGAAGTTAATGAAAAAATAATTGCAAATGGTCTTGACAGCTCATCATTTGAAGAACAAAATAAATTGCATTGGATTGGAAAGAATTAATATCTCGTGAGGAGGAATATTGGAGACATAAATCTCAGGAACTTTGGCTGAAAGATGGTGACAAGAACACCATTTTTTTCATCTTTCAGCTCAAACCAAAAAATCTAAAGCCTCAATATTTTCAATTCAAGATAGATTGTCAAGCTCTACTCTTGTTAAAGAGAAAGACATTCAAGATGAAGTGGTAAATTTTTTTCTAATCTTTTATCTTCGAGTGTTAATAATAATGAGAATTTAGCTGCTGAAAAAGAGGAGCTATTACAACATATTCCCTCCCTAGTTTCTCATGAAGACAATATCAGGTTGCTTGCTCCTTTCTCTCTTGAAGAGCTAAAAGAGGTTGTTTTTTCAATGTCTCCTGAGAAGGCTCCAAGCCCAGATGGTTTCACAACTATTTTTTATCAAAAATATTGGGATTTCATTGGCTTTGACATTTTAAGTGCTTTGGAGGAGTCCTATAAATCTGGGGGTATGTTAAAAAAATTCAATGTCACAAATATAGCTATCATCCCTAAAATCCAAGCACCTAAATCTTTCTCAGATTTTAGGCCTATCTCGCTTTGTAATACAATTTATAAAATTTTCACAAAAGCCATTTATGTTCACCTACATCCTCTGATTTCCTCAATAGTTTCAAAAGAGCAAGGTGATTTTGTCCCTGGTAGAGAAACTCCAAAATGAGCAATTGTGGCTCATGAAACTTTGCACACAATAGCATTAAATAAATTATCAGCTATGATAATTAAACTTGACATGCAAAAATCATATGACAGGGTTGATTGGTGTTTCTTAAATCAAGTGCTTTTGAAGTTTAATTTTTCTCCTAAATGGTGTAAATGGATAATGGCTTGTATTTCAGGTGCAAGATTTTTTGTGTTACTAAATGGTTTAGTTGTGGGATTTTTTAATTCCTCACAAGGTGTTCATCAAGGTGATCCTTTATCTCCATTCTTATTTATTATTTTAGCTGAAGCATTGAGTAGATCATTCCTTTTAGCTAAGTCTCAAGGGAAAATTAAAGGAGTTTTGTTTCCAAATACTAATATATCAGTAACTCATTCCTTGTTTGTTGATGATGCATTGCTTTTTGGTAAAGTTGTTATATCAAAGCTAAAAACATAAAATATATTCTGGATAAATATACTAGTGTCTCAGGTCAAAAGATAAATGAAGAAAAATCTAAGATTTACTTGTTTAATACCAAGCCTTTAATTGAGAAATCTATTGTTAAGATTTTTGGCTTTAAACAAGATTAGCTACCAAGTAAATATCTAGGAATCCCATTTTTTTCAAGACAGAATAGGGTTTCCTATTGGCACAAAATTATCCAAAGTATTTAGTCCAAGTTGGTCTTGTGGAAAGGAAGATGGCTCTCCCAAGCAGGAAAAATTCTTTTGATCAAAACAGTTCTTTCTTCTATTCCAAATTAATTTATGTCAGTTCTGAAAGTGCCCAAGTCTATCTTATTTCAAATTCAGAGAATTATCAAAAAAATTCTTTGGTTTGGTAATGTTGATACCAAAAAGAAGATTCCTCTAATTTCTATTGAATCCATGTGTTTGGATAAATTAAAAGGTGGGGCAGGCCTTCACAGTCTTCAAGAAAGAAATTTGGCTTTAGGAGCTAAAATGGTTTGGCGTTTGTATACAAATCCTTCTCTTAAATGGTGTCACTTAATGCAAAATAAATACTTGGATAGTTAGTCTTCATCTAGAATCTTCACTATCTCTAATCCTCCTTCAGGATTTGCAATGTGGAATTTCCTTTTATCCTACAGAAAAATAATACTACCATATTTAACATGGGAAATTAATGATGGTAAACAAGCTCTTTTTTGGGAAGATTCATGGAATGGTTATAAGAAATTAAAAAGCTACAATTTGGATTCTTCAATATATTATTTTTCCCAAAAAATTGGTTTATATGTCTCAATATTTTGACAATGTGGATCTTTTAACAGGAAAAGTCAAATGGAAAGATTTTTCTAATGAAACAATTGATGATAACCATAAGGCTATCATTTCATCAATTTTGAGGGAAAGAATAGTCTTTGTCTCCTCTTCTTTAGATAGGTTAATTTGGTCTAGAGCTCATAACGGTAACTATTCTGTCAAAGAAGGGTATATTTCCCTAACTAAAGGAGTCTCCTAAAATCTTGTTCAAAGAGCATATAAATTTTGTTAGAATTCAAAATTTTTGCCTAAGGTAGGTTGTTTGGCCTAGTTAGCAATTCAGAGCAAAATCTTAACAAGTGACGAATTATCAAAATTGAATTTTTTTGTTCCTTTCAATTGTGTTCTTTGTGATCAAGTGATAGAAGATGTAAATCATCTTTTTCTTCTTTTTCCAATAGCACAATGTTGTTGGATTTTGTCTTGTCAAGATTAAAGTTGCAGATAGCCTTGCCCAAGACTATATGGGATTTATTTTCTAGCTGGCCCCAACTTTATTCAACATCATTTTTTGCATGCATCTGGGAAGTGATCTCTGCTTCTGTGTTGTGGTCTATCTGGTGGGCAAGGAATAAGTGCTTTTTTAGGAAGGAATAACAATGTGTTGATCATATTTTGATTTCTCTGGAAAATTCAATTTCAGAATTAGTCAATGCATATGTTTCCAAAAACAAACACACGAGATCAATTTTTTCAGATTGGGACTCAAAAATTATTAAAGCTTAGCCTCTGCTTTTACTTCCTTTCAAAGGTAGCCTTCATAAAGTTAATAAAGTTGATAGATCAAAGGTTGTTTGGCTATCACCTCCTTTGGGCACCTTCAAGTTAAATTTTGATGGTGCTTCAAGAGGCAATCCGAGAATTTTAGGGGCAAGAATGGTCATTAAGGATCATAAAGGTTTAGTTTTATGTGCCAAATCCATAAATTTGGTATGTGGAACAAATAATGAAGCTGAAGCTCAAGCGCTATTAATTGGATTAAGATTGGCTCTAGATTTTAAAATTTAAAACCTACAGATTGAAGGGGATTCACTTATTTTAATCAATGCCTGTAGGGATCATAAAATCCAAAATTGGAAGTTGGCATATATAGTAAAGAAAATCTTGAATTTGTTAGAAAAAGTAGCACATTTTCATTTATTGCACACTTATAGAGAAGGAAATTTTGTGGCAGATTATTTAGCTAATTTGGGTTGTGATCAAACTGAAAAGGAAGTGGTTCATATAGTTAAGCTTGGGAAAGTTGAGCTTGCTTTGGAAAAATAATTTCCAGAGAGGAAAATGGTTGTTGATCAAGTGAATTTTATTCAAAATAGTTAATAATTTATAGGTGGGATTGTCAGCCATGGATGTGCTAGTTTAAAATATAACTTGTGCTTTACAAGTGATACATATTTTTAACTTGCATATTTGTTGCTGATAATTTCATGTGTAGGTTTATTTCTTCTAAGTATTTTGAACCATTTTTTAAGTTTTAAAGTAATTTTTGGTAATACAAATTTGGATGGAGATGTTGCTTGATGATATCATTTGGTACAATTCATGACAAATCTTTTGTACTTTTCATGTCAAATATTTGGTTTACATGCCACTCATTGTTTATAGTGTATTTGGGATTGTGATGGCATATGATGTATGTGTAGTGTACATCTATCCTCCGATTGACAATTGCTTACAAGTGAATGATGCTACATAAAGATCTATTGCCAGAATAAGGTAATAATTATATCTATCATGGCCATCATGAAATATTTTGTCAGTTATTGGTATTCATTTTTTAATAACAAATACTTCTGGCACGTTTAAGACATCTAGCAATGCAGGGAAAATATCACATGGCCGGTTGGAAAAATAAATTATGGCACTCAGGGAAGTAAGGATAATATACAACCTTTCAGTTGGTGTTAAGTGAATTTATTAAATTAATTTTAACACGATTGGAGTGGTGTGTGAAGTATTTTCAAGATTAATTTGATAAGATAGTAAGGACATTATGAAAGAAATAAGGCTTCCTTTCGCTTATATAAATGGATTGAATTGTCATTTAAGCTCTGTCAAGCTAGTTGAAGTTTGTTTTATTATTTTAGTCTTTGCTCTAACCAAAGATTGTGTGTTTGTGTGCTATCCAAAATCTTGAACAAATTGCATTATGGATTATCTCCCACATAATTTGAGAATGTGGTTCCCTGTGCAAAGTTGGGAATCCCCGATTACTGGTAAGTTAGATATGCAATAATTACAAATTGTTTTTAAGTTTCACTACCCTTATGACTATAGATGTTTCAAATGCATCATTGGAAGGGAAGTTCTTCAACCAAGAGCAAGAGGACTGATTTTTTCACCAAATGTTCTTTCCATATTTTTATCTAACATCATGGATATGTTACAATGTTTCGATTCAGTGTGTCATTGCAAAAAAATGGTAAATGAAATCTTCTTGCAAAATGAGGCTCTTCTTACCAATGCTCAGAAGTATGTATTTTCACGGGGTGATGGCTATGTGGGTGGTATCTTTCCTCCACATTTTTTACCACATAAAAAAGCATATGTCAATTTTTATGATGCTTTAAAAATTTCTTTAGAATTCTCAGACCCCAATCACTTGAATAAAGCACTATCAAGATACTCTCATCATCTGGGGAGAGATATGACTGAATTATTCAAGGAAAAATATCACTATAATTCTTTTTTGCTTCATCATAATTGTTATCATGTAGCTTCTTTATTGCATAGAATTCCAGGGTATGTTCACTCTCCGGCGCAAGAAGGTCACCAAAATGTGGTTCAGCTACAATCACAAGGTGGAAATAACAAAAGTTTAGCCATAGCACATATTCCAGACATGAACATTGTTGTGAACTCGCAGTTGGAGGGAGTGGACAATGAAGAGCAAGATGATAATTTGATTGATCTCATGTAGATGGAGGAGTAAAACAAAATGAAGACAAGGAAGGTTTTTTGCAAGTTTACATATTTTGTAAGATATAGTAAGCTTTCAGGTCTTTATAATGTGTATTGTCTATGATCTATTGGATTATGACAAAATTTTAAGTCTCAGATAGCTATGCTTAGTCAAGTTTGCAAATTATAGTTTACTCTTTGTAAACATATTGTTATTTTTGTCTTTTATGGGCTATAACCGAAGGTTTTCTCGTTGGCTCTTTCCTCCCAGTATGCTCTTTGAGCTAGTATATATGTAAAAATATCTATTATATTAATATATAGTGGTTTGCCACTTTTGTTAAATTTTTTTTCTTTTTTTAAATGATATGGATCACTGCCAAAAATAGGAACTAATTAAATACACCTTCTATGTGTTGAGTTCAGTTCCAATGGGGCTCTAAATAAGAATTACTACTCTACTTAGCAGTCGCATAACAATTATCATATGATTCTTGACTTCTCCCACCATATATTAAACTCATATCTGATAAATCATTTAAGCTCACACATTCACTTAACTCTCAATCTTCTTTGTTTTGCACCACACACACTTTTAACTCAAAATTTATCATATATATATAATTATATTTCATTCATCAATTAGATCATCCTAATTAGATGAAAACAAACTAATCAAAAATAGTTATTTTCAGCACCATATAAGAAAAACATATTTTCACCCATGTGCTACACAATTTCAAGTCAGTGTGGACCTGAAATAAATTAAACTAATATTTGTAAGACATAATCAATCTTCTCAGCATGCATCATGTATTAGATTGGCCAAGAATAGGAGCTAATCACAAAAACTCCAATTCGACACACACTTCTCAAATAAAAACACCTACGAGATCTAATATTACTTTAGTTTCTCATCAAGTTAACATCAAGGAGACAACCATTAGAACCACAACATCAAAATGTTCTTCTTAAGAGAATGCAAAGTCTCCCACACTGATATACTGAACAAAAAAGCAACTATAGTATATAGAGTTGAACTATGTCATTGATAACATTTTGTATACAACACATAACTCCTCAAGATCTTGAATATAGCTACATGAATGAGTCATAATAATATGCTTAAGAGAGTAGATTCATATCTATTCTTGCGGTGAATTCCAAACCTAAAAAGAAATGCTCTAGACCATAACATTATCAACAAAGAACACTTCTAATATAGACCAGCTTTCGGTATAGATGGTATTGTATACCAAATATGCTTCCCACAATATTGACATCAATGACAGCACTAGATTGGACAAATCAACCTATATACACTTCATGCTCATGTTGCAAGACTCATATTTCCAACAATCTCCCCCTTTGGCATTGATGGCAACATGCATATCAAAAAAAAAAAATCCCAATATAAAACAACTGAATACTCCCCCTTTCAAGGTTAATGCTCCTCCTTACAAAATCGTTCTTGACAAAAAAAAAATCCTCATACTATCTATCTCTCCCCCTTTGACATCAATGGAAAAGGTCATGCAGAGGTTTGGTATATCTCCTCGAATATATGCATGCATCAAAAATTGACCAAAAATGATATATAAGAAATAAAATATTAACATGAAGAAGAAGATCCTTTGAGGTTCTTCAAGGTATATTTCCATGTATCTTTTCCTTCTTCCCATGATCCTTTTGCACTTGAAAGATTCTTGTATAGTAATTCAAGCTTAGTTAAATACTTTATACCTTCTTTCATAGTGTTGGGGCTAAGATTTACTTATGATAGACTATCAACACTGTCAAGGGAACTGGATACAAGAATATGCCTAATTTTTACCAAATTTCTAAGTGCCACATACTACTCAATCACTTCTATTCTTTGATTCTATAGGGAAAATAATTTATCCTATAGTTGCACAATATAGGGCCATCTCTGATTGTCCTTGTCATCTGCCAAGATGTACACATCTACTTGAGTACTTATTCGAGTTTCACTCTTTCTTATTTCATCTCTTGCATTTAATGTTAGGTATTAGACCAATTCAATCAGAAATATACTAACTCCTAAGCTTCTTTTTCACAATTCTAAACATCCTTTAATTCCTTCAAAACTCTGTGATGTGCATCTGCACATCTCTTCTTGACGTCTTCTAGATTTTCTTCTGTCGACCTATTTCTAGTTTGTACTTCCAATCCGGAGATGTATGCTTTCAGAAAGTTAATCATACTCCTAAGATTTTCCACAGTGGATATAGAAGAATTAAAGTTGGCACTAGGAATTACTTCATGTAATTCTTTTAATGCTTCTTGAATTTTTGTGCTTTCATGCTCATGTTGAGCTCTCTCAAATTCACTTCCTTCTAGTTCTATGATTTCTTTCTTGATGATAACACATTTTCTCTTCTTTTTTGCTCCTTTTGCACTACTGGAGGCTTTGGTTATAGAAATTTCTTCCACATATGTCCTGTTAGGGTTCTTGGGGCTCTCTAGAAGTAATTTTGCATAATGATCAATTTTTTTCATAGTTACTTCATAATTCAATTCAAAAATCCACACAAGTCTAGATTCATCTACTTCCATATAACAGTAATTAGTAGAGACAAACAAGATGTTTATGAAGTATTTTTCCACCATATTTTTAGGAATTCATGTTCTTTTATTCATTCTCATATGAAATGTTCCAAAGAATGTTGCAAGACAAGTTTCTTGAGCATATAAACCACCAAGATTTGTCATGAGATTCCTTATCTGATATGCTATTGGTTTTGTGTTTGTCCATTCTTCCCTTCCAATTATCAGTAACTCTTTCATAAAGTAGAATAGTAAACAAACTATTAAAGTACCATACCAGAATGTACCTTTCTTATTGTTTTTTATTTCTTTCAAATTATTCAATAGATGTAGTCGAAGCATCTCACAATGATAACAATTTGTACCATTCTTAATCATATCAAGTGCAATGTATGTGGCAGTAGTTGAAATTGTGTAGTCATTACTTGGTAAGAAAATATTATGTCCAATATTTATTGTAGCATACTGAATGACCAGATCTTCAATTATACTCAAGATAAGTTCTTTTCCTTCAATATTTTCTCTAGCCATTTCTATTATATCTTTATCATTGACAGTCTTCCATCTTAGAACTGGTCTAGATAAACACAAACCGGTTACATCCCTTATATCTTCTTTGGTTATTAATTGTGCACCATCAATCCAAATAGATTCACCATGAATCCTACTTAATGGCATCCATATGTAATTCTTGTTGAATTCAAACTATGAGAATTTCTATCATACATCCAGTTTCTTTTCAACTAAGATTTTATATGCATCATTATTTTCTTCCAATTCATTCTTCTAAAAAATACTTAATCGAATAGGTGACATTTCCTTAATTTTTCCATAGATGTATGCATAAATGTCTTCAATAGGTAATACTCTAAGAGGAATGCTAGAAAATGCATCTGTTGAATCTTTTGACAAATTCTTCAGGGAATAATTTATTAATTTGATTTTCAATTTGTCTGAAACATTCACTACCTTTGAATCATCCATTGAAAAAAATCTAAAAAAGAATTGTTGAAGCAGAAACCTCTAATATTTTCTCTAGAGAAGAATAGGGTTTGATGATCGGCTTCCAGAGTATGCTTCAAGTCCACTCTATTTTCAATACAAGGGAAGACAACTGAGAGGGGGGGTGAATCAATTGTCACAGAAATTATACTTATTAAACTTATTCTCAAATCTGATAAATAAACATGAAAATAAACCATCTCCACATCAAAAACACACATAACACCAAGAATTTTATGTGGAAACCCTATTAGGGGAAAAAACATGGTGGAGGTTATTCCATAAGATTATACTCTATTAAAAGTATTATAAATGGGGAATGCATATGCATTCATGCACACTGCCTAGAGCTCATTGCTCAAATACAAAAGGCTCACTTCCCAAAGGAAGACTCACTGTCTTATTGTCACATTCAAATTACATCTGAAAGATTTGCACTGAGAAAATAACATCTTCTAATGCCTGATTATAGTTTTGGTTAAGCACATAAACACTTTCTTCTGCTCACTCTTCTTCACATTTTACTTTTTCCTTTGAAAGATTAGAAAATTATGTGCACATCATACCCTCAAATGGTATAAAAAAATTGATCATATATATCCACAACTAAGGATAATATCAACTACATGTTGGCCCAACAAAATATAAAATGTGTACAAACTATCGGCCCAAATCAATAAACAATTTATCAATGTGGACAAAAAAAGTCATCCAAAACATAGTAAGGACCCAAAGCAACATGTCTCAAACATGAAACACCTTAAGCAATTATGCCTCGAAGATCCGCAACACGCTACAATCACCATTCGGTCATGATCATGAAAAACATGAACTCACAGAAGAAAATCACCAATCGTGAGCACAAAAATCAATGCAGACCAACAACACAGATAGAGCATGATCTAGAAACATCCACAAGCATCATGAATCACCACAAAATCATCCGCAACAACTCAAGTTACTAGAATCACATCATTTTCTTTTAGGAACACCAACTAAAGCAACAAAATAACTGTCAGAACATAGATACTCATGACTTAATCAAATCTTCATGCGAACCTTTGAAACTTCATGTGGATAAAATAGATATACTTGTCAACAAACTCCTTAATCCTAAACTTCTTATCATCAATATATTGAGCTATCCAACATACTAAACTTCATTGCATCGCCGACAACCTGCAACTTATTTTATTGCAATTTTCTCAATATCCTCGACATATACAACCTTAAAGACATTAATGGAAATAGTTTTGACATAAATTATAACCACATATCAGCAATATCCAAAAATACCCCCCTTTGGCATTAATGGAAACACATGATGTGAAAAATAACATCAATGATAATTTCTCTTGGCACTTTCTCCCCCTTAGATTTTGACTCTTTTCTCCTTAACTCTTTCACAATTTTTCACAAGACTCTTCTCCCCCTTTGACATCAATGACAAAGGTACACATTATATTTCTCTACACAAGCTCTAAACCACATTTTTGAACATCTTAATACTCCCCCTGAGTAGTAGCCACCACACATCAATCTAGATCACAAGATATGACTATGAAATGCACAAACTAATGCAATTCATTACATCTTAATTCTGATTAGGAGGGGTAATCACCCCTAGCTTCCCTATGAGATACTCAAAAGTATCCTTAGGCAAGGGCTTGGTAAAGATATTTTCAATTTTTCCCTTAGTGGGCACATACTCCAATCTGACTTGGTTTTCACTCACCTTCTCTCTCAAAAAGTGAAATTTGATAGATATATGCTTGGTTTTTGAATGTAGCATCCAATTCTTAAAAATGTTAATTGCACTTGCATTATCACAAATATAGCAATAGGTTCATCATACACAACTTTGATATCTTTCAACATTTGCTTCATCCACAAAACTTGAGTACAATTGTTATCAGCAACAATGTATTATGCCTTTGTAGTAGATAAAGAAATTGCATTCTTCTTCTTACTTAACCATGAAATCAACTTATTTCCCAAGAAAAATACACCACCACTAGTACTCTTTCTGTCATTCACATCTCCTGCCCAATCAACATCAGTAAAAGAACTCAAAGTAAGGTCATCTTCTTTAGGATACCATAGGCCAAAATCAACTATCCCCTTCAAGTACCTGAAAATCCTCTTCATAGTTGTCACATGAGATTCCTTAGGATCAGCTTGAAATCTTGCAACAATGAATACAAAATTCATGATATCAGGTCTAGTTTGAGTCAAATAGAGAAATCACCCAATCATGGATCTGTATCTAGTCTGATTTGTTTTATGAGAATCATCATCTTGTGTCAACTTACATCCGGTCACCATAGGTTTACCAATTGGATTTGAATCTTCCATACCAAACTTCTTTAGCAATTCTTTCACATACTTGGACTAAGATATAAAGATCCCTCTATCTAGTTGAGTAATTAGTAATCCCAAAAATAATTTCATTTCTCCAATCATAGACATCTCAAACTCACTTTGAATCTCATCAGAACACTTCATGCACAAACTATCATCTCCTCCAAAAATGATATTGTATCAACATGAATTTTCACCCCTAACACAAATTCCCTTTTGACCCTTAACACTTTAGAAAATCAAAAGTGGAGGTTTAATTCCACTTAAGCCAGCTCCTTGCATTCCACTTGGCACCTAGTTCACATGTCGGTGGGGGTGTTTTTGTCAGGGATGCCCATGCAGCGCGCAGACGTCTGCATGGTTCGCTTATGTCCTTGGCAGATTTTTGTAGTTGGAGATTGTAGAGGTGTTACATTTTCAATTGGAAGTTGAATATTAACATTCCTATTTGGTTAGCTAACCCAAATATGTCTGGTTTTCATCCATCTCTTCATAATCTTCACTCTTCCATCCATAGAATTTTTCAAGAAAAAGTTTGAGAGAATTTTTGGAAGATCGTTTGAGCATTTTTCTCCACCATTTGCATTCATTTCAAAGCTTTGTAGCAGCACCATTCACTCCATTGGAGAAATCCACTACTCTGTCACTCCAATAGGGTGAGCACAGGACAAACACCATGGAAACAGAGGCTTGAGTCCCTCTCATTCACTCTTCCACGAGCCTTGAGTGCTTTGGACATAGATAGTAAGCTCCTACAATCTCTCCTTTTTCTTTTGATTGAGTAAGCACGTACTGCTTGTAGTGTTTTTGTGTTGACGTAGATTGTAGTTTCTTTTCTTTATCATTTATCTCTACTATTCCAAACTTGGTTGTCCATGGAGGTGGAAACACCAAGACGGGGGTTTAACTGAGGATGGCCCCTATACAACCCCAGCAATTTCTCCCTTTATTGTGTGTAGGTGGAGAGAACTTGGAGCAAGCTGGAAAGGAGAGCATTGTACAAGATAATCTTCGTTACCTTGGTGGTAATACATTTCCTTTATCGTATTCGTATCTACATTTCTCTTTGCTTAATCTCGTTTTATCACTTCAAACATCTCTAGACTAGGTTGATAGTCTCCCTTTTGGAGTTATATATTTCTCTTTTTGGTTCTCTAGTCCTACGGATGCCAACACACCTATGAGAAGCCAGCATGCTATGTTGTCATCCTGGAACTATGCTTCTGTCCTCAGACAAAGAGTTGTCTGAGACATGAATCTGACTCTAAATTTTGACTCATCTAGTCTCCTTGTAACATTCGAGAATGCAGAGTGATTGAAGGACGCATAATCCTCATCATCATAATTTCCCCTTAAATTGAGGTGGGCTAGGGAAACCTTTTCGCTCTTGGCCTTTTGTGAACTAGGGCCTTGTAGTGGGTGGTCCCCCTCTCTCACATTTTTGGTGAACTCGACATGAACCAACGTCTATCCATTTGTCAGCATCCTGAACTTTTTCGCATATACCTCTTGGTCATGGTACCTTGGTGTGTTGTGAAAGTTTATGAGCTTCATGAACCAGTCTACGACCTTTGGGCATATTGTTAGAAGAATTCTGTGACACCTTCTGATGGACAAGACAAAGGTCTCCTCTAGCTTCACTACCGACCTTTTCTCTGATTCTGTAGTTGGGTTGTCCGCACAGGAGCACATATCACGAGGTGAACTTAGGTTTCTTGACAAAATTGATCATGTCCCTAATCCTCCTATGTCGCCGACCTCTTCATCCATAGATGAGCATGAGGTCATTTGTATCCCTTCTGAGTACGTCGTTAGTCTTGGTAAAGGGTTAGGAGCATTGGAAAATCACCTGGAAGGCAACCCAAAGTTGGCTAGGGCTGCTAAAGTGATTGGAGAAATAAGATACATGGTGGAAAGAGACTGGACAGGTGTAGAACTCTTGGCTAGTCTCGTTGGTCTAGCCAAAGCATGTGCCCCCTCGAGTCTTGGTTGCACGATACGAGGTGGCCTCTTCAAGGAATGTGAGAGGTAGGTAGAGATGTTGATGCCTCCTAAATCTGTGTACATGGCTGACACGGTCCCCTCGGTTAATATACCCTCTACTTCTAAAAGTCTGGATACTATCAAAGTAAAAAATAATCCTTTAGGTTTCCACTTCACCCCTTCTGTCACCTCTGGTGGTGGAGGATTTGGCGAAATGATGGGGAGAGGCTTGGGTGGCAAAAATTTCAGAAGTGGGGGTGACATTGGCAGGGGCAGTGCTAGTGGAAGTCATGGTGGTGGCTTCATCTCTGGCGGTGGCTCTAGCGGAGGTCACACTGGTGGCAGCGGTATTAGTGGTGGATTTGGTGGTGGCATCGGCGGAGGTCACACTGGTGGCAGCGATATTGGTGGCGAAGTCGTGATGGTGGCTCTGGCAGTGGTTCTGGTGGTTTATGTCTTTTAACAACCCTATTATGAATACCCCTCTTCAGAATATGGGGAAAATGTAGAACCAGCAGGTGAAGCTTTCCCAGGCCTTGGCTCAACCTATCTTTCAACCTTTCTCCTGACACAACCCGTTGTCGGTTGCAATTCTGAACACTCTGTTCTCGCTAGGGATGGGGATTCCCAAATTTGAGAAATACGGTGGTAAAGGGGACCCACAAACACATGTGCCCGCCTTTAATGCCCTGTGCATGAAATTTTTCCATAATGATGCATTGATGGATAAACTGCTTCCCCGATCCCTCAAAGAAACAACACTAGATCGGTATTGTTCTTTGCCCGATCATTCCATCTTCACATTCGATCAGCTTGTGAACTAGATCTTGCGATAGTTCCAAGCCAATATTGGACCGAAGATGACCTTCTCAGACCTTGTTTGGTACAAACAAGGAGACAATGAAAAGGTTACAGAATTTATAGTACGCTACCAAGCACTCTTCTCACAAATCTTGTATCTGTTACCCGACTCTGATGTACAGAAGGTCTTCATAACGAATTTATAGACATTGGCAAGATAAGTTTTCCCTCATGAAGTATCCCTCTTTCGCACATCTTTGTGCGGCTCTATGAGAATATCAACAAATCGTGGTTCAGTTCGGGGGTCCTCCCTCGTGCTCCTGTTCTGGAGGAATATCTATCGTATCGATCTCGGGAAGAGTTAAAGTTGTTGCGAATGTAGTAGCCATTGTAGATAACAATGGCCTCAGATGCAATCAAAAATTTACAAAGCTATCGGAATCCTATTCTTCCATCTTGCAGAAGTTGGTGAAGGATAAGATCCTTACCCTCCCACCTCCTAAAATAGTTAGAGAACCATACCCTAGTTGGTATAAAGAAAACACGTATTGTCAGTACTATCAAGTTAATGGACATGATACCAAATGTTGCATGTGCCTGCGTCATGAGATACAGGATCGCATCGAAGATGGTACTATCCATCTTGATGACAATAAACACAATAGGAACATATCAGTGGTGAAAGCTAACAGTGAGTTGCAGATATACATGGACCAGTTTCTATCACATTCAAATAATATGATTATCGATCCCACTGATTCTACTTCTCACCCTGAGGCATATGTTAACATGGTTACTATTACTCCCTCTACTCATCTTGCGGCTGACTCACTGGACGTAACCTTTACCTCGTAAGACGTTCCAACAAACAAAAAACCTTCCCTGCTTTATATCCTCGCTCGCCTCAATGGCAACATTGTGACAGGGGTTCTAGTTGACCCCACAAGTAGGGTGAATTTCATCACAAAGGAGACATTACTCTTAAACTCCCTACAAAGGGAGGAATACGACAAAACAAAGTCAATCATCTGCATGCATGATGGAATTTCTCTTAAACCCTATAGATCAATAATGTTGTCCATCCTATTTGGACCTAGGAGTGTAGACACGGTCTTTGATATCATCCCCAAGTCAGACCTATTCAGAGTGAAGCTAGGCATACCTTGGCTAGCTTCCATGAATGGGATCGCCTTTGTGATTCATAAGTGCCTTAATTTTTCCCATGAAGGTGTCGTGCATGCAGTACATGACACTGGATATCAGCTTGTGGTGTCCCGTGGAGGATATTCATTGGATCACTTTTTTCCCACTCTAGTTGGTCCACTCCCATAGAGAACGAACCTACTTTACAAGAACTGTGTGAACTACAAAACTAGGGGCAAGGGATAGCCAAAGTTGGCCCTTCTCATCATAGACAACCAAATTCCTCCTCTTGAAAAGGAAAAGAGAAGCTCTCTCTCTCTTGAGCTGATTCGTCCACTCCCCTCTCTTGGGAAGAGTACTGGATGAACAAACTTGGGTTCTACCCGCTAAGTCTGATGATGCCTCCTTGGTGAAAGCCCAAAGTCAGGATATCAAATTTCCCTAATGGGTCCCCGGGACCTTGATACTATTTGTACAACAAAAAGAAAGGTTCACAAAGAGAGTTCGCCCCTCGGCCTCTTCCTGTTCCCCCGAATAGGAAAGGATCCACCTCCAAGGTGGTAGAGTCAAATCCTCTCGCCATTTCTAAGCCTGCCCATCCTCCTTCCATTCAAGATTCCTCCCTTCCACTACAGATAGTTGTGAAGGACACTCCCATGGCTGAGCAGGATCCTTTTGTCCCTTCACAAGTTTTGGCTTCCAATGAAAAGAATTGTCGAAACTACCTTGCGCGTGAGCATGAGCGCTAGTGAAATGTTCTCCTAGCCAAGCAAGCCTCCTTACATAAGAAGGAGGAAGATAATACCACATCTCCTATTGTGTCCTCCTCATTCCCTCCTTCTACCCTTGAACCTCCTTCGGCTCCTACTATGAGCGCACATATGCCCGAAAGGGTGCAAATGTTCATCACTCCTTCGGTGGAGCCACCCTTGTTGAGTTATGTCCCGAATGTCTTGCCTTTCTCAAAGCTCATGGACATGGTTAACACTTCGGTTGCATCCACTATGGATCTTTCCTCCTCTTCCTTGACACTCCTTGTTTCATTTGTGGTGAATTCACCTCTCCCAATGAAGAAGAAGGTAGAGCATGGCCCCTCCGGCAATGGAGGACGTAAGAAGAGCCCACCCTCTTTTAAAGGTGGCCCCAAGATGACTTGTTTTGTCTTAGTAACTAAACCGGTCCCAACCTTCCCCGAGTTTGTCACCACTCCTGCATCTCTCGGTGAGCCTAGTAGTGAACCTCAAGTACAAAATCCTTCATTTATCGAGGTGAAATATGAAACTCTTGTTAAGTGCATGTTTAATTCAGTGGACGAAGTCCTGACATTGTCAGTGATTTTCACTAGGTCATTGACCCTAGACCCATAAGAACTAAGCGATGGACCTTATAGGTCCCTCTACTTTGGCCCTTATTGTGGGAGGATCAGAAGCTCCTCCCCTTAACATTACACCATTGTAGGCTCATCTTCCTTCCTTTGAGTATCTAGAGTGGGAAGTCGACGACCTCCTAGTCGACTAGTGTTAGGGGGAGACCCTCTTCTTGATCTTCAGATTAGATGTGTGTGTGTGTTGTGACATGTGCTTCCCCCATGATCATGCTACATGTGCCTGGATGACCCTCGTCACCCCTGTTGGTGTGTGGATATATGCATGGTGTTTGCATTGTAAATATTCCTCTAAATGTGTCATCATTCTTCCATGTTTGTGATTTACTTTTGGTAACTTGGGGACGATGAAAAGCGTCGAGAGCATTTAGGCCTCCATCCATGTTGACCCAATTTTTTATTTTACTTTTTCTTTCATGCATTCTTCCTAATCTATTTGGGGATTGATGATCTTTTTCCTCTTAGCGTGGTTACCTACATATATATAAATAAAGGAAGATCTGATCCCACATAACTAGATCCTACTATGCCCTTTACATGTGATCTATGTTCTTTACTTTTCACTTTATTTTTCTCTTGTCTTTGCTTGAGTTGTCCCTTTCCTATGTTACAACGCACCTTTACATTGCTTAGTATTTAGAAAATGCATTCATTTCCAAATGAATCTTTTCATAAAGAAAGGACTTGGAAATCCTCCTTTGAAGCAAGAATGGTCTTATTCTTCCCCTCACATGAGCACATCTCCTTCCTTTCAAATTCCTTGATGAAGTGAACATCTTTCTAAAGGATTCCTTGATGAAAAATCAATTCGAAAAGGAAGACATTAAACTTTTTGAATAGAGTGTCCCTTGAGTGGACCCTACCTCTTCACGTCAGGTTCCCAAGGGACCCCTTCGAAAGTTTTCAACAAATTTCTATGGCGTCTAGCTTGGGGGCAGCCTGACTAGATTGACTTCACATCTTGACATCTAGTCTGAGGGCAACGCGACTAGACCATCTTTGCATCTTCACGTCTAGCTTGGGGGTAGCCCGACTAGACCCTACCTTTCAAACAATGTGTCCCTTGAGTGGACCCTCCTTCCTTTTGAAGGGTTCCTGAGGGACCCCTTTGAAAGTCTTACAACTTAGCGATGGTCTGCGTGACTATTTATTCATTGGCCTATGCGACTACTTCCTGATGTGTTCTATTTGCGGGTAAACATGTCACCATCTCTAGCTCTGTGGATTCTCCTTTTCTCAGCTTCCTCCATGTGAGATTTCTTGGGGGATACCTTCCTTGCAGATCTATGGGTCTGTGAGTTACTTTTCTCGATCTCCCTCATGTGAGAGTTCTTAAGGGATAACTTCCTTGCAAGTTTGTGGGGTTGTAAGGTGCTTGTACTGGTTTCCTTCATGTGAGAGTTCTTGAAGGATACCACCCTTGTAGGACCGTGAACCTGTAAGGTAATTTTGTGCTTCAACTTTGTAGTTCTTCGGAACTATGAATTCCTTTCTTGCACTTCCAAGTTTGCCAGACCATGCTCTGCTTCCTCATCAGTTCAGTTATACATCTCTTACTTTGTTACTTCTTTACTACTCTACTTTACTGAAGCACTCATCAATACTCGTGCTCGCTAAAATGGGGGAAAAATGTATCAACATGAATTTTCACCCATAACGCAAATTCCCTTTTGACCCTTAATAATTTAGAAAATCAAAAGCGGAGGTTTAATTCCACTTAAGCCCACTCCTTGCATTCCACTTGGCGCCTATTTCACGTGTTGGTGGGGGTGTTTTTGTCAGGGATGCTCGCGTGGCGCGTAGACGTCTACGCGAAACACTTACGTCCTTGGCATATTCCTGCAGCTGGAGACTATAGAGGCATTACATTTTTGATTGGAAGTTGAAGAGTAATGTCCCTTTTCAACTAGCCGACCCGAATATGGCCATTTTTCATCCATCTCTTCATAATCTTCACTCTTCCATCCATATCATTTTTCAAGTAGATGTTTGAGAGAAGTTTTGCAAGATCGTTTGAGCATTTTTCTCCACCATTTGCATTCATTTCCAAGCTTTGTAGTAGCACCATTCACTTCATTGCAAAAATCCACTACTCTATCACTCTAATAGGGTGAGCACAGGACAAACACTATGGCAATAGAGGCTTGAGTCCCTCTCGTTCACTCCTCCACGAGCATTGAGTGCTTTGGATGGAGGCAATAAGCTCCTACAATCTCTCCTTTTTCTTTTGATTGAGTAAGCATGTACTACTTGTAGTGTTTTTGTGTTGATGTAGCTTGTAGTTTCTTTTCTTTATCATTTATCCCTACTATTCCAAACTTGGTTGTCCATGGAGGTGGAAAAACCAAGATGGGGGTCTGACTGAGGTAGGCCCCAGTACAGCCCCAACAATATCTCTTTATTTTTTGTGTGCAAGTGGAGAGAACTTGGAGAAAGTTGGCAAGGAGATAATTGTACAAGATCATCTTCGTCACCTTGGTGGTAATACATTTCCTTTATCATATTCTAATCTACATTTGTCTTTACTTAATCTTGTTTTATCACTTCAAACATCTCTAGACTAGGTTGATAGTCTCCCTTTTGGAGTTAGATTTATGTCTTTTCGATTCTTTGGCCATACGGATGCCAATGCACCTATGAGATGCTAGTGGACCGCATTGTCATCTTGGAACTGCACTTATGTCCTCAAATAGAGAGTTTCCTGAGACACGAATCCGACTCTAAAGGTCGACTCATCTAGTCTCCTTCCAACATTTGGGATTGTAGAGTGATCGAAGGATGCATAATCCTCATCATTCTCATCCTCGTCATCCTAATTTCCCCTTAAAATGAGGTGGGTTAGGGTAGCCTTTCCTCTCTTGGCCTTTCATGACCTAGGGTCTTGCAGTGGGTGGTCCCCCTCTCTCACATATATCATCAACAAAGATTTCAAAAATCAAATCTTTATCATGATCAATCTTGAAATACAAATTACTATCAAAAGTACCTTTATTAAATCCAATCTTCAACAAATACTTGTCCAATCTAGCATACCATGATCTTGGGGCTTGCTTAAGTCCATACAATTGTTTCTTCAACCGAAAAACCATATCTCCCTGATCAATCAATTGAAATCCATCAGGTTGCTCAATATACACTTCTTAATCTAGTTCACCATTTAGAAATGTTGACTTGACATCCATCTGATAAACCTTGAAGTTGTTGTAAGAATCATAAGCAATAAATAGTCTCACAGCTTCAATCTTGCAATAGAAGCAAAAGTTTCTTCAAAGTCAATTCCTTCCATCTGAGAATGTCCTTTACACACCAATCTTTCTTTGTTTCTAACAACTTCACCTTGCTCATTCAGTTTGTTTTGAAAGACCCATTTAGTTCCAATTACATTTTTGTCCTTAAGTCTAGGAAAAAGAATCCATGTATCATTCTTCTCAATTTTTAGTAGTTCTTCTTTCATTTCTTCCACCCAATTTTTATCTTTGCATGCTTCATTGGCACTATTAGGCTCAGTCTTTGAGATCAAACAATATTCTTCTACAATTCTTCTCCTTGTTTGAACACCTTTGTTCTTATCACCTATAATCTGATCTTCTGAGTGATTTAATCTTACATACCTTGGAGTCTTAGGCTCTTGAACTTCAGGCTCTTGTGATCTTGCTTTTGCGCTTTCACTAGTTTCTTCCTCTTGATTTTCTTGATTCACCAGAATGATTTGAACTTGATTTAGAGTCTGAACTTTCTTTCCTTTATCTGAACTGTCATTCTGATTGACTGAATCATATCCATAGGTTTTGGATGGTCTAACTATGGCTTCATCAACCTTGACATTAGCACTTTCAATTACTTTCCTCAATCTCTTATTGTAGCACCAATAGGCTTTACTTTTAGTAGAATAACCAAGAAAGATTCCTTCATCACTTCTAGCATCAAACTTTTCTATATCTTCATCTCTTTTGATATAGCATTTACTATCAAAGATTTTGAAGTATCTAACATTAGGCTTATGACCAAACCATAGCTCATAAGGAGTCTTACCAGTATCACCTTTGACATGTACTCGATTGAGAGTGTAAATGGTAGTACTCATAGCACCTCACTAGTAGTTATGTGGAACATTTCTTTCCAACATCATAGTCCTAGCAGCTTCTTGAATTTTCATGTTCTTCCTTTCCACAACTCCATTTTGTTGAGGGGTTCGAGGGGTAGATAATTGTCTCTTTATCACATTCTCTTCACAGAAAGAATTAAACTTGTTGGAAGTGAATTTACCACCTCTATCTAATCTCAAACATTTAATCTTCAAACCTATCTCTGTCTCAACCATAGCCTTTAAAATATTGAATTTCTCTAGAGCTTCAAATTTTTCCCTTAAGAAGGTAACCCACATCAATCTAGAATAATCATCAATAAGTAACATGAAATACCTATCTCCTTGTAAACTTCTAACTCTAGAAGGACCACACAAGTTAGTATGCACAAGCTCCAACACTTCATTTGAACAATGTTGTTTGCTCCAGAATGAAACTCTCGTTTGCTTCCCTAACTAACATTCCTTACATATAGTATTAGTAGGTTTTATCAACTTAGGAAGATTTCTCACTGCCCGAGAAGAACTTATCTTGCTAATATTGTCAAAGTTTACATGACACAATCTGCTATGCCACAACCAACTTTCATCAACTTGAGCAATCAAACAACTTTTACTAGTAGAACTTAGGTGAAATATCTTACCTTTTGTTTTTGTACCAGATGCAATCACATTTCCAGAACTCTCCACTATTCTACACTTTCCATCATTGAATTTAATATTGTATCCCTTGTCAACCATTTGTCCAACACTTAAGAGATTATGCTTCAATCCTTCTACATATAGGACATCATCAGTATTATGCTTACCATCAAGAGAAATGGATCCTCTGCCATGGATTACACCAGCTTTGTCATCACCAAATCTTACAACACCATCATACTTTTCCAAGCTCACAAATTTACTTTTATCACTTGTCATGTGATGAGAGCATCCACTGTCAATCACCCATTCATCTTTTTCTTCAACTTTGGCAATTAGAGCTTTCTCCACATTTATGCAACTAGTAGATTCAGTAGGTACTGGATCATTTTCCTTGATAGCAATAAATACCCATTCATCCTCACTTAAATTCCCTTTATCAAATTCATCATCTATCACACCTTCATCAACAACATAATAACACTTTCTTTGGAATCTAGGCTTGTTAGCTCTTGGCTTAGGAACTCTTTCTGAACACCTTGAGGCAAAATGACCTATCTTATTGCAAGAAAAAAATTTAAGAGGTAATTTCCCTTTATACTTACCTTCTCCTCTGGCTACCCTCTTGACAAGAACTGCTTCAAGCTCATCTAGTTTTCTCTCTTCTTTCTTAATTTCTCTCATTTCCTACTCATACTTGGACATTTTTCTAGAAGAAATTTCTCCTGGATCATATCTCTACTTATCTTTTTTGGAGATAGTAGCTTTGAATGCAGATTTTGTCTCAGGAAGATATTCATCGAACTCACTTAACTCAAAAGCAGCAAGATTACCAATCAACATGTCTCTGGTTACATTTGTCACACTCTAGATCTCCTCAATAGCAACAACTTTGTGTTTGTATGCAGCAGGCAAGGATCTGAGCACTTTAGCAACAATCTCTGATTCTTCCAATGTTCCACCTGCGCATTTGATACTTCACACAAGTTCATTCACTCTTCACATAAAAGAAGTGATGTTCTCATCTTTTCCCATTCTCAACATTTCATATTTCCCTTTCAAGCTTTGTAACTTAGCAATCTTCACATGGGTATCACCTTCATACAAATTTTCCAACTTTTTCCAGATCCCATAAGCATTCTTCAGCTCCATTACATTTGTCATCTCAGAATCAGTCAGAGCACTCAACAATGCTTCCTTATCCCTTATATTGTACTCGGCTTCCTTAATCTCACCTATAGTAGAAGGAACATTATGTGGGATGATATACCTATTCTTTGTAATTGTCTAGTAAGGTTCACCAATGCATCTTAGATGACACTCCATTCGAGTCTTCCATAGATTATAATTAGTTCCATCAAATTTTGGACTATCCTTCTTATATGTCACCATCCTAGATCACCTCAAGTGGTCAAGATTCTCTAGAGGAACCTGCTTTGATACCAATTATTGGCAACACAAGGGCAGACAACTAAGAGGGGGGGGGTGAATCAATTGTCACATAAATTATACTTATTAAACTTATTCTCATATCTGATAAATAAATATGAAAGCATAAACAATCACCACATCAAAAACACAAATAACACCAAGATTTTTACGTGGAAACCTTGTTAGGGAAAAACCACGGTGGAGGTTAGTCCACCAGATTATACTTTGTTAAAAGTATTATAAATGGGGAATGCACATGCATTTAGGCACATTGCTTAAATACAAAAGGCTTACTGCCGAAAGGAAGACTCACTATCTTACAGTCACATTTGGGTTACATCTGAAAGATTTGAACTGAGAAAATAGCATCTTCTAATGCTTGATTACAGTTCTGGTTAAGCACATAAACACTTTCTTCTATTCACTCTTCTTCACACTTTACTCCTGCCTTCAAAAGATTAGAACATTATGCACACATCATACCCTCAAATGGTATAAAAAATGATCATATATATCTGCAATTGAGGATAACATCAATTACATGTTGGCCCAACAAAATATAAAATGTGTACAAACTATCGGCCCAAATCAATAAACAATTTATCAATGCAGACCAAACAATGTCATCCAAAACATAGAAAGGACCCAAAACAACACGTCTCAAACACAAAACACCTTAAGCAATTATGCCTCGAAGATCCGCAACATGCTACAATCACCCTATTGGTCATGATCATGAAAAACATGAACTCATAGAAGAAAATCACCAATCGTGAGCACGACAATCAATGCGAGCCAACAACACAGATAGAGAATGATCTAGAAATATCCACAAGAATCATGAATCACCACAAAAGAATCCGCAACAACTCAAATTACTAGAATCACATCATCTTCTTTTAGGAACACCAACTAAAGCAGAAAAACAACTATCAGAACACAAATACTCATAACTTAGTCAAATCTTCATGTGAACCTCTGAAACTTCATGTGGATAAACTAGATATACTTGTTAACAAACCCTTTAATCTACAACTTCTTATCATCAATATACTGAGCTAGCCAACATACTGAACTTCACTGCATCACCGACAACCTACAACTTATTTCATTACAATTTTCTCAATATCCTCGACATATACAACCTTAAAGACATTAATGGCAATAGTTTTGACATCAATGACAACCACATATCAGCAATATCCAACACACTCCTCTTCAATTTCCAAATCATGAATTTATGTTTTATGGAATTTCTCTGATTTCTTCAAGCTTCATCTGCACACTTCACAGATTATTTTCATCGAATGCATTTTCCTTAAAATTTCTAAATTTATTTCTTTCATCCCAAATGCTTCTGCGATAAATTCTTCAAATCATAAGTATATCACCTTGAATTTCATGTACACTTTCATCCTTTCAAATTTTGCACACTTCATTCTTCACACATATGTGTCTGAAAATTCCTTTTGCATGAGATCTTGAAGTTGTAACCTTATTAAATGCACTTTTGTCAAGATATGACATCATATATCAAAGAGGGGTTTATTAAATTTTTCTAATTATTGCTCCCCTTAGCCATTACCTGAATTAATTTTAGATAGGAGTATCCATGCTAGGGGATGACATAGATGAAATTAATGCTTCTAATTCCACTTCCTTTTCAGATTCTCCTTCCTTTCTCCAGATCCTTTCTATTTCCTTCTTAACTTTTGCCGGATCAATCTTAATGACTAGTTCATCTTTCTTTACCAAATTTTTGTTTCTCATATTTCTGCTTCTACAGTCTCTTGTATAATTTCTTAGATTATTGCAATCATAACAAACAACTTTCTTCCATCCAAATTATCTTTTACTCAATCTATATTCGCATTGGTTAGCCATATTTCCAAATGAATTACAATTATGACAACAACCACTGAATGGATAAGTCATCTTATTCAACTTATGATTTATGAATTCTTTGTGTTCAATCCTCTTGCATTCAAAACATTGACCAGAGAATGATAAAGCATTTTATTCATTTTATTTTTACAATTGTTTTCCCTATGTCCAAACTTACTGCAAGAATAACAAACATCATTAAAGGATATGAACCTTTGAGCATTAGGTCGTCGGATAGGATTCCTTCTGGAATTTCTTCTTAGATCCTTGAATTTTCCACCATTTCTCTGAGTCTTCATGATAGGGGGTTGATTTTCCTTTGAAATTTTTCTTTCTTCAAATCCCAAATCACTTTTATTCATAGAGGGTCTCTAAAAAGTAATCAACTCATCAAGCATTGTGGTGCTTTCCTTGAATTTATCCTCATGTCTTTTTGTCCTTTCTAGATCTAATTTCAGAATTACCACTTCTTGCTCAAGCTTTGTGTATTCATCCATCTTCCTTTGAATTTCAACTTTTTGAAAATCTTCAAATTTTCTGTTCTCTTCCAATCGTTCTTTTAGTCCGATGATGTCTTCATATGCCTTCTTTAATTAATCACTGACTTTACAGTAAATTTTTTTTAGCTTCTTAATGCACTCATTTGCTTCCTTTATCTTAACCTTCAAATCTTCATTTACTTCTATATGCTTAGTAGATATCTCTTCCAGAGGAATAAGAAACTTTTTATCTTCCATGTATTCAAATTTTAGGACCTTCCCCAAGTTGTTAGACTTCTTCAGAGGAACCAGGCTCTAATACCAATTGTTGATTATCCAAAATATTGAGAGGGGGGGTTAATCAGTATTCCATAATACCATTTATTTGTAGACCATCCAATTATTAAAGAAAATATAATTGCAAACAAGAATGATGACATTGAAATAAACATGACACCATAAAACACATCAACACCAGATTTTTACATGGAAAACTCAAAATGGAAAAACCATAGTGAGGATTAACTCATAATATATTATATCTAGATATAGTATATTATAGGGCTCACTGCCAGGACTCACTATCCTTAAATGGATCACAACCAAAATACAAAATGAAATGGCTAATCACCAAGATACAAAATGATATGGATCACTGCCAAAAGTATGAACTAATTAAATACACCTTCTATGTGTTGATTTTAGTTCCAATGAGGCTTTGAATAAGAATTATTTCTCTGCTTAGTAGTCGCATAACAATTCTTCTCTAATCCTTGACTTCTCCCACCATATATTACTCATATCTGATAAATCATTTAAGCTTGCACATTCACTTAACTCTCAATCTTCTTCACGTTGCATGCCACACACTTTCAACTCAAAATGTCTCATATGTATATACAAGTACATTTCATTCATGAATTAGGTCAACCTAATTAGATGAAAACAAACTAATCAAAAATAGATCTTGTCAACACCATAGAAGAAAAATATTTTTTCATCGATGTGTTGCATAATTTCAAGTCGACATGGACCTGAAATAAATTCAAATAATATCTGTAAGACATAATCAATATTCTTATAACACATCATGTATTAGGTCAACCAAAAATAGGACCCAATCACAAAAACTCCAATCTGACACACACTTCTCAAATAGATACACCTTCCATATCCGATATTACTTTAGTTTCTCATCAAGTTAACATCAAGCAGACTACCATTAGAACCAAAAAATCATAATTTTCTTCTTAAGAGAATGTGGAGTCTCCCACATTGATATACTGAACAAAAAAGCAACTATATTATATAGAGTTGAACTCTATCATTGATAACTTTTTGTGCACAACAAAAAAATCCTCAATATCTTTAATATAACTACATGAATGATTCATACTGATATGTTTAAGAGAGCAGAGTGGTACCTGTTCTTGTAGTGAATTACAGACCTAAAAACCAATGCTTTGGACCATAAAATTATTAGCAAAGAACACTTCTAGTATAGACCAGCTTCCGATGTAGATGGTAATGTATACCAAATATGCTTCCCACAATGTTGCCATAATGTTGACATCAATGACAACACTGGATCAACCAACTCAACATCTATACACTTCATGCTCATGTTGCAAGACTCTCATATTTCCAATAGAGTTCTTCTTCATGATCAATTTTTGATATGTCTATGGATTCTGCTATGACTTGATCATGTGTAAAGATATTAAGAGTAGGAGACTCTTGTTCCTTGGTAATGATATCAAGAGTATGAGACTCTTGTTTTGGATGAAGATCATCTACATGTCCATTAGGAGTAAGCATCACATGGGTAGATGGATGATTATGTGATATATGGATGTGATCATCATTTGTGACATCTTGTATGGATTGGAGAATACCCATTAGATAATGGTAGTATCTTGGAGATATGGATCCTTGATCCTGACTCTGTGTGGTGTTATCTTCAATATGATTTGTTTCATGTTGTTTATATGGATCAATTTCAAAGGATGGATTGTTTGCAATTTTTTCTTGAATGTCTTCATTATGCATGGGTATTGGCTCAATATTTTATTGATCTTCAAGTTAATTTGGATCAAGTGTTGAATTAAGGATTTCTTCAATATCGACAACCATGAGGTCAAATGATGTTAATATTTCTTGGAAAGGACCATTGCTAGACTTTGGTGAAATATGTTGATCATGCTTTGGAATACATTCTTGAGATATTTCATCTAACTCATTAGGTGATGCAAAGACATTGTTAACATGATCATTGACGGATAAATCTTGAATTTTATCCTTAACAATTGTGGTAGAAACCTTGTTGTTGTCTTGGAACCATGAGATCAAATGATGTTAATATTTATTGAAATAGATCATGGTTAGATATTGGTGAGGGATTTTGATCATTATAATGAAGTGAATCTTGAGGTATGTTGATTTTCTCATTGGATGAGGTAGAGATATTGTCAATATGATCAGCTAAGATTGAATCTTGATCATTATCATCAACAATTAGTGTTCCTTGATCAATGAGGTCTTGGATGAGGTTCTTGAGTTTGATACCATCTGATGTGTCATGATCTTTTGTGCTATGGTATTTGCAATAAGAATTATCATCATACGATAAGAACTTGATGCTAGGTTCAACCCTATTAAATGACTCTAGAATATTGATAAGTTTAGCATAGGCTAACATGTTTAACACTAATTTGATTGGTTCCCCTAAAGGAGTGTATTTACATTTGTCATCTTGTGAGACTTGTGTTTCTTGGAATTGATCTAGTTGTGATTGATCTTGGAGATGTGGTGATTAATCTTGTTGTTGAGGTTTTCCTTCTTGATATCCAATATCTTGATGTTGGAGATGTGTTAGTTGATGTTGAGAATACAAATCAATGTTTTGATGGTTTTGATGAAGAGTGTATTGATTTGGAGGTGGATGCATTTCTGAGTGCAATGAATCAACTATTTTGGTAAGTGATGCAATTTGATGTCACAAAATTTGATCTTGATTTTGATTTTGACACCCTTGATATAGTTGATTTGGTTGTTGGCCAAGCATATTTGGAAAATACTCGTGGTATTCTAATGGGATCATGAAAAAATTGATTTTGGACAATGTTTTGATGTGGGATGATGTTTAAATTTTGCATTATAGGTTGGTATTGAACATTGCCGTGGTTGGGAAACACATTGCTTTAATTTAGGTAACCTTGAATTGGATCAATGCATTGAGTTTTCAACATATTGTTTGGATTTTGAACAACATTGGTGTGATTCATAAATGTATCTATCCCATAGTTCACCAAGTGTGGATTTGATATGTTCATGTTTGGTAAGTTTACATTTGGTATATTTACATTTGGAATGTATTGATTAGATGGGATAATGTTTTTTTGTTGAAGACTCATGTATTGATCATTTGGCTAATAGATTTTTAGGTTTTAGCTTTGATTTAAATCTACCATATGGAAAGGTGTTCCAAAATTTAGATTGGGCATACTCACATTTTTTGTTGTTGAGAAATTTCATCATCTTAGAAAGAAACATCCAAGATCAGTTGTGCCTTCGGTAGTTTTTATTTTCTTAGATCACCTCAAAGACACGTACTACTATGCCACAAAGTGGAATCAGATATAGTTCATTTCCCACATTGAACCTTAGAGAAAAGTTAATGCTAATTAAACTAGTTCCAACAACACCATTAATAGATTCATAAAATAGAACCAACTACCATGAAAGATGAAACAAACAACATGAACACACAAGATTTACATGGGGAAAAACTTTTCTGGTAAAAACCCCCACACTCAAAAAGCCCAGATTTCTATTGTATTACTCAACAATAGAATACAATTACAAATATAATTCAAGCTCTAAGCCTTTATAGAGTTTAACATCTTGTTCTATTTGGAGGAACTCGATAGCATAACCCCATCTGTAATATGTCTCCCTCTCTCTCTCTACATTTCTTTGATCAACCTCTTAGTGGACTACAATCTCCACATTGTTACAATACTCTTATAGTATACAACAAAGACTCACACCGAGGGAGAGATTTCATCCAAATGAACTACTGTGAGAGAGAGTCTCTAAACAAATTTATCCAGAATGCTCCATATTAATCCAACATTCATTCTGCATTCTATAGCAACCAAGAAACTGACCAATTCATTTCTTGTACACAAAGCATCACATAACAGGTAATTAACATAACTGTGTTGGACCATTGAAGAGACTCTCTTCAATAACATCAAGTCTCTCTGATGTCTGATTCATCTGCCAAGTAATCATCACTCAACCATCAACAGTCAACAACCAATCATCATTCTCCAACTTGACATGGTTAGGTTTCACCATGATGTCCTTCATGAGTTATCGATTCAACCTCATCACCATATCAGGGAGACACCAAATCACCTCCCACCAATACAAGGAAGTCTCGCCGATGTTCACTTTACAGCTCCAAGTCTATCATCTCATCGAAGAGACAAGGTTAAGAGTCCCACCAAAGTCCCCAAGTCTCATCAATGAGAGTCATCGATCCCTTAAGGAGACTATATTTAGAGTCCTACTGACATAGTAACCCCCAAATACAATCTTATCGACTTGTCTCATGTGGTACCCACCTCCATTGGCCTATCTTTACAGTCGGTAAGTCAGAGGTTTTCAAAACCTCATAACTCCCAACTTGTGGTTCTAGAGCTCCAATCCTCTATGATCTCATGACTTTTCCACAACTATCAAACCATCGAGGAGACTCAAGGAATATTCCTTCCAATACAGCTAAGTCACTTCGACAAGTTTCACTCACATGCTCCATCGGTCTATCGGGGAGACTCAAGATAGAGTCCCACTAATAACACATTGCCACACTGAAGAAGACCCAAGACTTTGTATCGGGCTTTCGAGGATACATGAATCTGAGTCCATTCAATAACATGTTGTCTCACCAATGTAACACATAACATCAACCTATGAAGATTTTATCGGACCATCAAAGGGAATATGAATAAGGTCCCTTCGAAAATCAAAATTGTCAAGTTGATGAAACATCACCCAAATGCTAGTACATTTGAGGCACTAGTTCTCAAAATTCTCCTACTTGACAAAGAATGTACTGGCAACCAATCAACACTAGAATCCACTCTAATATCCATCCATGCAAAGAGAAAGATCCTCAACTAATGCTTCCATTCTCCAACTAAGACACCTGCACCAACATCCAAGATGTCCACCATCTCAGGCAACAATTCCTGCCAACCTCAAAAGGAAAGGAATGAGCCTCAGTGAATATGCATCAGTCTAAAGAACACAAGCACCAGATCCAACTAATAGAAAATGCTACAACATACTACCACCATTCCACTGTGCTCACAACTTATACAAAAGCATTAACATCATCAACTTAAAAGCCTCATCCTGAACACAACCATGACAAAAATCCTCCAAAAAACAAGATAGAACATAAGCTAGAATAAAAACCAAAAAAATGACTACTCCCATCCAACTGATCAACCCATGTGACTGAAAATAGCACACACAACAAGTGATAATCCATCCAATAACACATACATCGAAGGTATCCACATCAAAAAACTCATGCCACTCCATAACCAACCCAATAATAGAAAAATACAAGCTCCATGTTCCAACCAGTCGAAGAAGAAAAAACACATCCAGGAACTCCCACTGCATGGGTAATGGAAATTTTGAACTATAAAAGGCATAATGATTCCACCAATAGCATCATACAAAAGTGTAAAAGACAACATCATGTAGTACCAACAAATCATCCACAATGACATGCACAATTTGTAAACTAAAAACTTGTATGAACAACTCTCACCACAAGTCTTCATAGCTCTCCCAAGTTCTTTACACACCCAACAAAGGAAAGAGATAAATACCAACCTCATACCAATGTAATGTGAAACCAAACATCCAGGAAGATAATCAAGACCAAAGAGAGTACCCATTGCACATCATGTACCTATAGAAAAACCTCCTACATACACCTCTGAATGCCAACTGTGTCAAGTAAGATCTCCTCCACAATACACCAAAGAGAACAACATAACACCCAATCCTTCAAGATAAAAAAAACATATATATACATACTTATATGGATGTAAGCTTCTCCAAGAAGATCAAACTCTTCCATTTTCCACCTCAATAAAATCACCCATAAAACCGTCTCCTTATCAACCCTTCAAAAAATGCATGACAAATATACAAGCAGATGACCATGCCAAACATCCTCCAAATGAACCCTTGAGAACTAACTACATAGCTCAAGATCCATAACTATGAAAGATATAGCATATAGACACATGCTAAACCAATCCTCAAATGAGTATTCATAATCAAACACCATGAGTCAACTCATTTCAATGAGAATCAAAGCACAAACATAACACATCTGAAAGATACAAAAACCATAACCATACACTTAATTAAATATTTCATATTTAATTAAGAAAGCTTTTAAAATATTCTTCAAACTTATAATTAAATATTTATATTTAATTAGAAGCTTCCATTTGCACATGTCACAAGAAATTAAATAATATTATTATTTAATTGAGCAATTATCTTCAACTACCAAGCAGACCAAGATTGGGGAATGAGAATGCTTCTCCAGGGTAATCGACTCTTCATGACTTCTCCAAGAGAAACCTCCTCTTTGGTCTCTGTTGAACTTGCATCCAGCCAAGGTCTAGGCTTCTCAGAATTTTTGTTGAAATCTCACCAAGAGTAACCATCACATCACACTTTTCCCATCTCAAGAGAATTACAACCTCACCTTTTTCTCCATGTATCCATCAGCACCTCTGCAAATGCATCACTACACTATCAAAAATTTCTCAAGCATACGGCCAATGCACCCAATACACAAAGAATCACTAGACCACTATCAAAGCTCCAATCATCTAAACCAAGAAATTATCATGACATCATGATCTTACCATCCCCCTTAGGAGATACCATGCTCCAGGTGAACATAACATGGTCTAAAGGGAAAAACATTATATTGAAACTCTAATGCGCAATCAAGATTATACCATAACATAAAACAAACAAAATCTAAAACACATCACCTATCAAGCACCACCAGAACCTTGACCAAAGACTCACAAGAGTAATCCATGGATTCAATATGTTACACATCTTCATATAGTGTCTATGCAAATATGAAAAAGCTCTTATGTAATAACTGGATCTAAGAGCTCCTCCTAGTAACATATGCAACACTAAAGAAGATCATTCACCACATAGTGATAAATACATAGTCACTGCTAAAGCTCCCACTGAACCATGATACCGAGCTTCCCAAGCACACAACCAAATATTTTCTATATTGAAAATATTCCAGGTCCACTCTTTAACATATCCATTTGACAACAATACCAAGCAACACCAAGATCTCCAAAACCAAGTAGAAGTAACCATCACTGTCAAAAGCTTACAAAAACCAATGTACCCAAACTATCTATGACATCATGATGCACATGCCACAGGTCCCCATAATTGTCTATTCAGGTACTCAACACCATCCATCCTCTTATCTAAAAACAACCACACCAATGCGCAAGTGACCATAGACAAGGCCAACAAACAACTCTGCCCCAACACTAAATCAACCTCATGGATATAGATAGTCCACTTTTGAGTTGTCCCACAAAAAACATGTAGGTAAAGATAGCCCACAAAATTGCACAACCTGTAGATCCAATCAACTGAAACATGCAAACTCATCATCGCACTGGAAACTGCAAAACTAAGATTTCAAGGAGAATAGCAACATAGACAACTTGACTCAAACACTAGATCAAATTCAAATTTGATTTTCCAATCATGTCCACAACAAGAATCATAGTCAAGGAACCTATTATTCCTTGCATTACTATCCCATTTTATTTGGTCAAAATGGGTCCCCCTTTCTGTTTCTTGTTTTCTCCTTCGTTCTTTTTGTTTTTTAGGTTCAGGTCTCAGGAAGTAACATACATTTGTTCCTTTTCATAAGGTCAGGCCTTGTTCATGTCCCGAGCCTAATCCCCATCTTTTTATCTTGCTTTTTTTGTTTTGTGTTCTTGTGGGTTCGGGTCGCGGGTCGACATTGGCACTTGATCTTTTCAGTGGGTGCTAGTTCCTTCCAATGTCTCAGTCCTGATTTCTTTTTTCCTTGTCCATTTGTCTTCTGTTGGGGTCAGGTATTGGCTAGGAAATGGAACCAAGAACTTTCCAAAGTTGTTTTTCCCATTCCTTACCTGATCCCCGAGGTCTGACCTCTTCTTGGTTCCCATTTTGTTCTTGTGAGATTAGAATTTTGGTGGTGATTGAACTTTGGACTCTTCAAATTTCCAAATCCTTCCAAAGTCCCGATCCCACCCTCTATATTGTTGCTTTTGTCCCCCATGATCGGCTCGTGGACTTGTGGTTAAAATTTGCACCTATTGAGGGTTCAATATCGTTTCATGCCCCGACCCTGACTTCCTCTTGCGTTATTATGGTACTTGGTAGTTATGAACCCACACAAAATCCAAGGCAAGACCAACCTGCCATTAATTCCATAACAACTCACATGAACGAGTGGGTTTTAAACTTAATCTCTCCTTGGTTCCCATTCATTCTATTATCAAGATTTTGAGTGAGAACCAAAGCGACAAGGAGCTAGGGCTCGAAATTTCAGCACAATTCATCAACTTGCTGCCATAATATTTTGGTGCGTTCAAAGGTAGGTTCTCTTCTTTCCTTTTTTTTGTCTTTGTGTTCTTGTCTTGTGGGTCTTCCTGCTTGTTCCTCCCATTTTTTGGTTTTCTTTCCCTCATTTTTTTTTTTCCTAGTCAGTTATTTCTTTGTCAGTTTGCGTTGATGTTTACACCACTTGGTGCATCTCCTTTTTATGTTTGAATCCAAGTTAGGTTCGTTCTGCATTCTTTTTTCTTCCTCGTGTTTTCGTTTCATCTTTTGGTTGTGAGATTTTCCATCTTGCTTTGCCCTATGGTTTTTAGGGTTTCATTCTGTATTCAGTTGTCGTACTTTAAATTGTCATTTTTTGAATCGTAGACCATTTGAGATTGAATTTTGATCCACAACCCGGTTCCGAGGTATTATCATTGAAAACTATCATATTTCTTTCTGCCTCAGTGAACCATCATACTCTCGAGTCCCGCTTTCACATCAGGGTTGGGAGTTAGGAAGGAAATTACATTTGTTTACTTGTTGACATCGGTTCTTTCACTTGCCTGATCCTTGCATTGCTATCGGGATTGGGGATCGGACCAGTACCTTAACTTTGATTTAAATTTGATAACTAAGTGATTCTTTCGTGCCCCAGGCTTGACCCCCACATTGTGATCAAAATCAGGGGTTATTTTGATACTCAACCCATAAGTTTTCCAATTTCTTGGTCCAGACAACACCCCGATCCTGAGTCCCGCTTTCACATCAGGTTTGGGACTTAAACTTGACAACTCCCCAACATTCCTTTTGAGATTCATTTTCTCGAGGATCCGAGGTCCGACACTTGATATGCACTTGAGGTCAAAACTCATGAATAAACTTACATCCTTTTATTTTGACTGAGTCTGGTGTCTTTCCACCATTTGATCCTGATTCTCATGAATATTCTAGGATCATACCATGGGTTGATACCTGACTTAGTTACTATCAAATTCTTAAGTTTCGAGCCAAGCCCGAGACCTGATCCCGATTCTTGAACATTGCAGAGTCGAGCTCTACGATAACACTGGACCTTTTCTTAAACATTGGTCTAGTTCCAGATGATGAACCGATCCCAACTCCTAACCACAAAGAAAAATTGTATTGAGGGTCCATAACTTAACACATTCTCTAATATGGCTCTGGTATCTATCCACAACCTGATCCCAAACCCTGATAGAACTCTATTTTTGCATACAATTGGCTAATTCTTTGACACTGTTCCAACCCAAAGCTCAAAAATGATTAAATTGACATACTGAACTGATTTATATCTCGCTTAATGTTGATTTATTATGAATGCATGTGTTATTATTTTATGATTATGTTTCTTTTTTTATGTAATGAATTTCAGTAGTGCTGGATATTTGACCAATGTCTAACTCAGAGGAAGAGGTACCTATTGAGGGATTGCTTGCTGAGGAGACATCAGAGGTAGCATCGAAGATAATTAGGGCCAAGAAATTGAAACCAGAATAGTTGCCCTACACAATGAAGTACAAGTATCACATCAAAATTTGACTCCCAATTTTTTAATATTACTGACACCTTGGTGGGGCATTTGGATTTGGATCAGTTTTTCAAAGATACATTTTCTGAGGATGTTATTTAGCGAGAAAAAAGAATTGCAGATTTGGGGTTGGCTCATGTAGCTTCCTTTCCTATTGTAGTGAAATGTCCTAAGTGTTTTTTAATAATTGCATAGGCATACAACCCCAATCAAAGACAATGCATTGATGTTTAGGGTAATGTGATTATATATTTGACTCCAGCTATGGTTAGATTGATATTTGACCTCCCTCCTTACCCTAATGTCAAGATGATGACTAAGGGAGGGGCACTTGAACTATGTAATAAATATGTGGAAGGAAATAAACACCTTATCAACAAACGGTGGTTGAAGAAGGAGAAGAAGTCAGTAAAGAAGTTTCCACCCAATCCAAAGAGGTCAGATTTCTCCTAGGATGTGGGAGATATTATCACACTACTAGACAAAGCATTTGGAAAATCTGAATCTCGTACTTTTGAGCACTAGATGTTTCCTTTTATCTACTTGATCTTAGAAGGGAAGCAGTACTTGGACTGGGGGCGGATTGTCTCAGACAATATTCATAACCAGCTTCTCCAGGTAACACAAACCAAGAAATTTTGCATGTCTTCTTAAGTTATTAATTGTGCAACAAGAATTGGAAGGTTTCCTGGGCTGAATACTGTAGGGTCACTAGAAGAAGACCCAGATCAAAAGAAGGTCTGGGAGCACTATGACCAATTGGACATAAAGGAGTCAGAAAAGCACTTCAAATGAGTGAATGATTCTTTTTTATATGTAATAATAAATCAGCTAATAGGGGACATAGGCTTCAGATTATCCCCGAAAGCTATACCATTAATTCAGGAATAGGGATATTGGTTCATTCAATACCCCAAGTCAACTTATTTTAGGTTATTTGGTTTTGATGGCCATCCATTTAAATTTCCAAGATGTTGCAGTGATAGGTGGGTTTTGATGGAATTTGCAAGGAAAACTTCTGAGGTAAATGTTGTTTTCTCTTCACAGCATAGGATTGTTATACATCCTTCCCCCTTGGAATTGAGTTTTTATTCTTGTTCTTCTACAATAATGGCCAAATCGGCCATAGAGGAGTTTCAGGCTTTGAATTTCCACCAACACACTTCTAGAAAATATTTTGATCCGAAGGAAAAAATGCATGCACTTAATCCTTCTCATTTTATTCATCATATTCCTCTTCTTGAGGATTTTTGGGCTAACCTTTAGGATCAATTTGAGCTGAAGAAACGAGGTTATGAAAGGTTGAAAATTCCTTAGATGAGGGATTTTGAGGTCAAAAATGATATTCGTGATGATACAACAGATGATGGGATCACTCTTTATCCCAGGTATGATTTTGACCAAGTGGATATGGAATCCCTACCACCCATCAATTGGGTAGAGAAGGAACCAACCAAGATTACAAAGATATCATGAGTAGTGGTGAATAGGAGCTTGAGATGGATAGAACTTTGATTGAAACAACCAAGGGCTTCGATAACAAAGAAAAGAGGTCCTAGCGGTGAACCTTCTTCCTCTGCAAAGACCAAGCAATAGAAGAGATTGAATAAGGGTGTTGCAACAGTAGAAGAAGCCACTGAGGAGCCTCAACAAATAGAAGAATATGTTACATTACAACAAATAGATGAGGCCTTGTGTAAATCAAAGGTTACTTATGCAGCAATTGTTGCTAGTGTTACATCAAGTTCTGGTGTTGTACCTTTGACTGTTGTTCACCTGAGTGAGGAGATTTTTGTAGAGAAGCGAGTTGTTATTCTCCCACAAGCTGGGGGAAGTGATCCTATCATACCGTCAACTTCAGAACCACCAGTTATTGGAGAGGAGGAACATGCTGAGGTAAATTTTTAGGATATCTCCTCTGATTCAGAAAGAACACCATCCCAAGAGGTAGAAGCACCCGAATGGGAAGAAAATCTAAAGAAGGTAGAAGAAGACCCGGGTGAAGAAGAAAAGGAATTTGAAGTTGGGATTTTACATATTCAACAGATGGAACTTGATGATGTTTTGACAAAAGAAGAACAAGATGAATTAATGGAAGATGCACAAAAGCCAGCTGATGAACGAGTTGCCCAAGAAGAAGAACATAAAAGAAAAATTGATGAGTCATGAGTTGAGCAGGGATGAAATGCAACTATGAAAATAAACCTACTACAAATTAAACTAATTCTGGTGATAGGAGCTATTCTATTCAGGCAACAAGAACTGTGCAGAAATAATAAATTCTGAAACAAAAATTTAATAAATATAAAAAATGAAAGCCATACAAATTAATTATGTAACATGTAAATAAAATGCAGATTATTAATACATAGAAACATAATAATGCAATAAATAATTTATAGATTTTTAATACACAAAAACATAGTAATTCAAAACATAATAGATTGGAATTGAAACACACAAATGCAGACTATAGAAATTAGAGTATTTACAGTCCATCAACAGTTGGAGAGTGGGCACCCTTCCTCCCAATCAACCGATGGAGAGGAAGCTTACACAATTTTTGAAAGAGACTTCAAGATTTTTCTCCTGGTAATAATATTAAATAGGATTTTATTCCTTTCTTTCTACCAAGATGATATTATAGATGTGTGTTTATATAGTTGGACACATCAATAGAAATATGCCTTGTTGTTTACAATTCAATGAATGAGGTAAATCAGCTAGCTAAAGAAAGACTTTGATTTCCTCATGGTCAATATTCCCTTAACAAACTAAACCGATTTATTGGCAATATGCTAGTCATGCTATTACTAACCTAAATTTCTATAATAATCATGCCTTGGTATCAAAATATTATAACATAAAATAACCACGACAATTTATTGGTACAAAAAATTTAATAATTTGGAGAGGAGAGTTGATGTTGTATAGTTGGTAGTTGCAATTCGTTTGCCTCAACTTGTGGCAAGTGGCTGGAGTAAATACATGCCATATTCTCGTGAAGAAGTTGACATGAGGTTCCTATGAAGAATACGACATGAAGATAAGGAAGTTCCTATAATCTGTATGTTGCAAGCTTGATTTTCCAAAGGCTTGAAATCATAATGCTCGTTAGTAAAGACAAACAATAATTAATTTCTATATTTTATCCAAAAACTTATTAAATATCACTTATATATATTTAATGAAATGCAACATAGAATGGAAAAATGGTATGATATGAAACGGAAATAGAATGTGGGAATGGGTACAAAGGTGCATGAAATAGGCTGAAATGTGAAATAAAATGGGGCATAATTGGCTCTCATCATGCAGATTGGATCAGAGCCACGGATCCAAACATATATAGATATTCAGGTGGCTGATATACCTAAAACATACGGCATGTTGCTTATTCAGGACTTGATGAAAATTCTTGGAGGTTATCTTTCCATGGATTTCTCACATATGTGGCTCTCGTGGAAAGGAGTGTTAACCCAGATTAGGATAGAAAGCGGACCTTGATTGAAACATATGATCACGAAATATGATTGTACTAATGAGGTAGCGTATTTCAAAACTAAGATGGGAGTTTATAGGAGAGAAGAATAAATTTTGACCTTCTCACTGGTTAACCCTGAACACTCACAACCTTTGGAATGTAGTGACTATATGACCACTATTAATCACAAAGTTCTAACGAGAAAATTACAAGAAGATAGTTTAGTCTTAGGAGATGATGTTGATTTATGGATTTTGTTTCTCCCAAACTGGTGTAGGGTCCATTACCAAAGTCATTCTGAGTTGACATGTCAACCATGAGGTGACATGAGGTTCCTGTGAAGAATGTGATAGGAAGATAAGGAAGTTCATGTAATCTGTATGTTGCAAGCTTGATTTTCCAAAGGCTTGAAATCATAGTGCTCATTAGTAAAGACAAACAATAATTAATTTCTATATTTTATCCAAAAACTATATTAAATATCACTTATATATATTTAATCAAATGCAACATAAAATGGTAAAATGATATGATATGAAATGAAAATAGAATGTGGGAATGGGTAGGAAGGTGCATGAAATAGGTTGAAATATGACATAAAATGGGGCATAATTGGATCTCATCATGTAGATCGGATTAGACCCATGGATCCAAACATATATAGATATTCAGGTGGCTAATATACCTAAAACATACGACATGTTGCTTACCTGAGACTTGATGAAAAGTCTTGGAGGTTATCTTTCCTTGGATTTCTCACATATGTGGCTCCCATGGAAAGGAGTGGCAACCCAGATTAGGATAGAAATTGAACCTCGATTGAAACATATGATCACAAAATATGATTGTCTTAACGAGGTAGAGTATTTCAAAACTGATATGAGATTTTATAGGAGAGAAGAAGAAATTTGGACCTTCTCACTAGTTAACCCTGAACACTCATAGCCTTTGGAACATAGTGATGATATGACCATTGTTAATTTCCAAGTTCTAATGAGAAAATTACAACAAGATAGTCTGGTCTTAGGAGATGATGTTGATTTATGGAGTTTGTTACTCCCAAACTGGTGTAGGGTCCATTACCAGAGTCATTCTGAGTTGACATGTCAACCATGTGTAAATATTCTAAATCATTTATGTCAGTTAGGAGACAATCGTGAACCCCGCTTTAGAACACCTTCGAGCCAGTTCCCATTTGAATCTAGAGATGCAACTATCCTGATGAAGAATGATCATACCAAGGATGAATTCATTCCTCGTATTGTATAGACTGAGCTCTTATTGTTTGATTCACATAATGACTCTGAGAAATATCAAAAATTGATCAACACACCTACCCCTACTAATATTCCAATCCCCAAGGTATTGCTTGAAAAGATGACTAATTTTGGGAGTATTGATCAAGGTGAGGTGTAGGGAAAAGTTCCTTCACAAGTCTCAAATTTGAGTCAAGTACCCGATCAACATCATTTGCACCAAACTCCTGAGCCTGATATGCTGAACCAATCCAAGCTGCCAGTTATTTCTCATAAATAAACACCCACGACTTGCCCCAATAAGGAAATCCTAACCCCAGACCAACTTTGGACCCTTAAATTTGATGGCTTTAAGTCTAAAATAGGGAGTGGAGCTGGAGTTGAACTAACAAACTTGAAAGGATAAACATATTTTTCTTCTTACATATTGCAATTTGATTGCACTAATAACATTGAAAAATATGAAGCACTTGCTAGATAACTAGTGTTTGTGCATCAGAAAAAGATCATAGCGTTGATGGTCATGGGAGACTCTGAGGTAATTGTTAAACAAGTTTGCAATCAATATACATGTTATAATAAGAGTCTGGTTACATATAGGAACATGGTATGGAGTCTGATAGAAGACTTTGATGCTTTTGGAATCAAATTATTTCCTAGAGAAGATAATCAGATCATAGATGCATTGGTTGTTGTTGCGAGTACTTTGGAGCCCATGCAGGATTCCAAACTAAAAATATTCTCTATCAAATTAGTGTCCATCCCTGTTGTTCTTGACAACGTCAAAAATTTCCAAGTGTTTGAAAATGACCAACATATTCTTGCTTTCCTTGCAAGTTCAGAGGTGTTTGATGGTCAGATCATTAATGAATCTGACCGAGATCAAGTAGATAGGGATCTAGAAAATTTTGATGCAGAAGGCATAATGAACCTCAAATCTAATAGCATTCCTAAAGGAATGGTGGCATTGGAAACAATCTTTGATTTTGATCCTCGAGCTCATGAAAAAGTGCCTACAGATACTGAAGGAGGGAAATATGAGTCGTATAACTTGGCAGACTTAGGGCTAGAGGAGAACGTGTTTATTGATAAAAATTGTCCCAAGGAAGTCAGAGAAAAAAACTTAGGAGTACTGAAAAGAGATTGCAACAATAGCCTGGGGATATGAATATTTAAAGACTTTCGACACTACAGTGATCATGCACACCATCCCACTAAAATTTGAAGCAAATGTGTTCCAAAAAAAGCAACACCTAGTTAATGCTCTCATCAAACCTTTGATTCTTAAAGAGGTACATAAGTTGCAGTCTGCAAGGAAATTTTTTCCAGGAAGGCATTCAATCTGGGTTGTTAATCTAGTCCCTATTCGTAAGAAGAGTGGGGAAATTAGATTATGTGTCGACTTCAAAAATATGAATAAAGCTTCAGAGAAGGACAATTATCCACTCCCTTCCTTCGATGAGGTGCTAAAAATAGTGAATGGTTCACAAATGATGTCATTCTTGGATGGATATTTAGGATATAATCAGGTATTGGTCAATCATGAAGATAGAATGAAAACTATCTTCACTACCAAGTGGGGGAAATTTTCTTATTGAAGGATATTGTTTGGTCTCATCAACGTCAGGGCCACATTTCAATGCACAATGGATGTGGTATTCAAAGATCTAGTAGGTAAATGCATTATCATCTACATGGATGATTTAACTGTGTTCTCAAAGAATAGAGAAGACCATGCTATAGACCTATCAAAGGTCCTTCAAAAGTGCATAAGTTAGGGTGTGTGTCTCGGTCCGAAGAAGCACGTATTCGGGGTTTCAGAAGGGAAGCTCTTGGGTCACATAATATCAGAGTGAGGAATATCAATTGACCCTGATCAAGTGGAGTCCATTCTCAAGTTGACCATGTCAGGCAGTAAAAATGAAATGAGATCTTTCTTCAGAAAGATAAATTTTGTAAGGAAATTTATAACTGGGTTCATAGAGATCGCCAAGCCTTTCAATGAAATGATGAAAAAGGATGCTAATATTGAATGGAGTAATGATTCCAAGGCTTCCTTCACACAAATCAAACATTCTATTACAGAGGTTCCTATTCTAACTAGTCCTGATTACTCATTGCCTTATTATATTTATTCATTCATGTGTTATTGTCTTGACACAACAAAAAGGTGAGGGAGATGAATGAACTATTGCTTTCATGAGCTCTCCATTCAATAATGTTGAATTTGGGTATCCCCCTTTAGAAAATAAGGCTTTTGCGCTAGTATGAGTTGTTAAGAAGTTCAGGCACTATATCCTCCACAGTCAAGTCATTGCTATAGTTCTTGACCCTGTCGTAAAGTCTCTTCTGATGCAAAGTGAATTGGGAGAAAGGAGGGGGAAATGGATTGCCACTCTACAGGAGTTCAACCTTGAGATACATCCAATGAATTTGGTATTAGGAAAAGTCCTCTCCAAGGCCATAGTAGATGTAGATCCTAATATTACATGCCAGCAGTACACAGTGCAATCGTTCACAAATGACCCCTAGTATACAGACCCGATTTCTCTATTGTTGAATAATAAGTGTCCTGATGGAATGAGTGCTACACAGAAGGAGGCATTAAGAATTAAAAGTGCTCATTATATGATCAAAGGAGGAGATTTTTTAAGAAATAAATTTGAAGGTATCTATCTACGTTGTTTGGATTAGCAACAAGAAAAACATACCATTGCAGAATTTCATGGTAGATATGGTACTGGATATGGTTCTGCTGACACTTTAACGCACCAAATTTTAAGATTAGGATTGTATTGGCCTCATGTGTTTTGAGATTCCCACCAACACATTAGGACATGTCACACATGTTAAAAATTAGAATCGAGAGAACACAATCCAATGATGCCCGTACAACCTGTTTATGAGGTAAGACCATTCACCCAATGGGCATTAGATTTTGTTGAGGTGATTAATCTAAATTCTTCTGCAGGTCACAAGTTCATTTTGACCACGATGGATTATTGTACATGTTGGATAGAGGTGTAAGCTTGTAAAAACTACACTATTGATGTCGTGATCAAGCTCCTCGATGAATGTATCATTACCAGGTTTGGAGTACCATTTTCTTTGGTATGTGATAATGACCCTTCTTTCTCTTCTGCTTAGTTCATTCAATGGGAATTTGAACACCATTTTTTGTAAAGTATTCCTCTAATTACTATCCATAGGGGAATGTGGTAGCAAAGTCTACCAATAAGAATTTACTGGAAGATATTAAAAAGTTGTTAGAGAGTAATCCTAGTGATTTCCACACACAACTCATATTTTCCTTATGGGTAGATAGGACTAGAATCAAAGTTGCTTTAGGGAACTCGCTGTTTAAATTATTCTATGGCCAAGACCCAGTCTTTCCTATCACGTTGGCCTTTTTGTTGCACCAAAACATCAACCTATCAATGCCTGATACAAGCGTCAGTTAAGATCCATGAGAGGCCGTTAAACCATGTCATGAACCTGAAGGGAGATGCTAGCGGTTAGTCCAACAATCCCCCCTCAGTCTCACCCGAGGGGTTTGAACCCATGACTGTCTTTGATACCAATTGTTGGCCTTGTCGTTGCACCAAAATATTGACCTACCAATGCCCGATACAAGTGTCAATTAAGATACATGAGAGGTGGTTAAACCATGTCGCAAACCCGAAGGGAGATGCTGTTGGTTAGTCCAACATATCCATCTATAGATACCTATTTTTCATTTCATGCAGCAATTTTATTCTCAACATGATAGGATAGAGGCTCAATTAGCTAATCTACTCAACTTAGAAGAACAAAGAGATACTGCTTTATAGCAGTTTTCCAAACATCAAGTTATTTTCAAATGCCGGTTTGACAAAAGAGCAAAAATCACAGCTTTTAGAATATTAGACATGGTACTGTTATGGGACAAAGCCAAAGAAAGGAAAGGTGACCACCAGAATTTTGATTGGCTTTGGTTGGGTCCATATCAAATAGCTGAAATCCTTGGTGAGAATATTTTTTGGTTAAGTACTTTGACAGGATAACCTGTTCCCTTTCTAATCAATGGATAATTTCTTAAGCACTATTTTGGCCCATGAAGGCCTTATCCTTTGGTTGATTGTATATATGTAAAAAAAAAAATTCTTCTCATTTTTTTGGGTGTTTTTGTTTGTGGTTTGTGTTTTTTTTGTCTTTCTTTGTCTTGTTTTGTTTCTGGGGGTTTTCATTTTCTCCATTTTAGAGTGATGGGTGAAATTATTTGAAGCATATTGAAGGTAATATGAGAGAAATTGATTTAGGTGTTTTTAGGCATGTTTGTTGGGCTCTTTCATTTCGAAACCTATGCTTTATTGATATTCCAATGATAGTTCAAAAAGTTGGTAACAAACAGGTATATTGGAAGTTTAATCTCATAAAACACGGTTGAATCTTTCACAAATTAGATAAACTCATCTGACATCATAAAGACTTATTCATTTTAGGGTGATTCTATTCACAATTTAGGTGAAAAATATGAGTCCTAACATTGTCATGATGTCCACCGTAGTTCTCAACCCACTGTTCAGATTACTATGTCTGAAGTATTGAGGAAAGATAACAAAATCATTGATCCAGTACATCCAATATATATAAAAAGAAGAAACAAAATTATTGAATAATGGTAAACTCGGTATAATAATGGTAATTCATGTATCTCTATCGGGGCTATGGATGCTTGGCTGGTAGTAGAGAAATACTTTGAGAGAACTAGAGGTATCTTCGTCGGGGCTATAGATGCCTAGCTGGTAGTAGAGCAATGCCTAGGATATCATTGCAAGATAATTAAAATGGCTCAACTCACGTAGATTGAATCTTAATGCAATTGCTTGACGATAGATAGGCTCTTTTTGGAAAAGGATGCACCATACAGGCACACACTCAGATTCAAATTTGTTTTTTTTGATCTACATTTGAGATTCCAGCTCAACCTTGTTTCCTGTAACTAATCATACTTAAGTTGAAATATTGCTAAACTAGAGGTTTTGGGTGACTGAATTCTTTAGTGTGCTAAAAATGGGTAAACCATTTTCCCAGCCGAGTTGCCAATTGTTATGCCTTGCATAAGTACCCCATTTTGTTTGGTCAAAATGGGTCCCCCTTTCTATTTCTTCTTTTTTCCTTGGTTCTTTTTGTTTTTTGGGTTTAGGTCTTGGGAAGGAACATACATTTGTTCCTTTTCACAAGGTCGGGCCCTATTCCTTTCCCGAGCCTAACCCCCCTATTTTTTCCTTGCTCGTTTTCTTTTGTGTTCTTGCGGGCTCGAGTCATGGGTCGACACTGGCCCTTGATTTTCTCATTGGGTGCTAGTTCCTTCCAATTTCTCATTCCCGATTTATTTTTTCCTTGTTTGTTTGTCTTCGGTCAGGGTCGTGTATCGGGTGGGAAACAGAACCAAGAACTTTCCAAAGTTCTTGTTCCTGTTCCTTACCTGATCCCTGGGGTTTGACATCTTCTTGGTTCTCATTTTGTTCTTGCGGGATTGGACTTCGGGTGGTGATTGAACTTTGGACTCTTCAAATTTTTGGATCCTTCCAAAGTCTCGATCTCACCCTCCATATTGTTTCATTTGTCCCTCGGGATTGGCTCACGGACTTGTGGTTGAACTTTTCACCTTCTGAGGGTTCAATTTCGTTCCGTGCCCCGACCCTGACTTACTCTTTCCTTCTTTATTATACTTGGTAGTTATGAAATTGCATGAAATTCGAGGAGAAACCGACCTACCATTAATTCCTTAAAGGCTTGCACGCATGAATGGGTTTTAAACTTAATCTCTCCTCGGTTCCCATTCATTCTATTTTCAAGAGTTTGAGTGAGAACTAGATCGACGAGGAGCTAGGGTTCGACATTTTGGCACAATTCATCAGCTTGCTGCCAGAATATTTTGGTGTGTTTGAAGGTAGCTTCTCTTTTTTCCTTTTTATGTCTTTGTGTTCTTGTCTTGCAGGTTTGGTTGCTTGTTCCTCCCATTTTTTTTGTTTTCTTTCCCTTGTTTCTTTTTTTCCCATTCAGTTCTTTCTTTGCTAGTTTGCGTTGTCATTTGCACCACTTGGTGCATCTCCTTTTTGCATTTGAATCCAAGTTGGATCCGTTCTACATTATTTTTGCTTCCCAGTGTCATCCTTTCATATTTTGGTTGTGATATTTTCCATCTTGCTTTGCCTTATGTTTTTTAGGGTTTCGTTCTGTATTCGGTCGTCGTACTTTAAATTGTCATTTTTGGAATTGCAGACCATTTGACATCGAATTTTGATCCACAACCCGGTCCTCAGGGCATATTGTTGAAAAATGTCATATTTCTTTCTTCCTCGATGATCCATCATACTCTTAAGTCCCGCTTTCACATTGGGGTCAAGAGTTAGGAAGGCACTTATGTTTGTTTACTTGTTGACATCGGTTCTTTCACTTGCCTGATCCCCACATTGCTATTAGGATCGAGGATCGTACTACTACCTTAACTTTGATTTAAATTTGATAACTAAGTGATTCTTCTATGCCCAGGGCTTGACCCCCGCATTGTGATCAAAATCGAGGGTTATTTTGATACTCAACCCATTAGTTTGCCAATTTCTTTTTCCAAACAGTAGATCGATCCCGAGTCCTGCTTTCACATTGGGTTTGGGACATAAACTTGACAAGTCCCCAACATTCCTTTTGAGACTCATTTTGTCGAGGACTCGAGGTTCGACACCTGATTTGCGCTCGAGGTTGGAACTCAAGAATAAACTTACAACTTTTTTATTCTGACTGAGTCTAATGTCTTTCCACGGTCTAATCCCGAATCCAATAAATATTTTGGGATCAGACCATGGGTTGATACCTGACTTAGTTAATATCAAATGCTTAAGGCTCAAACCAAGCCTAAGACCCAATCACAGTTCTTGAACATTACGGAGTCGGGCTCTGAGATAACACTGAACCTTTTCTTAAACATTGGTCTGGTTCTAGATGATGACCCGATCCCGACTCCTGATCATAAAGAAAAACTGGATTGTGGGTCCATAACTTAACACATTCTCTAATATGGGTCTGGTATCTTTCCACAACCCAATCCTGAACCTCGATAGAACACAGTTTTTGAATAAAATTGTGATGCAGGAGAATCCTTGGTTCTTGGAAATCTTGCATCAACCAAAAATATTTTCATTCAATTTTGTTGTTGTTTTATTCTTGTTCAAGTTCAAGTTGGTAAATCTAGTATTTCTTTGTTCTTTCTCACCAGATCTCAGCTACCTATGGTTTCATCGTGGACATGTTCAATTTCCTTATTCCAAGTTTTCAGCTTGATTGGATCTTTTTCTAGCAATTTATCGCTTCTTGATTGAGTAACAATTTTGGGAACTGGCCTCGGAATAATTTCAAAACCTAGCAACTAGTTTGATCGATCGCAGATCCTTCCCGTAACTTGCAAATCCTCATGGTGTGTTTCAAATTGTACCATGGATTGGCCCCGAACTTAATTTTAGGTCCACACTTCATCATGCACATCTACTATGGAAGAAACTAAAACTTGAGGCCGACCTGTTCTTGCACACGATACGTTTCCTTCATTGGAGATTGTAATCATCTTTCGCCAACACGGATATGATATAAAGCTTGTAATGGATCATTAGGATAACAGTGAATCAAGATCATGTAGATTAAGATGTATATAGAATTTGATTTGTAATATTTTTGCTTGCATGTATGAGCACTATATTTTGAGCATATTGTATTAGGCCTATGAGTCGAATCTATAATCCCGAATGTGGCCGATAGTATGTAATCGACGTTTCTGATAATAAGAATATTTTTATCTTCATTTTCCTCTAGTTTTTGTGTTGCTTTTGTTGTGTTACTCTAGTTGCATGATCTGGATTGTTCTCTTTGAGGACCCTCCTACCGTGACTTCATCAATTGGTTTCAGAGCGAGATTCATTCCTTGTGAAATTGTCAAAGTTTGTGCAGTCTTGTTGAACATTTTTTGTGGGGTGGCAGACTGAGGATTCGACCTACAACTGTAGAATACTTGTGTAAATATGGCAAGAAGAATAAATGGTAGAGGAAATGGAGTGCGTGGAAATGCAGATCCAACTATAATGGAGATGTTGAGAGGAATTGTTACTAGATTGGAAGTAGTTGAAATGGCCTAGAGGAGAGGTCAACCAGTTGATGATAGGAGTGATGAAGAAGTAGAAGAATAAGGAGAAGTTGCAAGAGAAGAGAAGCCTGGCCTTGATGGGGGAGAAGAAAGGTTCATAAGAGCCCTAACCAGAGTGAACAATAAACGACATTTCAACCCACTGGATTATAATGGTAAGTTGGATTTAGATGAGTTGCTAGATTGGATAATAGAGATGGAAAATTACTTTGATTTTGAAGGTACCCTAGAAGATAAGCAGGTGAAATTTTCTTTACAAAGCTAAGAGGACATGCATCCCTTTGGTGGGAACATTTGTAGACAGATAGGAAAGGTGAAGATAAGATCATGGGATCAGATGGTGAATAAGCTGAAAATAAAGTTCATGAATGTTGACTATCAGATCAGTTTGTTCAAGAAGTTGTAGAATCTGAAACAAAAGGAATCAAGTGTGACATAGTATATTGAGGAGTTCTATAAGTAGAACATCATATCTGGACATTTAGAGGATGAGATTGAGGAAGTAGCCAGATATGTAAATGGTTTGAGGTCATCTATACAAGATGAGATTATTTTGATTAAGTCGTTGAGTGTGGAAGAAGCATATCAATGTGCCCTAAAAGAAAAAGAGAATCTAAACAAAAGAAATTAGTAGAGACAGAGAAGAAGAGGTGAAAGATTTCAAAAAGGAAGGATTTTTATTGGAGGAGGAAGAGGATCTTTTCCAGATTAGAACAAGGATAAGGAGGTCAATAATAATGAGATTTCATACTGAAGAGATGATGGAAACCCTTATTGAAGAGGAGGATATGGTGGTTACTGAAATGAAGGATATAGAAAAGATGATAGAGGACAAGAGAAAAGAGTATTCATGGGAACTTGTTTCAAATATGGTGGAGAAGGACATAGAGCCTTTGAATGCAAATAGGGAGAGACAAGCAGAAAGACTAGGAACAATAGAAGAACAACCTTTATTGAGGAGAATCATGTTGGATCACCTAATCAACTAGAAGAAGGAGAAGTGTTTGTAAATAGGAGAGTACTATGTCAAAGTGAATTGGAGAAGGAACCATTGCAGAGAAAGAACTTGTTTCAAACTAGATGCAAGGTAGCTGATAAATGTTGTAAAGTAATCATTGACAGTGGAAGCTCAGAGAACCTGGATTCTGAAGAAATGGTGACCAAATTGATGTTGGAAATATTGAAACACCTGAAGCCCTATCAAATAGCTTGGATTCAAGATGACCATAATATACTAGTAAGTGAACAATGTTTGGTGAAATTGAAGATATGAAATTACCATGATGAATTTTTGTGTGATATCATGCCTATGGATGTATGCCATATTTTTTTGGGAAGACCTTGGCAATATGATAGATAGGCTATTAATGATGGAAAGAAGAACATATATACTATTGTTGCTAATGGGATGAAGAAAACTTTGTTGCCATTGGAGGATGTCCCTAAAGTTGAGGTTTGTACCAATGCTAGAAATTATTTGGTTGATGGAAGGAGATTTTTGGATGGATTGAGACATGAGAACTTGTGTTATACCTTGGTGCCTAAGAAGGTGGAAGACTTGAAGAATGTAGAAGGACAACCTAAGGAGATAAAGGAATTGTTGGCAAAATATGGAGCTATCATTTCAGATAGTTTACCTGATGGATTGCCACCTGTAAGGAGTATTAGTCATTGCATGGATCTAATTCCTAGAGCTAGTTTACCTAATAAAGAAACACATCGGATGACATCGGTAGAGAATGAAGAATTGAATAGACAAGTGCAAGATTTGTTGAGAAAAGGTTTAACTAGAGAAATCTTAAGCCCTTGTGTCGTACCTGTAGCGCTAGCACCTAAGAAGGATGGAGAATGGATGATGTGTACAGACTCTAGAGCTATAAACAAGATCATAGTGAAGTATAGATTTCCTTTTCCCCAGATGGATGACATTATGGATTGTTTGAGTGGAGCTAAATACTTTACAAAGATAGATTTGAAGAGTGGATATCATCATATCAGAATCAGAGAACGGGGTGAATGGAAAACAAAATTCAAGACAAATGAAGGATTGTATGAGTGGTTGGTGATGCCTTTAAAACTAACAAATGCACCAAGTACTTTTATGTGGTTGATGAATGAGATATTGAAAAAATTCTTGGGTAAGTTTGTGGTTGTCTACTTGGACGACATCTTGATTTTTAGTAAGACTAGAGAAGAACATTTGTTACATATAAGACAAGTTTTGCAGAGGTGGGAAGAGTAGTTGTTGATAAACATCAAGAAGTATAGTTTCATGAAGGAAGAATTGGTATATCTTGGGTTTGTGATATTTGTGAATGGATTGAAGATGGATCTTGAGAAGGTAAGAACAATTTTTGAATGACCTACACCTGAAAGCATTGGAGAGGTAAGATCATTTCATGGATTGGCTAGTTTCTACCAAAAGTTCATTAGGAATTTTAGTTCTATTTGTATTCCTATGATAGAAATAATGACAGGAGATAGGAAGGATTTTAGATGGACATTTGGAGCAAACAAAAGTTTTGAGTTGTTAAAACAGAAGGTGACTGAGCAGCTTGTGTTGGCTTTACTAGAATTTAGTAAGGTATTTCAGGTAGACTGTGATGCAAGTGGAAATGCAATTGGAGCAGTGTTGAGTCAATAAGGAATACCAGTAGCTTATTTCAGTGAGAAGTTGAATGATGCAAAGAAAAGGTATTCAGTGTATGATCGGGAGTTTTATGCCATAGTTCAAGCCTTGATGAAGTGGACACATTACTTTTTGTCTAAGGATTTTGTGTTGTACACCAATCATCAGGATTTGCAATACTTGAATAGTCAAGGTAAGTTGAATTAGAAACACATGAAATGGGTGGAATTCTTGCAAAGTTATACTTTCGTTTTGAAACATAGGAGTGGAAAGTCAAATAGAGTTGTTGATGCTTTGAGTAGGAGAAGGAATTTATTGACACATATGAGAATGGAAGTATTAGGATTTGATGAATTGAAGAACTTGTATAAGGAAGATCCAGATTTTGTAGAACCTTGGAGAGCATGTAAAGAACTGGTTTTGGAGGATAGAAGTCGATGGTTGGATTATTTCATTGAAGAGGATATGTTGTTCAGAGGAAATCAATTGTGTATACCCCGAAGTTCAATGAGGGATAGATAGATGAAAGAGAAGCATAGTGGAGGATTGGTAGGACACTTTGGAGCTGATAAGACAGTAGCATTGGTAAGTGAGAACTACTTTTGGCTATAGATTCATAAGGATGTTAGGAAATTTGTGTAGCGTTGCAGAGTTTTTCAAGTTGCAAAAGGAAGTAGTCAAAATATTGGATTGTATAAACCTTTGACAGTTCTAGAAAGACCTTGGGAGGATATCAGTATGGATTCCATTCTTGGTTTTTCAAAGACACAAAGAGGTAATGATTCTGTATTTGTGGTGGTAGATAGATTTTCCAAGATGGAACATTTCATACCTTGTAAGAAGACAATAGATGTAATACATGTAGTGGACTTGTTTTTCAGAGAAGTGGTCAGATTGCATGGTTTTCTTAAGAGTATTGTTTCAGACAAAGATACAAATTTTGTTGGTTACTTTTGGAGGACACTTTGGAAGAAGTTGAAGATAGATTTGAAGTTCAATTCTACTTTTCACCCACAGATTGATGGACAGATAGAGGTAGTGAACAAGAGTTTAGGAAATTTTTTGAGATGTTTGGTTGGAGAAAATACCAGAAGTTGGGATTTATCCCTTGCACAATCAAAGTTTTCCTACAATAATTAGTGAACAAGAGTACCGAAAAGAAATTTTTTGAGATTGTTACTGGAGTTCATCCTAGAGGTATATCAGAATTGTGAGACATTAGTAAATAAGATAAAAGGAGTGCAAAAGCAGAGGAATTTGTAGAACATATGAAGAAAGTACATGCTCAAGTAAAGCAACAGTTGGAAGATATGAACCAAAAATATAAGGAAAAATCAGATGAAAAGAGAAGACATAAGGAGTTTGAAGTTGGAGATGAAGTGATGGTGTATTTAAGGAAGGAAATATTCCTAGTTGGCACATACAGTAAGCTCAGGATGAGGAATTTTGGACCCTATAGGATTTTGAAGAAGTTTGATTCAAGAAATGCCTATGAAGTAGAGTTACCAGATGACATGGGTATATCACCTATATTCAACATTGCAGATCTATATCAGTACCATGAGAAGAATTCAGTGAAGACAATAAAACAAAATTGGAAGAACAGCTTCCTAAACAACAATCAAATGGAATAAAAGAGATTTTTGATGTCAGAGATGGGACAAAGACTTGTGGAAGACAATAAAAAGAATATCTGGTGAAGTGGAAAGGTAGACTAGTGGAGGATTCTTCTTGGATTTCTCAAGCTCAGGTAGACCATATTGGTTTTCCTTTGGCCCCAGCAAAGTGAGGGACTCACCTTTCATTAACCCCGAATGTTTGATGCAGGAGCATCCTTGGTTCTTGGCAATCTTGCATCAACCAAAAATATTTTCATTCAGTTGTGTTCTTGTTCTTGTTCAAGTTGACAAATCCAGTATTTCTTTGTGCTTTCTCACAAGATCTTGCATACCTATGGTTTCATCGTGGACATGTTCAATTTCCTTATTCCAAGTTTTTAGCTTGATTGGATCTTTTTTCGGCAAGTTATCACTTTCGAATTGAGTAACAGTTTTGGGAAGTGGCCCCAAAATAATTTCAAAACCTAACAACTAGTTTGATCGATCGTGGATCCTTCTCGTAACTTGTGGATCCTCACGGTGTCTTTTGAATTGTACTATGGAGTGGCCCCGACCTTAATTTTAGGTCCACATTGCATCATGCACATCTACCATGGAATAAATTCAAATTTGAAGCTGACCTATTCTTGCACACGTTACGTTTCCTTCATCAGAGATTGTAATGATCTTTGGCCGATGCGGATGTTTCTTAACCCGCAAATATGATATAAAGCATGTAATGGATCATTAGGATAGCATTGAATCAAGATAAAGTAGATTAAGATGTATATAGAATTTGATTTGTAATATTTTCACTCAAATGTATGAGCACTATATTTTAAGCATATTGTATCAGGCCTATGAGCTAAATCTGTAAGCCTAGATGTGGCCGACTATATGCAATCAATGTTTCTAATAATAAGAATATTTTTATTTTCATTTGCCTCTAGTTTTTGTGTTTCTTTTGTTGTGTTACTCTAGTTGCATGGTCTGGATTGTTCTCTTTGAGTACCCTCCTACCATGACTGCATCAAATTGGCTAAGTCCTTTACAATGTTTCAACTTGGAGCCCAAAAATCATTAAATTGACATATTTAACTGATTTCTTTCTAGCTTAATGTTTATTTATTATGAATTCTTGTGTTATTATGTTATGAATATGTTTCTTTCTGTATCTAATAAGTGTCAGTAATGCAGGATATTTGACCAATGTTTGACTCGAAGAAGAGGTACCTATTGAGGGATTGTTTGCTGATCAGGAGACATCAGAGGTAGCATCAAAGAGAATTAAGGCCAAGAAATTGAAACCAAAATAATTGCCCTACACAATGAAGTACAAGTATCAAGGGAATCCAGTCCCATCAAAATTTGACTCCCAAGTTGTTAATATTATTGACACCTTGGTGGGGCATTTGAATTTGGATCAGTTTGTGAAAGACATTTTTTTAGGATGTTGTTCCATGAGCAAAAAGAATTACGAAATCAGGGTTGGCTCATGTAGCTTCCTTTCCTATTGCAGTGTAATGTCTTGAGTTTATTTTAACAGCTGCAAACGCATACAACCCCACTCAGAGACAATGCATTGATGTTGAGGGTAACATTATTATAGATTTGACTCTAGATATGATCATATTGATATTTGACTTCCCTCCTTACCCTAATGTCAAGATGATGACTAAGGCAGGGGCACTTGAGCTATGGAATAAGGATGTGGAAGGAAACAAACAACTTATCAACAAATGATGGTTGAAGAAGGAGAAGAAGTCAGTAAAGAAGTTGCCACCCAATCCAAAGAGGTCAGATTTCTCCCATGATGTGGGAGATATTATCACACTATTGGCCAAAGCATTTGGTAAATCTGAATCTCGCACTTTTGAGCATTGGATGTCTCCTTTTATCTATTTGATCTTAGAAGGGAAGCAGTACTTGGATTGGGGGCAGATTGTCTTAGACAATATTCATAACCAACTTCTCCAGGTAACACAGACCAAGACATTTTACATGTCTTCTTATGTTATTTATTGTGCAGCAAGAATTGGAAGGTTTCCTGGATTGAACACTGTAGGGTCAATGGAACAAGCCCCAAATCAAAAGAAGGTCTAGGAGCACTATGACCAATTGGAGATAAAGGATTCAAAAAAGAACTTCAAAAGAGTGAATGATGCTTTTTTTTATGTTATACTAAATCAACTGACAGGGGACATAGGCTTCAGATTATCCCCAAAATCTATGGCATTAATTTGATAATGGGGATATTGGTTCATTCAATACCCCAAGTCAACTTATTTCAAGTTATTTGGTTTTGATGACCATCCATTTAAATTACCTTGAGATGTTGCGGTGATAGGTGGGTTTTGATGGAATTTGCAAGGCAAGCTACTGAGGTAAATTTTGTTTTCTCTTCACAACATAGGATTTTTGTACATCCTTTCCCCTTAGAATTGGGGTTTTATTCTTGTTCTTCTACAATACTGGTCAAATCAGCCACAGAGGAGTTTTAGGCTTTGAATTTCCAGCAACACTTTTCTAGAAAACATTTTGATTTGAAGGGAAAAATGCATTCACTTTATCCTTCTGATTTTACTCATCATATTCCTCTTCTTGAGGATTTTTGGGCTAACCTTCAGGATCATTTTGAGGCTAGGAAAAGAGGTTACGAAAGGTTGAAAATTTCTTAGATGAGGGATTTTGAGGTCAAAATTGATATTCCTGATGATACAACAGATGATGGGATCACTCTTGATCCCAGGTATGATATTGACCAAGTGGATATGAAATCCTTTCCACCCATTAATTGGGTAGAAAAGGAAGTGACCAATATTACAAATATATCATGAGTAGTGGTGAACAGGAGATTGAGATGGATAGAACTCTGGTTGAAATAACCAAGGGCTCTGGTAACAAAGAAAAGAGGTCCTAGCTGTGAACCTTCTTCCTCTGCAGAGACCAAGCAATATAAGAGATTAAAGAAGGGTGTTGCAATAGTAGAAGAAGCCACTAAGGAGCCTCAACAAACAAAAGAAGATTTTACATTACATTAGATAGATGAGACCTTTCCTAAAGCAAAGGTTACTTATGTGGCAACTGCTGCTGGTGTTACATCAGGTTTTGGTGTTGTACCTTTGACTGTTGTTCACCTAGGTGAGGAGAGTTCTATAGAGAAGCAGATTGTTATTCTCCCACAAGTTGGGGGAAGTGATCCTATCATACCATCAACTTTGAAACTACTAGCTATTAGAGAGGAGGGATAGGCTGAGGTAAATTTTTAGGATATCTCCTCTAATTCAGAAAGAACACCATCCCAAGAGGCAAAAGCATCTAAATGGGAAGAATATCTAAAGAAGGTGGAAGAAGACCTAGGTGAAGAAGAAAAGGAATTTGAAGTTGGGAGTTTACACAGTCAACAGGTGGAACTTGATGATGTTTTGACAAAATAAGAACAAGATGAATTAATGGAAGATGCACAAAAGCTAGTTGATGAATGAGTTTCCCAAGAAGAAGAATAAAAAAGAAAAGTTGATGAGTTAGCTAGAGAAATGGAAGAAGCTAAAGCACGAAAAAAGGTAGAAGATGAGGCCTTGGAGATGGAAAGAAGAGTTGCACAAGAAAGGGATGAAGAAGAAGATATCTAAGATAAATAATTAGAGAATAAGAGGCTTAAAGATGAGGAGGAGGCTACTAAATAGGAGGAAGAACTAAAGAAGATAGAGGAGATAAAAGATTAGAACAAGAGGAAAGAGAAAGAAATATTGAAAAAGGAGCAAGAGGAAGTTCAAAAAGTTTCTTCTCAACAAACGGTTGGCACAACAACTTCATCCACACCTCCGAGCATTTGACAAGTCTCCACTCAACTAGCTGCACCAACTTGGTTGAAATTGAATTTAGAAAAGAGGAAACAAGTACAGCCCAATGCGTAACGTGGGAAGATATGAGGGCAAAAATTGATAAGGTGAAGGAAAAGAAGAAGGCTCATACAGTGCATTCAACTATACTTACTGATGAAGGAGATTTGGTAGCTGAAACTGCTACCCTAATTGCTGATAAAAATGATAAAGAGTTGCAGCCCAAAGATTATCAAATAAGTAATGTTAATCTGGGAAAGCACACTAGGAATCAACAGATGAATTTAATTGATATTGTTGCCACTTCTACCAAGTCTAAACTGATTAAAGATAAGTAGGAAAAAGATGAGCTTAAGGCTCAAGTGAATAAATGGAAGACTTATTGAAGGAGTTAATCTCATCTACTCCTGTGTAGCCCACATTGCCAGAGGTCCCCATTTTAATGAGTAAAAAGTAGGTAGATGATTTGAATGAGATGAAAAAGAAGGCCACATGGTTTGATAATTAGATTAATGTATTTAAAGATGATATGAATAAGTTTATAGATGAAGCCTTTAAGCATTATATCAGGGGACTTAAGTTGGTCAAATCCATAGAAGATTCCATGAAGGCATGGTGGGAAGAAGAGGAGAAACTCAAAGAATATCTTGGAAAGCTAAGGGTAATTGATAAAATTTATGATACGAAGTTGGTTCAGTCCTAGATTTTGGGTGAAGAGGATTCCCAATTTGTTGGAAAGTCTATTCATATCTCTTCTTTTATGTCATGGACTCTTATTGATCATAGGATAATCATTCTCAAAAGTGTTAATGAGATATTTGAACACGTAGGAATATATGAAGAAATTGTCTCAAGGTTCATTAATAAATTCTTACCTCCAGATCATAGGCTTGAATCGTTGGGGGACATCAAAGATGCATGGGAGGAATGGCTAGATATGATGCTAACAGAGGGATATATTGATGATTCTCCACTCATGGACAAATTTTTGGAACTTAGATGTGACTTGCGGTGGGCAACCAGGGATGTTGGTTAGATGAAAGTAGTTGTTGATGCAGTTGAAAGGAGATTTAATGAATTTGAGTTTAAAGTTGATTGGGTTGATGGTTCAAATGATGATGCAATGAAACAAGTTTTTTCCAATTATGATGAGTACCTTGAGACCCAATGTGAAGGTGATAAATAAAATAAATTGTTTTAATTAATTGGTGGACAACAATATTTTTTTGGGCAAATTTTTGAGTAAAGGGATGGCTAGAAATTAGAACTTGCCAGTCAGGAATGACTTATGGTAATAGAGCAGTGACCTAAATGAGGACTTGGAGTCCTGATTATTGTTGGAGCAGCAGTTGGCATGTCTTTTCAGCTGCAACAATTACAACAGACTGGAGTTATCTGAGTGTCCCTACAATTGTGGATCTGAAACCTCTAATTATGGATCGTAATTTTGGATGAGATGAATTGGTGTTTAATACGTCTATATGTATAATTTATCTCCATTTTGTAAAGGTCAGCTCATTGAAGCAAGGATTAGCCGCCTAAAGAGAGATCTAGGATAGTTTTATAGTTTTTGAGAAGCTTTTACAATTTTTATGCAAAGACACTTAGACATTTTTACAAGTTTTCAATACAGTTTAGGTTGTTTCCATAATGAATTTCAATGGTAATGTTAATGAAAAATAGTCATTTGTATTCTAGTGGATGTTGTGCATAAATGTCTCTTATTTGATGAAAATCAATAGAAGATTCTGAATCTGAGACTATTTCATTGAGTTATCTGTGAATGGAATTTCTTTGTGTTTGTTGATCTATAAATTTTAGTAATGAGCTGGTGATGTGTTCTGGTTTGATTTCACAGTTTAATAATGATGAATGATTGTATGTCTTGAATTAGCACTATGAATGAATGCAGTGGTATAGAGTATTCTATGGATTGTATCATTTTATGGTTTTAGTTATTTGAAAGAAATTCTCATTATGAAGTTCATATGTCTGAATAAAAGTAATTGACATTTATGTTTGTTGTCTTGAGCTCTGTTCTATATTTTTTTTCTATTTATTTACACCCCCAAACATTAATTTATTTGTATTATGTAGTTTTTACCCTTTACTAGTAGGCCACTGAACGACATCAACATAGTTGAGAACCAACTACAAAGACCTTGGAAGATAGGTGGCTATAGGTTATTTATCTTTTTCAGGATAAATAGAGTAGTAATACTCTACTTCAATTTTGTTTTTTTTATTTTGACCATCAATAGAACCAACCAACACCACCACAAAAATGTTGAGTGATAAATCACTTACCAACACTCCCATGCAGAGAAATAATCAAACCTTCTCATACCATGCCAAACTGCAACTATCTCATCTAGTACCACCCCAAAATCTAGGGTCTAGAAAATAGCCTTAAACGTAGCTCCACATAACCACAAGTTTTTCTTGATCATGTAAAACCTGCAAAACCACAGATCAATGCAAGTACAAAACATCCATTAAAGGAAGTAGTTCAGAAACTCCAGGCCCATTTCAAGCCAACTCCATAGCCACTAACATGCACATGCATCTAAGGGATACAAGATACTATAGAAGCTTTCAGATCATCCAATGATCAAATCCATAGCCTTCATGCAATCGAGGTAACATAAAACTATGCTTTCAAATACCAGGAAAACGAACCCAGCATAAGCACATTAATCCATGGATGAATGAAAAACCAAAATTCTCCATATCATGATGGAGCCTCTCACATACACACCCAATATGGAAGCTTTGTTGCAACACAACCATGAAGGAAACTATTCCACTCCATGCATCAAGATTATATCATTGCTAACTCACAAGCTTTAGGTCACATCATTTCAATATGACCAACTCAAGTTTCTCCATCTTCCCCATCCTTCATACTGCATGTTGTCTCTTGGAGCTAGAAAAAAAGAGCAATAATTTCTACAAACCAAAGGATCAATCCATTAGTCAATTCCTCCAGATTTCCTCAAGCCTGCCACAGTAAAAAATCTTCAGAGAAGGAATACATAGAACCAACAACACCAAGAACTCACACTTCCAAAAAAATTCTCTGATACCACTTTTTGAGAAATTTCATTATCTCATATCCATCCAAGATTAGCAGTGCCTTCGATAGCTTTTATTTTCTTAGATTGCCTCAAAGACACGTACTACTATGCCATAAATAAAAATAAGACATAGTTCATTTCCCACATTAAACCTTAGAGAAAATTTAATGCTAATTAAACCAGTTCCAACAACACCATTAACATATTCAACAAACAAAACCAACTACCATGAAATATGAAACAAACAACATGAACACACAAGATTTATGTGGGGAAAACCCTTTCGGGTAAAACACCCCACACTCCAAAAGCCCAGATTGCCATTCAACAAAAAAATACAGTTACAAATACAATTCAGGATATAAGCCTTTACAGAGCTTAACATCCTATTCTATCTGGAGGAACTCGACAACATAACCCCTTGTGCAATACATCTCCCTCACTCTCTCTAAATTTATTTGATCAACCTCTCAGTGGACTACAATCTCCACACTATTACAACAATCTTACAATATACAACACAGACTCACACTAAGGGAGATATTTCTTCCAAATGAACTATTGTGAGAGAGATTCTCTAACCAAATGTATTCAAAATGCTCCATATTAATCCAATATTCGTTCTGCATTCTAGACCAACCAAGAAACCAACTAATTCATTTCTTATACTCAACTATACACAAACTATCACATAAAAATTGGCATAACTTTTTTAGACCATCGAAGAGACTCTCTTCCATAACATCAAGTCTCTTTGATGTATAATTCATCTACCAAGTAATCATCACACAACCGTCAATAGTCAGCAACCAATCATCATTCTCCAGCTTGACACGGTTGGGTCCCACCATGACATTCTTCACAAGTTACTGATTCAACCTCATTGCCATATTGGGGAGACACCAATCACCTCCCACCGATACAATGAAGTGTCAATGTTCACTTTACAGCTTCAAGTCTATCAACTCATCGAAGATACATGGTTAAGAGTCCCATCGAAGTCCCTAAGTCTCACCGATGAGATTCATTGATCCATCGAGGAGACTGTCTTTAGAGTCTTGTCGACATAGTAACATCCCCTCAATGCAAGCTTATCGGCTTGTCCCTTGTGGTCCCCACCTCCATCGGCTTGTCTTTGCGATCGATAAGTCAAAGGTTTCCAAAACCTCATAACTCTCAACTTGTGGTTCTAGAGTTCCAATCCTCCATGATCTCACGACATTGCCACAACTATCAGACCATCGAGGAGACTCGAGGAAGATTACCTCTAATATAGATAAGTCACTTTGGCAGGCTTCACTCACATGCTCCGTCAGTCTCTCAGGGAGACTCAAGACATACTTCCACCGATAACACATTGTCACACCGAAGAAGACCCAAGGCTTCATATCGGGTTGTCGAGGAGACATGACTCTGATTCCATTCGATAACATGTTGTCTCACTGACGTAACACATAAAATCAACCTATGAAGACTTTATTAGACCATCGAAGGGAATATGAATAAGGTCCCTTCAAAACCAAACTATCAGGTTGATGAAACATCATCTGAATGCCAGTACATTTGAGGCACTAATTCTCAAAATTTGTATCATTGAGGTTTGTAGGATATAATGATCCCATGTGTGAATTGTATAAATGTGAGTTTTGATAATCAATTGGTATTGTAATGTTTTGATAGTTTGGTTGATTTAGATCACTCATGATGTATGAATCAAGTTTATATTCCATTTTTTTGTGTTTTTACCTTGTTGCAAAAGTGAACCTCTAAGTTTTTTTGGACCAATGGTATGAGTGGATGATGAAAAACATGAATTATGTGGGGGATGAAATTTATAAAGTTTTGGATAATACTCTTTTGACTATAGGTTTGATTGTTTTGATGTCATGGATAAAGGTTTCAATGAACCTGTAAATCTTTAAGGTAGACTTGTGACCTTTAAGATAAACTAGTCCACAAATGTGATAACTAACTTAGCCAAGTGCATAGAAAAGGATCCATTTCACACATAAAGTAGCTAAGTTAGGGGATTGGTTTGATAAATATCTAAGTCCAAAGTGTTGATGTGTCCAAAAGTTTCTAAAGTTGTTGGTGAAGTGGAATGTCAAATTTTATAAAGATGGATGAAATTTTTTGACCCAAAATTTTAACCTAAAAGGGACCTTCATTTTGCAAGACCACGATGGTGAGAAACATGCTATACCTCTAAAGTGATAATACCTCAATAACTCAATGATTTTGGTAAAATAGAACTTGGACTCAAATGTTTTTAATACTTTCCTAAGTGTCTCAATTATTTTGTGTTGGGGAGTTAATGTGTCTCAACAATAAGATCAATGTCTGGGGGTGTTCATTTGATTTAATCTTCAATTTAGTGGGATTGCTTCATTACCACACCAAAAAAGTCTTAATTAATGTTCAAACTAAAATATGTCTATGTCTAAGCAACCTTCATTCCAAAAAGTTCATTATGTTAAAATCAAGAAGCTAAGGCCATAGTTACCTATGTTAACTTTGGAAAGTGTGGATTTAGATATAAGTCCAAATATTTAGAAGCCTCTAAAGATAAAATCATTAGGGACAAGCAACAATATTAGGAATTTTCAAAGGTATCCATACTTAATCCAAAGGGTTTAAAATTTGACGAATCACGTTGATGTGTGTTTAAGATGTTTTGGAACCAAGCAATGTGTCAAACTAACTCACAAGCAATATAAAATCCCTAGCTCAAGTGGGTATGTATTTTCTTGGTGGGCTTACCTCATGCCTCGAAGGGATGATTTTACATAAAACTTGTGGAGAATTCAAAAGAAAAAGAGTCGATTCTCTTTAAGCCTTTTATGCCTTAACCCACAAATCATACTTGGTAAGTAACTTCTTGGAAGTAAATTCCAATGCACCACTTTAAAGACTATTTCAGAATTGGACTTGGTTGGCTACTAAAACAATGTTCTTAATGGCAACAAATTGTGAACACCCATCGTTACACTACCGTCCGCTAACTAATTTAGGCTCTTTAACCATTCCCATTCAACTTAAGGCGTGCGATTAGGTGCAGTACATTGTCACTCAAGGTTGAAGCTACTTTCTCTTGATTTTGCAACCTTTAATATAGCCCATCAGTAAATGTGCTTGCAAGAACTTAACTATGAATTCTGCATTACAGGATGTGTCTCATAGCAAGTACTCTCTTAAGGGTGACTCAAAGCAAGAAAGTACATTTGATTATTTCTCTTCACCCAATATCACACGAAGCGCAAGGGGAGTGGATACGTACTACAATTATAAACAAGCAAAGTACACTTGAGTGTTTCTCTTCACCCAAGGTCATATAAAACACAAGGGGAGTGGATACACACTACAAGAGTATTCAAGCAAAGCAAGAACTCATTATTTTTAACCCTGTATAGCAAAATGAATTCATTTTAAGCACCAATGGAAGTGTTTGTTTTTTTTGTCCAATTTTAAGCCAATATCACAAAATGAGGTTGTTTTGGGTCCAATTTTAACCAACTTTGAAAGTGAATTTTAAGCCCAATTGAAAGCTAGCTGTCCTAAGATTGTAAGTTTCAAAACCCAATGGAAATTTAGTGGTCCTAAAACATGAAGAAAAGTAGAATATGAGGGGTTATACCATCCCCTAAGCGTCAAAACACCTTTACAATAACAAGTTGGGGTAAATAATTTCCTAGTTTTTTCCCAAATCTGCAAAACCAGTTAACCTCACAAAACAAAACTAGATGTTAGTAAAGTATAAGAGAGCATATGAAGTTAAAAATTTAAAGCACATGCGAAAATTAGATCTTTGTTTTCTTTACCACTAAAAAGTGTTGTTGAACACAAAGGCATCATTGAAATTGAAAAGGGTGTTGCTATAATTGAAGTGTGTCACTCTATTGAAAGTTGGAAAGCGTCACTTCGTTGCAAACAGTGACAACAAAGGCATCGCTATATCAAAGGTGTCATCATTTTTAAATTTATGATAATTCCAAAAAAATGTATCACTATATTTAAATGAATCATTGGATTTAAATATGTGTCACTATAATTCTTGCAAAGGTGTCGCTATATGGCAACACATTACAATGGTGTCGTTGTATCCTTCAAAAGCATTGTTGTATCTGCAAACTCAAGAACATGAGAATCTAAAGAGAAATTCATTACATTAGATTAGTATAGCCCTCCTAGTGCCAAAATGTGACCAAAGTCATAATATGAACTAAATATGATAGATCCAAATGAATTTAAACCATATTTAATCCCCTAAGCAATGATCCCAATGAGATATTCAAAGTTTCAAAGACTAAGAACCCATTAAACTAATCATGAAAAAATGAAAACATAAAGGAAATGTATTCTAAGACCTCGAATCTTATCCCATTAGGGGAGTGGTGTCACATTGATGTGGAATGACAAGACTTCCCCAATCCCTTGGATAATATGAGCTATTCCAATCATTTTATTGATTAAAATAGATGAAACTGATGAAATATGAACGAAAAATGGTATAAAACTAGTTTAACGTGATGAAAATGAGTGCTAAATGCTAAAATGCTTGATGGGGATGGATGAAAGCTATGCTAAATGGAAGCCATTAATGGATGCTTAAGATAATATGGATGAAGATTAATCTAAAATACTAACAAATGCTAAATATGGATGCAAGTGAATGTGAGTTTCAATAGCATAACTTTTCTATCAAAATATGGATCCATTTCTCCAAATGATGAAGTATTTATGGGAGAGAAAATGAAGAATTAAGGGCTCAGATTGATTTGATCTATCAATGGTCAATATGAAAAGGAGGGTGAAACATGGATCAAGGATGAGAATCAAAGATCACATGGATCAAGAAAAACACCAGATCTATCAATGGTCAATATGAAAAGGAGGGTGAAACATGGATCAAGGATGAGAATCAAAGATCACATGGATCAAGAAAAACACCAATGGATGAGAATGATTCAAACCAACACACTTTGTAACAACTTTGAAAGTTTGTTACAAAGTTTGTTTGGAAAGAATATTCCATTTTTTGGAGCCAAATAGAAGAATATTCCCTATACAAGTGGATGGGAGGGGAAATTAGTAATTTAGTAATTAAAACTAAATTTTGATTGTGCAAGATGAGGAATAATAGGATATCCATTAAATAAGTGACTTATTTAATAAGAAATGGGGGAGTGACATTTAATTAAATTATTTAGATTATTTAATCAAATGAGAGGAGATAAAGGAAGTGGTTTAAATTAAATAATTTACATTAATTAATTAAACTAGATAAAATTTTAGTGTGAGAGGGTAGGAATTAACCTAATTAGATTAATTAGGTTAATAGATGAAAATGAAGCATTTAATTAAATAACTAGGTCAATTTAATCAAATAGGTGAAAAGAGGATGAAATTCAAGATGAAACAATGTTAGTGATCAAATTAAAGTGTGTAGTATAATTCAGGTCATTTTTAAGTGTCTATAGTTTCCTTGTCTTATCTATTGTCTTAGTAGTTTTTGATGTAATGACATTTTGATGTAAAGGGTTTTGGGTCCCTTCACAACCGGTTTTTCCCTATTAATCAAAAAAATGTTCACAACAAATGCCACTTTGCAAAAATGCCCCTTCGATCAATTTTCAGTCCTTATTCACTTGTAAATTTGCACATACAAAGAGAGAAGAAAAATATTTATTTTTGGGTGAATGGTGGTTTTCCTTAGTCAAACCCCATGTTTGATAATTAAACCTTCATATTGAAATAATGATAAATGGAAGGAATTCATGAATGAACAAAGCTTGTTACAACTCACCAAACCCTTAATGGCTTCCCTTAGAGGATTGAAGTCTAACACATCTCTCTAAGGCTTGGATCTTGCATGAATTGGCTTGATTGATTGCTTGATTTGATGCTTGAATGCTTGAAACCTACATCACAATGTTAGCTCCAAAACATGACATGAATATGCATAAACTTTGACATGATTCTATGATCTTGATTGTTGCTATAGATGACTGATAGATCTGCTCTTTAATTCTCTTGAAAATAATATGTGTTCTTGTGAAGTTCACCTCTAGCTTGTTAGATTTAAATTGATAAAATAACTATATTTATAGGAGTTTATCTAATTTCCCAAAAATTAAATTCCACAAGCCAACATTTGAAACTTGAATTTGGATCATTGAAATGCCACCAAAAAAATATTTTAAAATGGGTACTGGCACTTAAAGGGGACCCATTCTCCCTTGGGCGAATGGGTCCTAGGACCTAAATCCAAGACACACAATTTTCAAGGTGTTTAAATTATTGTTGGCAATTGTTTAATGTAGGTTTCCCTTTTGGAAAATGAGAATAATAAGGATTTGAAATGCATAATTTGACAAATTAGAAGCTTAATTAAGTCCAATTAATTAAGGGGATGCAAAAATAGTGTGAAATTTTAAAGTTATACAATTTTATACACTACGCTTTGTTGAGTTTAATAATAAAATATATTCTATTTAAAACTAGTTAATCTTAATGTAGAAGTAGAGGATTTTTTTTGGCTAATATACCTTAGTTAAATTGGTATTTGGATGCAAGGGTTTTGCATGGATGCTAGTGCAACATGTTGCCATCTTGCACAACCTAAAAATACAATTGTTTTCCCCAAAAATTATCACCTACACATACAAAAAAAATAAAATTAGTGTGAGATTACCAATAACTAGAAGTTTATAAGATCAAACATGCATAAAATAATCTATTGAAAAGAAGATAAAAATGAAAGAAGATATCACCAAGATCCCAAGTAGATGGATATCTCCATCCAAATAAAATTATAGTTATAAATAACAAGAAAAGACGTTTGGACTATTTAGGGGCTCGCCTCAGTCAAACCCCTATTTTGGTGTCTCTATCTCCATGATAGCCAATAGATATATAGATATAAAAATAGTGTGTGGGGGTGTTCCTATCTTGAATGTGTATTAAGATAAATGTGAGTTTAATAGTGAAAATTAGAATAAGAGGAGATGTGAGAACCCCAAGGTGCTCATGGGAACAACAAGAAAGAAAATTGAAATAATAATAACAAATAAAAGATGAGGAAAGACATAACAATGAATGAGACCAGTATCACCTAGTTAAACTTGAGGAAAACAATTGTAGAAGTGCAGTGTACTCACATGGAAGAACCAAAGCTAAAAATGAGTGTACTCACATGGAATAAATCTAAGATGATCATAATAAATATGGTAAATTAGTGCAAAGCCACCAAATTGAATAGCTATTTTTGCAACACAAATCTTATAGATCAAAATTATATGAAAATAAAACACCAGTTCCTACTCTTGTCAAATACAACATTCTATAATAACCTTTTGCATTTTTTTCTTATTGTTCAAATACTAATCAATTAAAAATAGTTATACTCACATCTTTAATTATGTGAGTTAGCCTTGTTCTACTCAAAGAAATACAACATACACAAATTCACATTCCTCCCTAAAATAAAGTTCGTTATAAAGTGTTTAGGAATCATAGTTTTTAACACAATCCTTCAAGCTTGTATAATAAAAGTTCATATCAAATGGTTCTTAATAACATCAGTTAAAAAAATGTTCTTGAGAAGAAAATGAAAAGCTTCATAATCTATTATATTAATAACATTTTAAGTGCTACCACTATCAAGCATTTTATAATCAAATTTAAATGATTCATAATCAGAGAATCCATGATAAATACTTGGTTATTGAAATGATCTAGACTCATAACTTCATCATCCATGTGATACCCCTCCGTTTTGTTTCTTGTTCAGCTTACTTTGATACTGGATATATTTTGTTATGATGTTTTGATTGTTACTATTGAGTGACAACTATTATTGTGGGATGTAGTTATCTGATTATTGTTTCACATGCATTATGGATTAATGATGTTGTAGAGTTAACATGAGATGTTATTATAAGATTACTGGATTATGATGGAAGTGTCAGTTTTGATGAGTATATGGGTGAAGAGGACGAGTTCGCATCACTCGCTTGTGAGCGCCCTGCGAATCCGTAATTCCTTCTTCACGCTGTGTATTATATGCTAGATATATTGTATGATGTTGTTTACTTGGTTGCAAGATTGCAGGTACATGACATCGACTCCACCTGGTTTCACAGGTTTGAGCGTGTCAATCCAACGGTTAAGTTGAACGGGAGATAGTAGCTAGGTAACATGTGTCAAGTTTACACCCTAGCCTTAGTGTGTCGTCAGTCGTGTGTGTCGAGCCATTGTCTGTCTTGTTTTAATGTTATTTAATTCTAAAGGATTATTGATTTGGAAATAGATATTTAGAATAATTGCATTTAAATCATGTTGATGGTTATTTAATTTAAATAATGCAATGTGGATAAAAGTTTATATTTAAATTAATTAATTATATTTAATTAAATTAATAATCCAAGGGGGTTGAATTTAGTTATTAAATAATTAAATTAATTAATTAAACGTGATGCAAGAGAATGAAAGGAAATAAAAGAATTAAAATTAAATTTGGAATTTAATTTCAACGTGTGGGAATTAAATTAGAAATTGTAATTAAATGTTTATTTGGGAAATTAGTTGCAACTTTGGAAATTAATTTATTATTTGAAATTGCATTTTAAATTGAAATTGAAATTAATATCTAATTTGCATGTAATGTGAATTAGGGTTGAAAAAATTGAAATTGAAATATCTAATTTGCATGTAATCTAAATTAGGGTTGTATTAGGTATTTTTGATTTATAAAGAATACATGTTTTAATTTTAGGGCAGAAAAAATCTTTTAAAAAAAAAATACATTTTTACAACAAGAAAGAAATTTTGGAAAATTTGCACAAGGGTTTGAAGAAAGTGTGATTGTAGAATTGATTGAAGGAAATATTGTTTGCATTTGTTTGGTTTTGGATTGGATTCATTGGAGGATTGAAGAAAATTCAGGAAATCCTTGGAGGAGGCTTGCATCAGAAATTCATCTCTTCCTGTAGCTTCTTGTACCAGGTTTTCCTCTTTGTGTTTTATTGTTCTTGATTGTTTTTCTTTAAAATAGCAATGATTAAATATTTGCTTGTTAAATCTGTTTTAGAAAATAAATTGATATTAGAAGAAAAGAGTTAAACAAATTTACAGCCTTTGCTTGTGAAAATTCTTGAGTAAAAATTGTGAAAACCTTAGTTGAATTTAAATTATTTGGGGAAATCGATTTTGTTATTATTGAGATCAAACATAGAGATCGAACAATGCATTTAGAATGTTTTTAGAAAATGAAACCTTTTGTTTATTATTAAAAAAATGGATTTTAAAATTTGCAGTATAGATATATTTTTCATGGTAAAATGGTCTGGTTGCGTCGCCTATAACTTCACTTTCATTAACTGAGTTGTCAAAAAATTTAAAAGGTTTTTGCATTTTGAAATTTTCTTACCCTTGTCCAAAAATCGCAAATACCCAGATCGTAGTTTTTGAGTTATGCTTGAAACATGAGACTGCTGTTAAGTTATTTTCCCATGGCTGTTCTGAAAATAAAATAATAATAAATTGATATTTATAAATATTAATATTTTAGGTATTGTTATTATAATATTAAAATATTATTTAATAATATTTTATATTATAATTTATAATACTAAAGTATTATATTTATTTATATTATTTTAAATAAAATTTGTATATTAGATTAGTGGAATTAAAATTATAAACGTATGGGGAAATTATTGTTTATTTTAAAATGGCATGTTAAAGTTTAATTGAAGGAGTTAAATATTTGATTTAAAGAATGTATAATTAAAATTTAATTGTGGAATTTAAATTCATGTGTAAAAGGTGCAATTATTAATTTGATTTAATTGGAAAAATATATATATATTTTGGAAAATTAATGATAAGGGATATTTTATTTTGAATTAAACAATTTGATATTCTGTAAATAATAGAAGATATGTTAATGATTAAATATATTGAAATGTATATATATATCCATGAGTATTTTCAATCAGTATTTACCTTGTTTTATTTAAGTACGTGTAATTTAACTTTGCATGAAGAGTTTAAAAGATAAGTTTTGAATGTATGGTCAAAATTGATAAGGAAAAAGATATTTAAATATATTGAAGAATTGAAGAATTATATAAATATTTATATTTAAATGTTTGTTTTAATTAATGAGATTTAATTAGAAACAATATGAATGCGTGGTCAAATAGATAAGCCAAAAGATATTTTTATACATTGATGAAATTGCATGTTTTTTTTAATGGATAGTTGAAGAGACATAGACTCCAGATAGAAAATTGAAAAGATTGTTTGCAATAGTGTTAGGTTGCATTAAAAGTAAATTTAGGAACTATCTATATTAAAAAAGAAAAATAGTTATTATGTTTTATTTAGTTCCATAGAGTAATCTAGTTATTGTGAATGGAATATTAAAGAATATATGTGATTAAATTTATTAATATATATATTTGGTGTCTATATAATATGGAGCATATATATATATATTAAGTGTAAAATTCATTATCGTATTTTATTTTAATGAGATGCATGCAATATATTATTGAATAGAGATTTAAAAATGGATAGATAAACAATATGTTATTATATTAAAGTGATTGAATGTTTTAAATAGAAAATTGAATGAGATGTAAGAGTTGGTTAAGAAATGGAAAGAGTTTACTTGCATGGATTTGTGTCGACTTAAAAGTAAATTAAGAAGTTGTTTTATTAAAAAGACAATCAATTATGTTATTTATTAATTTCTATTTAGATTAATTGAATCATTGTGATTGGATTATGAAAGAGATATGGATTTAGTATATCCAAAAGTAGTATCTTCCTCATGCCTATCTTAAAGGATTTAATTCTTTGTATTCAGTAAAAGGAAGTAAATTTAATTGTTTTAGATTTTCAATAATGAAAAAAGGGAAATAGGGGTTATGATTATTTTAGATGATCTAGTTATTGTATTTTTGACTTTGTCAACACTACCTATTGAATGAGTATGGATCTAGGAAATCCAAATATTAGATTTGATTGATGACTTGAATGCTTTTGTTGCTATGTCATCAAGTTGCATTGTTGGTTTTGGGAATTAGTGTTAGTCCTAAATTATAAGTCTTCCAGAAGAACTTAGAGGATAAGGGTTGTTGAATCTTTATGCCATCCACTTGTTTTCCCTTGGGTAGTGCATGGCGTCTTTTCAATTTTACCCGATTTTCATGAACGGGGATGTTTGCACCTCCTTGGTTTATGAGCGGATTATGGGATCCGTGTCTCCTTGTATGGAGTGACCTTGTGATGTGGTTTCATCTTGTTACCTCCTATGAAAAGAGTGGACTGTGTTGTTGCCTCCAAGATGTTTGGAGTGAGATCTTTTGTACCTCCTGTGAAAGGAGTGGACTATGTGATTGTTGCCTCCAAGATGTTTGAAGTGAGTTTCTATTATTTGTATCCTCCTTGTGTTGGAGTGGTTATGATGCTTAGTTTGTATGCACTTGCGTTGTCCATTAGAAGAGTGGCTTTTGTTAGGGGCTGGAGCCCAAAGTGGTAAATCGGGTAATCTTCAAAAGTGAGTTAATCAAGTGATAATTAAATTAAAGTACTTAGATGATTAGGAGGCTTTCATATTAATAAAGATAATTTAATCCTCACTCATAGACACAAGGGCTCGTTTAGACTTGGGACGAGTGAGAAGACCTGGAATGGCAAGATCAACTATCTTGTTCTTGCGAGAGGTAGTTGATTCCGCATGAGTGAGTATGAGTGCTGGGATTCGGTTGAGGCCACTAGGATTACTTGTGTCAGAGCCTATGAAGAATGCCCAAAGGAGATCTCATGACAAACCTTGCGATGACACTCTATCTAGGACAACTGTTGTTAATTATTTTATATGTATGGTTCTGTGAACATATTTGATCTACTTTATGTCTGGAAGCAATGTGACCTATGTCAGTGATGTTGGAGTGGTACTTGATTTGTACTTGTATGGTAATTGAGTTGTACTTATTAGTTCATGTGTTTGGTTATATCAGTATGAGTCAGTTTGAGTCTGCCTTTGGTTAGTGGATTGTAGATCTTTGTCTATGTTACTTTGTTACTATCTCCTAGCATGGGGGGTGGGCCTTCGGGTACCACATTGGTAGGGTGGAACATGCACCAAAACCGTTGGGTCCCCATCTATCTTCAGTACTTGGTGATGAGACATCCAAATGGACAGCTCGCGGTTCTTGTTGTAATTTCTTGCATTGTAATATTTTAACTTGTACAAGTTATTTAATCCCTCTTATGTTTATGAGGTGGAATTTTGTAATTGTAACATTTTGTACTATTACCTCATTCTGGGAATGAATGATGTAACTATTGGTTTAAGATAATTTTTATGAGATTGTATCTTGGTTGATTATCTTATTATGCTATGTGGTATTCTTATGATGTATGATGTTTATTTCATACAGTTCATACTGCTATGTTTATATGTATTATGTATGCGTGGGTTAAAGTAATCCTAACCTTGTAGCCTTAGAGGTTGTTGTTAATTAGTAAGTGAATGTGTATGTTAAATGCACTTTATAAAAAACATTGGTTCGCTTATGATGTTAATTGCAACTTCCTTTAAGGTTACTTGGCGGGGCATTACAATCCATATCATTCAAAAATTTATATAGCTAAGGAAAATCATTAGAAGGAGATGAATATAATGTATCATATTGATTCTTATATTTATTAAAGTAGTAAATCTCACCCCTAAAACCAAGTCCCTATGTAAAGCTTTGTCATCAAGTGGATGGATTAAAATACTAGATACAAAAAAAACCATTACTAACACTAAAACCTCAATTTTCTTCAAAAATGAATGTTGCATACTCAACATTGTCCAAAATGTATACTAAAATAACTTTTGATTTGAAAACTTTATACACACATAAGCTAATAGATTAAACAAATTTATCAATTTTAACATTATAAAAAAACAAAATTAGTGTTAATATTAAAAGGTATAGATTCACATCCATCAACATTATGAACATCAACTGTACATTTGAAAGGTTGAATAAAACCTAAATAAAGAACTAGCTTACTCACACTACTTCTAAGCCATATCATATCTATTGCAAGTAGCAGCACAAGCATTCATATTTCAATCAAAATCATAATTGAATTTGTAACTTAATTTATTAACAAAAAAATTCGGCTCAAACTTAATTTTAGTCTCACCCCTTTCTCTCCATGTTGCTTCTTCAAGAGTGCACCTTGTATGAGGTGCATTGAATTTCCTCATACCAAAGTAATGGATTAAAAGTCTTTGAAAAATTTCTCTCAATATGATAATCTTGGGTATTTATTTTTATACACAATGTTTCCATGGAAAATAAGTCATCAATACGAAACCTTTCATCTCTAAGATTTCGTCATTTTTCATGAATATGAACTACTCAATTATATGCTAATTGGAAACTTACCAAAAAAATTATTCTTCAAATGAAAAGCCAAATCCAAATAAAATGCATTGCAATAAAGAAACAAGTCAAATAGAAATGGAGAGATCTAAGTAAATTCACATAGCAATTCTTTCTATCTCCTCTTAGCAATTGAAAAAATAATTTCATTTTTGTATATTCATTTTCAACTTCATAATCATTTGTCAAATTAGTCTAGGAGATGTTTGCAAACCAATGTTAAATATTTTTTTTATAAAAATTGAGCACATAATTTCTAATTTTTCTAGGTATGAGATTTAGAAAATGAGAATATAATTCAAATTCAATAGCTTGTATCTTCTAATACTCGAAATATTATTTTAGAATAATATTGACGATCAAAATAATTTAACAAAGATGAATATGAATGTATTCTAACATATTAAGAGAATTAAAAAAAATGACTTCACTTACCACTCACCTTCAAACTTCAAATCATAATGTGCAAGATAATATCCCCACTATTTTTTCATGTCCAAAAAATTACTTACCCATTTTTATAGAGAAAACACAAATTTATAATAATATCTATTATGTTATTTTAAAATCTATGTGAATGAGATAAGAACTTAATATTCTTAAAAATCCTCTTATAAATTTCTCCTTTTCAATTTTTTTTATAAAAATCACCTACAATTTTAAAATTTTCTTATTCCAAAAAATAAGTATACACCCATCACTATACAAACCTATGTAAACAAGCATATACTCCCATTAACTAAGTCAAATAAATATTTTGAAACCTCTCTTCTCATTTCCAACCACATTTCCAAAAAATTGAAAATTATCGCTTAAAGGTATGATCATATATTTCATTCTAGTTAATTTTTAGTGGCTAGTATTCCTCAATTGATTAATAGTTAAAATTTTGGAATAAAAATTTGGCTAATAGTTTAAGCTATTACTCGACCTAAATTGTCACATTTTTACAAAAAATACTAGTCTTATTTATATTTCCAAATAATTCATTTTATTGAAGTATTTAACTCAAAAATTTGCCACAATATTTGATACATGATTAGATCAATTTTTTTTAAATTTTAGAAGTTGTAGTAGAAATCTATATTAATTCACTAATAGTATATCATTATTATTAGTTGCTTTAGGACCATATTTCCAATCTTTAGTTTCTACCATTGAATAACAATATAATATAATGACCCTCTTTGTATTCTCCAAGGTAAAGTGTACCCACAATCTGTAATGCTCATGGGGCTCAAAATTGCTTTTAGATCATTGATCTTCCAAGGTCAACGATCCAAAAGAAATTTCACGCCCCATGAACATTAAAGATTGTGGGTACATTTTACCTCATAAAATACAATGAGGGTCATTAGATTATATTTTAAATCAATCTAGTGGCAAGTAAATATTATAGTCTACCCCTTAAACCCATCAATAATTTTCACCATTTGGCTCCTACTTTTCTATAAGAATTATCTTTTTAGATTGAAAGGATTTGATATCATAATTAATGTGTTTTTCTATTAATTTCCAAGATTTACCAATATTTTTTACAAAATTTTAGTGATATATAAAAATCCTCAATAAAATTAATATTTAAAAAAAAAAAAAAAGAAGATTCACTAATAGAATTAATAATTTTTCCCCCAAAAATGAAGATTTATCAAATTCTTTTATATTTTTTTTTGGGAGGGTTCTAAAAATTATCATTGTTTCATTTTTCTCCTTCATCATACACAATCATGTGAAAAATGTTCCTTTTCAATTGTCAATTTTTTTTTGATTCACTTACAACATAAAAATATTATATTTGTTTATTTCTTGTATACCTTAAATGTGCACCAATATATACATATGATAGGACCGACCTTTTTATTATTATTTTTTGGTGAGAATTCCAAATAAAGGACATTAACCCTCTTAGCATTTCAATATAGGAACATCTTATTTCACTCAAATGTAAACTGTATGGTAAGGGAAGACTTATATGTACTTGGAGGAAGTATATGTAGATGTGTAGGTAAATACTTTTATCAATATATATATTATTGAATTTTAAATTATTGAAAATATTATATATCTAAAATTTTATAATAATAAAGAATTTTAAAAATGTAATAAAATTGTCATTTCTTCAAAAAAGAAAAAAAAAAAAAAAGTATTATTTAAGTAATTTTAAAAGAAAATATGAATGAGGTTCACATTATCAACAAACCTTAACAAATTTTATCTAATTTTTTTTTAATTATAATAAATATCTACAATTCAAGTAATATTTGTTTTTAAGAAAAAGTGATATATAATATTATAAATATATATGAGTAGTTTTTGTGAAGCAAGGAAAAGGCCTTTTTTTCGTGCGGGAGCTTGGGAATGGAGGTAGCTGGTGCGTAGGTCTTGACCACACGAACCAACCTTTGTTTTCCCGCAGCCTGTAACAGGCCGGGGCCTATGGTTCTCATGTTGCGCGTGGGGGTGGAGTTGGTGTGGTGGGAAGGAGGGTGTGTTGTGTGTGGGGTGTGAGTGTGGGTGTGGGGGGTGTGGGTGGTGGAAGCAGTGTGGGTCTGCAAGTGTTGGGGTTGGTGCTCGGGGGTGGGGTATGGCTGGGGCTTCCAAAAGCCTAGGGCTTGCTGGGCCAAAGCCTTCTCAGTCGTTTTCGATAGCCATGCATGCACAAAAGATGGATTCGTATTTTGTGGGAGAGAGCTCTAAGCTCAAGAAAGTGAACAAGTGCTTGCTGCGGAGCCATGATCACCCTGTTCTAGTTATTTCTCCTGAATTGGTTCAGGAGGACATTGCTTATTGGAGTCAAAATGTTCTGATTTGTAAGTTTTTGGGTATTTGTGTACCTCTCTTGGCATTGGAGTCTTGGATCCGTCTCACCTGGCAGGTTGAGGGTGATTTCGAGTTGTTGGTGGTTGGGAATGGCTATTTTATGGTTGATTTCTCTTGCATCTCGGATCACTATCGTGTTTTCGAGGGAGGGCCATAATTCTACAATCATGTGGGCTTGTTCATTAAGCCCTGGCATGGAGGTTTTAATGTGACAAAGGATCTTCCTAAACGAGTTCCTGTCCGGGTTCGTCTTCCATGGTTGTCGTTGGAATTTTGGAGGGAGGATATTTTGCATCGAATTGTTGCTTTGTTGGGGAAGCCAGCTGCCATCGCCCATAATACTTTGGATAAAAAGGTATTCTTTTATGCTCGCATCTGTGTTGAAATTGATTTAAATAACCCTTTGCTAGATTCTTTAGAGATTTGTATTGGCTCTACCTCGTGGATTCAACCACTGGATTATGAGTCCCTTCCTTTTCGTTTCCGCTTTTGTCATGAGTACGAATGCCTTCAACGCCAATGTCCTCGGACACCCAAAGCGGTTGGGGCTTCCTCTTCGCCTTCTTCTAGGTCTTCGATGGATAAAGGGGATAAAGACAAGGCGTCTATGGCTAAGGGGGGGTCAGATAAGGATGGCTTTATTCTTGTTAAGAAGATAAATAAAGGGAGGGGTTAGAAGCGAGCCCATAAGGATAGACAGAGTGACCAGGGTTTCAATCGGTTTGAGGTCCTGGACAATCAGACTTTGGAGGAAGGGATCCTTGTTGAGATTTCTTTTGGGGCCATGGGTATGGATGTTGGGTTGGATACAGGGCTGGAGTAGGCAATTGTTGTTCAGAATATCTCTTTGGTATTAGAGCAGAGGATTTATGAGCCTCCTAGGGCCTCTGTGGATGGGCAAGATGATATTTTTTTAGAAGATTTAGCTAAGGCAGTGTTCTCCTTAGGTAAAGGTAGGGGAGCATCTCCTGCTTTGGGGATTCTACAATGCCCTCTCAAGAAGGGGCATTTTGATAATTATTTGAAATTTGGTCATAAGAAGGATGCAAACAAGCTTAAATTTTTCTAGAGATCTGTTGGTGGAATTTGGTTCTGTTAAGACCCTAGAGGCCCATTTCTCTCAACCTTCCTCATGATTATTCTCTCATGGAATGCAAGGGGGTTGAATAGCAACCCCCATCAAAAGTCTATTCAATATTTGATTGTGGTGCATTCTCCTAATATCTTCTGTGTTTAGGAAACTAAGCTTCGGGTGGACCTCATGCTTCAACATGCCCCTCATATTTGGTTTACAGGCCAGTGCCAGTGTATTGGGTCTACTAGAACCTCTGGGGGTTTGGCTCTTTTCTGGGATCCTCGTAAGGTTATTCCTCATTGGTGGATCTCAAGCCAGTCTTCTATTTCTATGGTGGCTTCGGTTTTGGAATCTGGGGAGACTATTTTAGTTAGTAATGTTTATACTCTAATTGACATTCGGTGTAAAACCCAACTTTGGGATCATATCAAGTATGTTAGGACTTTTGCACCCTTTTTGCCTTGGATCTTAGCTGGTGATTTCAATGCAGTGTTGAGCTTGGAGGAGAAAAGGGGAGGGCTGCCTAGGCTTGGTCCTACTTCAAATCTATTTCAGACTAATGTGGACTCTCTTGCTTTGGTGGATGTTAAACCCTCTAACAAAACTTTCACTTGGAATAATAGACGAAGTGGGCTTGAAGCGATTTCCCAGCGGCTTGATTGTTTCCTTGTCTCTTGCTCTTGGGTTAGAGGTAGCTTGGTTATTTCCTATGAGATTCTTGACTAGTGTAGCTCTGATCATTGGCTAATAAAGCTTTTGACTTCTGCCTTCCCAAGTCCAAAGAATCCTCCTTTCAAATTCCATCTTATGTGGCTACGTGACCCATCCTTGGGAGATCTTATTGCTAAGTGGTGGCAGGATGACGCCCCTACGTATGGTACAACCATTTATTCTCTAGTTAAGAAGCTACAATATGTCAAGTATCACCTTAAGCGATGGAATAGGTTGTGTTTTGGTAATTTTCGGGCCAAGAAAAGAGAGGTGCAGGATCGCCTTGTTGTTATTACCTGTCAAATTCAGGATTTGGGTTTCTCGGAGGCCCTTGGGCATGCTAAGGCCTAGGCTCTAAAATTGGTGGAGGAATGGGAGCTTTGTGAAGAGATTTTTTGGAAACAAAAGGCTAGAATTGATTGGATTCAAGAGGGTGACAAGAATACTTCTTTTTTCCATCATTTAGTGCAAGCTCATCAAAATAAGTGTTTTATTCCTTCTATTGTTAACTTTGAGGGTCTTTCGATTTCTTCACAATAGGCTTTGTCTAAGGAGGCTCACCGGTTCTACTCTAATCTGTTCATGGAGGATTCACTCCCTGCGGAGGCTACAGAGAATAGGGTCCTGGCTTGCATTCCCTCTTTAATCTCCCATGATTTGAATGCTTCTCTTATTTGCCCAGTGACTTTGTCAGAAGTTGAAGAGGTGGTGTTTGGGATGAATAAGGGAAAAGCCCCTGGTCCGGATGGTTTCCCAGTTGAGTTTTTTCAAGAGTTTTGGGATATTGTAAGGCTTGATTTGTTGGAAGTGGTTTGGGAGTCTCTTCATAGTAAGCAGATGCTTTGTGCAATGAATGCTACTTTTCTTGTTCTCATTCCTAAGAAGGAAGGGGCTGACAGGCTTGATTTCTTTAGACCTACTGTGCTTTGTAATGTGGTGTACAAGATTATTACGAAGTTGATTGTTGAGAGGCTCAAATCTTGTCTGCCTGTGATCATTTCTGAGGAGCAAGGTGGCTTTGTGGTTGGTCGTCAAATTCTGGATGGGGTGGTGGTTGTGTCTGAAGCCATTCATTCCATGTTCTCAAGATAGGTCTATGCTTATCAAGTTGGATATGGCCAAAGCTTATGAAAGAGTTAAATGGAGTTTTCTTTAGAAGATTCTATTGGCCTTTGGTTTTTCCCCTGAATGGGTGAGCTGGGTTTTGAGTTGTGTGACCTCTTCCTCATTTTCAGTTATTGTGAATGGGGAACCTTTAGAGCTTTTTGGGACTACTAGGGGCCTTCATCAGGGAGATCCACTCTCACCTTATTTGTTTATTATTATGGCGGAGGGGCTTGGTCGACTTCTTAAATCTTAGGTTTCTCATGGTTTGATTCATGGGTGGCATTGGGGGATGGGCTTGCCAATGCTTTCCCATCTTCAATTTTTGGATGACACCTCTCTTATGGGACTGACTCGTATTAGGGAGGCTAAATCCTTCAGGAAAGCTTTGGATGACTATCTTGCGGCTTCGGGCCAGAAAGTCAATGAGCAAAAGTCATCCATATTCTTCTTTAACACTCCTCATGCCATCCAACAACGGATTGATGCTATTCTGCATTTTGAAATTGTGTCTCTTCCCTTTGTCTACTTAGGTATTCATCTTGTTGTTGGCCATCAGCCTAGGTTCTCCTGGCAGTTATTGCTTGATAAGCTTCAGAGGAAGGTTACTCATTGGACTCATCGTTGGTTGTCTACTGCTACCAGGGTGACTCTTCTCAAGTCTATTATCCAGGCCCTCCCCACCTATAGGTGCTTTGTTCAAGCAGCTCCTATGTATTTCCTTAAGGAATTTGATGCTCTTTCTTGTCAATTTCTTTGGAGCGGTAATTTTTTGTCCTCCAAGTGGAGCCTTGTTAAGTGGGAATCTATGTGTAGACCGAAGCAGGAGGGTGGGCTTGGTTTATGCTCTACTATTTTGAATGGGAAAGCTCTTGCTTCCAAGCTATATTGGTGATGGTGTACCAATCAACATTAGTTATGGGCTCGTATTCTCAACCATAAATATCTTCGGGGTGTTACTTTTTTTGAGGTTCCTCACTATGCTCTGGAAGGGAGTGGTTCTATGATTTGGCATACTTTGAAAGTGGGGGAACAGTTGATTAAGGGTGCACTCTTTTGGATCTGTCATTCAAGTTCACAGGCTCTTTTTTAGTCTGATTCTTGGGATGGTCACCCTTCTATTCTCTCTTCTTGTCCTCACCTCCAATCCCTTTGTGATGTTTTTGTTGTGGCCGACTGGGATACTATGGAGCATTATAAGGTGGCACAACATGGTGGCTTGGCTATAAGTTTTTTCTGGAAGCACCGTTTTGAGTGGCCACCTAGAGGGTCTGAGGGGGATAGGCGGGAGCTATTAGAGCTTTTGGCTTCCCGTGCTTGTAATTCTCTGAGGGGCCCTAATGTCTTGGCTTGGGATGGTTCAGATTTGTCTAGAAAGTACTCTGTGGCAGCCGGTTATAAGTAGTTAGGTAGACAATTGTTTGGAGACATTGAGGTCCCTTGGTGGAAGCAAATTTGGCACAAGCTATCTTGGCCCAAGTGCAACTTCTTCATGTGGTTAGTGGCTCAGAACCGATGTCTTACTTGAGATAATTTATGTAAGCGGGGTTTTCACGGCCCCTCTATGTGTGTTTTATGTCATGGTAGTGAAGAGAGTGTCTCTCATATCTTCTTTCATTGTTCCTATGCTAGGGAGATTTTTGGCATTTCTTGTGGGGGGTGTGGAATACAGCTTGCTGGCATGCTTCCTCTTTGGCAGAGTTTGGGGAACAGTGCAGCAAGGCCCCTGTTTCTACCACCTTTCTTCAGGTTGCTTGGGCTCTTGGGCCCTCCTTTATTATCTGGAACTTGTGCTTGGAAAGGAATAGACGAATTTTTCAGGATTCATCATTGAGGGCCCCTCATCTATGGTGGAAAATTCTACATTCTCTAGGGGAAACCATTGCGGCTAAGTGTGATATGACTGTGATGGTGGATCCTCGTGACATTGATTGTTGTAATCATCTTCATCTTCCTCCTCCCCAATGGCAGCTCATGCGTAACAGATGTAGACATCCTACCCCGAAGGTGAATAGGGAGGGGAGATGAACTCCTCCTCCTCATGGAGTCCTAAAAATCAATTTTGATGGCTCTTCTCGCGAAAACCCAGGTCATGTTGGGATTGGGGGTGTTGGCAGGGATAGCTATGGAGAGGTTCAATTTATCTTTTATGTGTATAAGGGCCTTCATACTAATAATCTTATGGAGGCTCAGGCAATTTTATTGGTTGTGAAGCGGGGCAATCAACTGGGTTGGCAAAGGATCATTTGTGAGTCTAACTCATAGGTTGTGGTGAACTTACTGAAAAGGCAGTGTTTGGATTATGTGAGCTGGCAAATGGCTTTGATTGTGCAACAAATTCTCACCCTCTGTGCTTCTCTAGAGTATATTACTTTCATTCATATTCCTCTAGAATGGAATGGGGTGGCTGATTGCCTAGCTAAATGGGCGTCGGATCATATTCAAGATTGGAATTTGGTGGATCGGGGCCAATTACCCCTAGATTTTTCTCAAAAATTGGATCGTTTGGTTGAACTTGATAGGGCCATTTAATGCCCTTGCTTTGTAGTGTTTCCTTGATTTAATAAAAAAATTACCCTCCTTGATGTTATATTATAAATATATATAAAATTTTACATACCCTGGTTCAAATGAGCATACTGACAAGAAAGATTCAGGAAGAAAACCTCTGGTTATAGCTCAAGTAATTACAAAAAATGCTTTACAATAAATCCCAAAAATGGGGACACAAAATTGTATCAACCCCAAACCCAACTGAGAATAGACTCCCATGACCCAAAGTAACAGTATAGAATTTTCCTTTGACATATGCATCTCGTTTACAAATTTATAGATGCAGCCCATATACAATTTACATATGCAGCCCATATACAAATTTACATATGCAGCCCATATACAATTTACAATTTATGGAATTTACCTATGATAAAACTTAAATATGCAGCCCATATACAAATTTACATATGCAACCCATATAAAAATTTACATATGCAGTCCATATATAAATTTACATATGCAACCCATATACAATTTACATATGCAACCCATATATAAATTTACATATGCAGTCCACATACAAATTTACATATGCAACCCATATACAATTTACAATTTCTAGAATTTACCTTTGATAAAACTTACATACGAAATATGCTCGATACCCATAGCTTTATCCAAAATCCCCATACCAACGCAAAGTCAAAACAACCATGATTACCAAATGAAGCTTAAGCTTATGAAACAAAATGACTTCAAAGAAGTACAAGACCCCAATGGTGTAATCAATATAAAATATGGCATGCAGCTAACACCTATCTCGACGCCAAGTCAAAATAGGCATGATTGCTAGATGAAGCTTAAGCTAGAAAACACAGATAAATAGATTAGCAAAAATCAATTAAAACTACTTAATGGTCACCATTGTTACTATTAACATCTGAAATCTGAAGAGTGAAGTGGGGCACAACACTCTTGGATTTGGGAGGATATTTGCTCAAGGGGAAAAACTAGTAGATTTTGCACTTGAATCGAGAAAACTCTATAGGCACGCTTCATTTCATTGAGCCATAAATTGCATTTGCAGATCTAGAGGTATTAAAAACTCTACACATTATTTCATACTGTACATTTTATGTGCTTAAGTTTAAATACTTTCAAAAGTTGCTTTTAAAATCAACTGTGTATGTTTTTGAAGCAAGATTTTGCATCAAAAAATTTGATGAATCACTAAAAATGATCTAAAATATACACAGTTGATTCCAAAAACAAACTTTTGAATACAATATAAAATGTTGAAAACTCATAACAACTACCTAAATACATTATCAACTATCCCTCACTCATATGCTCAACCCGTAATCATCTTCAAACTCTGTGCACCTGCATATCTTGATGACTATATGTATATTTAATATAGTTGTACCCTTATTCATTTACCCCATACATTAATTTGACAGTGATTTTTCCTCTTTGTGTCCCACACCTCCCACTAACTATGATCCAACCTCACTCAAATATCTTACCTAAATAACAGTTGAGAGCATCAACCCAACTTATATCATCAAATATTTTTAGGACTAAAATGTTATCAATCTCATGCAGGATGCCATGAATTGTGCGGAATACTTATTGAAATTCTTATGTCAATGGTTGGTTGAAAACTACATGGACGACATGAAATTCATGACAAATCAATTTGATAAGTTTCTTTTCGAACGTCTCCATCTGGTGACTTCCAATTCCTTTGACCGAATTAACTACACAGAGGCAGTTAATCTTCTAAAAAATGTATGCAATCTTCTTGCCTTTTGATTTAAATTGCATTTTAGTTTTTAAATTTCAGTTATGGGTGCAATCAAAATTTTGGGGCACACTTCATTTCATTGGCCTTTTGAGTGATGGTGATGTTCATTCATGGCTAGATCAATTGTCGTTGCTTTTGAAAGGGTCAACCAAGAATAGTGCCGAAAGAAACTGGGTGCATATCCTCACTGATGGTCATGATATTTGCAAACATTTGGATCTAATAAAATTTATAACAATCTTCTATTATATTTTTGCAACAATAATGAAGAAAAAAAATAAAAGAAGCTAAAATTAGATTCACTAAGAATCAAACAAACTAAATCAAAATAACACAAATCTCTTCAACAAAGACCTGTGGTGTTCAAATCCATAGAAAAAACACCATTCTATCTATGCTCCAAACTACAATCTACAATTCTAGAAGGAAACATATGAATAGTAACCCTGAAGAAACAAAGTTGAGATAGGTACTCAAATAGAGGTTATGATTAAACTATAACTACGTTTGACCAACTTACAAGAGTGAAAAACTCTTCTACTCTTCAAACATTGCTTAAGCCAAATAGGGTGTTCCTAGATATCTTGTAGGATAAATAAACTAAACTAGCCACACATCTTAGCCATTTTTTGTGCATAAGGATACCCCAAAGGTTGTCAAAAAAATATCCTTTATACTTGGTTTACTAGTCTTTTGGACTATAATTCTCTAATCAACAAATTAGAACTAGGTTACAATACATTTCAAATTGTAAGACTAGGTTAATATTTCCAAATGTAAACCCATTCATATTTTCATACTTCATATATAATTTGAAAAACTAAAAAGTGAATAAAATTTTGAAGAGTATACAAACAAATGCAAGCTCTCAAAGTATGTGACAAAGGTAAATATTACTAAGCTTATGTAAACTAGTAGGACACAAGTTAAAAATAGTGTACAAAGGACAAATGATATATCATAGTAAAAAAATTGATCAAACAATCAAGATGAAGTTGTCTTAATTCGTTGTTGATGGAGTTGATACCTAAAGAAATAAGGATTTCTATGTGTAAATCTAAGCCCTAAAGCTAAATGTGTATCAACTATGAGACAATAATTAGAACTACATATAAAATCTCATTATTCTAGTTATAATTTCACTTAAATGTGTTTCAAATACTCAAGAAACTTCTCTTGATAAAATATTTTTTAAGAATCCATAAATTACAAACAATTCCATGCAATATTAATGGAAATATTTCACAATTACTATGACAAAAGACAAACCAAAATATCAACAAGTTGGAAAATATAACTTTGAAAATGTATCACTCATCACCTACAATTATCGACCATCTATAAAGATATTTAGATCATGTAGAAAATTTATTCTTGCAAACACTTTCTCTAGATTTTAAAAGAAATGAATTATTCAATACTTCAAACTCAAACTTAAAATCTGATACCAAAATAATTTTTACAAATTTGACCAAAAATCCATTGTCTAAGAAAAGAACCTATATTTGCAACAAATCAAACTTCCTTAGATTACATATACTAACATCTATTCAGATATACACCATTACCCTAATTCCATAACATGAAAAAAAAATAAAAAAAATCTACCACTGCTCTCCATTCTATTTACATCTAAGATAACAAATAAGCTATCTCATTCAAACTCCCAAGACAAAATAATATATCCCTTCATCCAAAAACTGAGCTCCAATAAATGTAATTTTACTTCCCAGCACAAAGCCTTTATGAAAAAATATTTGACACTAATAATGTAACCTTTATCTTGCCTATGCCTAACTCAAAAGTAAAATGAATAAACTATAATTTCTATGGCTAAATACTTAGCATGAAAATAACATTTTACTTTCCTAAAAAATAAGCTTCCAAGTTCATCCCAACTTTTAGATCTTAAAATCCTTCTTTAACACATAAAAATAAGTATGCTCAAGCCTCAAAAAGATTATAAATACTTCTCATGTGCCCACCTTTCTTTTTCATTATTAAGCCTTGTCCCTTCCCTGCTGGTCCACCACTGAGTCTGGTTAAGCCAATTGCATGTATTCTCTCTGACACTATTGTACAAGTATTTCTAAAACCCATGCAAACAATGGATACAATGCTGACAAGTATAAATCAATGATCATAGCTTTTCTGAGCAATTCCTGCCCAAATCACATTATTTCCTCTTAGACATTGTGACCCATCATACATTTGTACTTAACCATTGAAATGAATAATGATCTGCAATAATCATTTTGCTATTTGTTTGCCTGCCATTCTTTTATTGTAGTTGATTTTGTCTTCAATGATTTGTGGAATGAATTCATGTAAGGATACCATAGATACTTCAGTGAACACCATATTATTTATGGAACTGCACCCATTTGCATTAAAGGTAACCGAAGTGCATTCAAATCTCTGAGAATGCAGATACACTTTAGTCTGCATGTTGGTTAGGCTTATATAACAGTTATAGGAGATCACACCTCATAAGAATCAAGACTGAAGCCATGCCTTGTAATGTTTTCTCATTTAAGATTCTTTGGTAAATGTCATAATGGCTTTACTGAAACAAGATTTTAAATGGTTTGATGGATTATTCACACTTTGAGCATGCACTAGAAGGATCTGGGGAATGAATCTCCATACCATATTATTTGGTTATTAAAGATCCTTCTAAAAAGGGCCTTCTGTTATAAAGTTGTGGTCCAAAGTGTAAATATTAAATAAGCAGAGAAATGAAATAGAAAACAGAAAACTAAAGAACAAGATACGAGACACGAATTTACAGTGGTTCGGCAATAGCCTATGTCCACTCTCAAGCAGGGAATTACTCTATTAACAAACACCAATTAACCACTACAACAATACATGATCGGCAATACATTTATAGAAAGCTCTTCGAACACGAAGAGACTGGAGAATAGCAACAGTCATGTGATTGTTGGGCTTCATATCTCAACAAACTCCCTCGTGAAGTCCAACTAGCACAACCATGCACTGTCATCCCCTGCATTTCCATTTTGTCTTCACATCACAGTCAGGCTCATCGAAGATTTGAGTTTTGCCAATGACTATTCACAAACACAACGAATCAGCCTTCTCCATGCCAAATCGGAGTTAACAATTCGCTTATCCAATGTTCTGCCTTGTTCATTTTTTACAACAGTTGCCATACTGTTGATCAGTTCTTCTATTTTTGCATAATTCTCTAGCTGTTCATTTTTTACAATAGTCGCAAGAACGATTTGCCCTTCCATTTTTGTCTTCATGTCCATATCAAAATCCTCTACCTTCCCAACTGCCGACAACATCTCCATTCTTTCCTTAGACTGGTTTTGGAATTCCACATACTTTCTATCATCTATTGTCTCAGACAAAACAGAATTATGTGCCTCCTCGTCTTCATTCACCGATTCCACTTCTTGACAATCGATGCCCAAATCTGTAAAAATAGAACGAAGTTCAGCCAATTCCTCTTTCAACTCTTCATTTTTTTTCTTTGTAGAAAACTCAAGTTCTTTTGTAATTTTTTCTTTCTCCATACAGTGTATTCGCTCTCTCAGCATCAAAATCTCCTCCTTTAGAAATACAATTTCTTTGTTTAGATGTTCCTCCCAGTTCTCAGCCTCTTCCTCGGGTTCATCTTCACTCGCTTGGTACCAGACTGCATCCTCCTCTCCTAGGAAGACATCCTCCTCATCTCGGAAGACTAACTCCACAGTCTCTCCTTCAACCAGTGATTGCTCCAAACCCTCTTCTTCAGCCGAATCCAAACTATCAAGAGATTCCTCCATGACAGAATCAACCTCATCATCATCAAATACAAAATTAGTTATACCCATTAAAATAAATGGGAAGTACCGAGAGGCTTCTTCAGCTTCCATCTCTGCTCCTTGATTCTAACCAACAACCCAACACTTCTCCATAGCTCTGATACCAATTGTAAATATTAAACAAGCAGAGAAATGAAATAGAAAATAGGAAACTAAAGAACAAGATATGAGACATGAATTTACAGTGGTTCAACAATAGCCTACGTCCACTGTCAAGCAAGGAATTACTCTATTAACAAACACCAATTAACCACTACAACAATACATGATCAGCAATACATTTATACAAATCTCTTCGAACACAAAGAGACTGGAGAATAGCAACAGTCATGTGACTGTTAGGCTTCATATCTCAACACAAAGTTGTGGTCCAGAGATATCTTAGTTACAATTGGTCTTCTCATTTTTAGTATTTTAGTTAAAAATATTGTAGAGAGATGATTTTCCTTCATTAAGTTAGGTAGTAGAAAGCACATTATATTCGATATGTAAGTGAAGACATATAAGCTTATCTCAACTTGTAGTTAAATTTATTTATTTTATTATAAATAAACACATTTAAAGTTACAATTAAATTATATTAGCACTTGTATTTAAAGGAGGGTCAAGATTACTTATAAAAAATTATATGTATGTTAATATGTTAGAGAGTAAGTAGATTAAACAGTTAATAATAAGGGTTAAATAATGAAATGAAATAAACTTAGACAAATCTAGATTTTTTCTTAAAGAAATTAGGTATTATCTCATTTTGAATAATTTGCATGTAAATTTAAAACATAAAGCAATGAAAATGAAAATGAAAAGTTGCCATCAAATTGGCAAAAAAAACTGCAAATGGAAATAGAATGTTCCCATCCAATTGACAAATCAATAATTATTTAACTTTTACATGATAAGTGAGATTTTGGAGGATTTCACCTAATATTTTGGAGGTTTTTACCATTAAATGACAGCTTATTTACCATTAAACAACAGCTGAAACTTGTTTTTCGACAACTCAACAGTTGTTTGGAGGTGTGACTTGTTTCAAGCTCAAATCTCACACTATATGTAGCCTATTGGCTAATAATTGATAAATTATAAATTAATAAAATAATGAAACTAATAGATTAAAATATATAAATATAATTAATAAAATTTTAAAATTAACAATAATTTTCTTATTTTACTTTTTATTTAGATTTACAAAATAAAGAAAATAGTAAAAATAAAATATAAAATTAAACTATATGTAATTCATAATATTTAAAATATAAAAGAAAAATTGGTAAAATTATTAAAATAATAAAATTAATAAATTAAAATAAATAAATAAAATATTGAATCATTTGATTATTAAGATTTTAACTACACTAAGAGGTATTTTATAGTGTCATCAAGAAATCTCATGTGACGATCATGTAAATGTAAATAAAAATCCCTTAACTTAAATTTGAGAGTCATTTACACATCAAATAATTAATATATAATAATAAACATTATATTAATATCAATAAACACTAAAGATATTTTAGGTACAATTGTTAAAAAATGTATTAATTTTGAGCTATTTTATTTTACTTTAGAACTATTTTATTTTCTATATAAATATCATTTTTAATATCTATCTAAAGTACTCAATAGATTCATCAATAGTAAATAGACAGATAAGAAAATTCATAGTCATTATATTTATTTTAACATTTACTTGACAACTAAAACAAAAATATTTACTATATATTTTGAAATAGAACTCCCACTTAACTCCAATTCTTTGTTTGGATTTTACAAATGTAACAAGGGTTTCTCCCATGTCTCCTCCTATTTTTTGATGTGATTGAGCATGTATATGGACATGGTCTTCATCGGATTTGATATTAATTTTATAATAGATGGCGAGGAGACTTTGACTCTAGGTGTTGGTGTAGTCCCTTCATATGCATGGGTGGTTGTTGCATCAATCTCTCTTTCAACATCATTTGTTCCTAAGGAGCTATCTCCACTTGATTGAAAGATCCCTACTTTGACCTATGCTCAAGTCACTCTAATTGTGTCTTTCAAGGAAAGGCTAGTTAAATGTGAAGATATCTTTATAAAAATAGGGCTAATCAATTAGTTTCATCATTTTTAATCTAGTCTCTACAACTCCACAAATGGATCTCTACTTCTTAGAGTACCTCCATTGATGAAAAGATAGATATTTCCCCTATTCCAAGGTGTTCTTTTTTATGATTTTCAACTCTTCAAAGGTTAGGGATGCAATGCTCTATGATAGGTAGTGGTCATGGGAACAACATTCCCTCATGCTCAAACCATGGTTCCTTTTGTTCAATTCTATTACTAAATACTTTTCTATTATACTTGTCTAGGTTTGGATGCCTAAGCTCCCTCTACAATGTTGGTTGGACTCATGTAATGAGGCTATAAGTAATTCTTTTTGGCTACTTTCTAAAGGTGAACTCTACTACATTCTTTTCCCACATGAGATTTTCCTATATCCTTGTGGACCTTAACTTATCTAAGGATCTTCTTGATGAGACTATCTTGTAGGTGGAGGGCCATCCATAAGTGCAACTATTAGATAATGAGGGTCCTCCTTTCCACTACTAATATTGTTTTGATGTAGGTCACATAGATTCCAAGTGTTTTTTCTCCAAGCATAACATAGAGGAAGTGATTTTTTTGGTGGAGGAACATTCTTCCTCATCACTTTACTATCTCTAGTTCTACTCCTATTTGACCATCCACTATTGAGCTTGTTGTTGATGCACTCACTTCCCATGGGATGGTTGATCTTATTTAGTTCATTCTCTTGTTGGTTTCAACCTAATGGTTATAATTTTCCATTGATAAAGACTTATAATATTTCCACTCTAGTTTCTTTCTCTTTTATCAGTAACTTTTAGGCTTCTCCTATTCAAGTGAGACATTGTAGCAAGGAGATAAAAGGAGGACTCTCCTCGTCTATCTCATAGCTCTAAGGTTGAGGATAATGTTCTATTTTGAACTACTTTTTAAAGGAGGAAGAAAACTTCCTCCTAAATTTTATTTAGCTACTCTTACCTAGCTAAGTGGGTGAAGATTGCTAGGTTGGTTTCAAGGTTCATGGAGGCTTGGATTATAGGGGCCTAGTTGTTTGATGGGCTCTTCTGATATAGGTTGTTTTGAATTTTGTGGCCTTCAAGTTTGGTTTCTTTTGTTGAGCCTGCAACCTATATTGTTGTTTGCATAAATACTTAGGCCCTTTCAAAAAAAAAAATTATTTATTATAAGAAAAGATAAAACAAGTAAATAAAATAAAATAACTCTTTAATAAATAAAAATATAACTCTTCAAATAAAAACTAAAGTAAATAAAATAATTCTCATACCCACACATATTAAAAAAAATAGTTCTAGGGAAAATGAAATGAGTATTAATTAAATAAAATTTAAGATATCTAAACTAGTTAATAAACTAATATATCCATATGTAATCTAGTCTACATTAATTGACATAAATTTAATTAGAAAAAAATATAAATTTAGAATAGTTAAACAATTAGTTGAATGGTTTTAAATAATTTGATCAAGAATTAGAATTTTATTTATTTATAATTTTTCTAGAATTTAGTTTCTTAGTTTTGATGTTTAAATTTGCATTCTTGTATAAATTTACAATGTATATGAGAAGCCTACAAATGTAGAATGTGGTCTACATAATTACCTCCAAGATTTTAGAAGCTAGAGCTCTTTGTGATATTTTCAATGAGCTCTTTCAAAACAATTTAAAGGTAAAAGGTAGAATGAAACTAGAGAAAATGTTAAAATTAAAGATAATCTAAATGAACAATTGAAGTGAAGTTTAGCATTCATTAACCACATACATTGCACAATAATAGTTAAAAGAAACTATACTTTTAGCATCCACAAATACATAAAAGGTTGCCAAATGAACAAAAACAAGAGGCACCAAATGATCATGACTTAATATATTAATGATATGGTGGTCCATAGTTACATATTTGTAGATTATTGAATCAAGTATGAACATATAAAGGCCACTATAATTAACAAATACTTCAGAAAAAATATATTTATAGATAGATCACATAACATGAGCATACCTAGTACCTTCTATGAACAAATGAGCATAAATTTCTTATAAAAACAAGTGCCCAAAAAAACCAAGAAACGAGCAAGACCACTATGTAACAAAAGAGGATTTATCATTGTTTTGCATGCACCATCACCACATAAATATGACTTGATAAAATTTGAAATGAGTATAGTCTTTTGAAAATATTCTTAGAAATCATTGATCATGATGTTGGAAGTTCAACAAGTGAAACACTTTAGGCTAACTTATCAACATAAGTGAATTTAGAAAATTCTAACTAAAAGTCAATTTTGATCAAATATATGTTTTAGTTGGATTTATTCTAGCTAAATTAGATTTGAACCATAATTTATCAACTAGAAGTTTCCACTAAATACATATGTAGTATTGCTTTGGGGTCAATTTATCAAAAAAATTATTTAAAAAAGTTTATGTTTTCACAAATCCCACTCATACAAATAACATATTTTTAAATCTAAAAATACCCTTTTGTAGGTATATAAATGTATTTTTCAAAATTATAAATTTCAATAGTTTAATTATCGTTTATAGTTAGTAAAAGAAGATCATTAGTACCAAAATATAAGGTTGGTTGTCTTGTTAAAAAAATAGTTTTTTTTTTAAATTAAAAAATATGATGCACTAGAAAAGAGATTCTATGTCAAGATGTAATTCATTTTTTGTTTTAGATCAATAGTTAATATAAAAAGTGATGTATTGTTGAAACAATTTTGTTTTCAATACACACAGAATTTTAGAATTATTTAAAATTTTTTTATCAAAATGGGGGAAAATTTAATTCATGCACTAAAGTTTCAAGATATAACTATAAATACTTAACAAAAATTGAAGGAAAAAAATTACTATATAAAAAGGAATATCAAACTTAACCTCATTTTTCAACATTTTATTAACAACTAAATTATAGTGTCAATTTTATAAAAAAACTAAATTCAAATAATTTTTTATTTATTTTTTTTAAATACAAACATAAAATATATTAAAAATATGTACATTTAATTAGTTTACAACATTTCAAAACTCAATTAAATATTGAGGAAAGGAATGGTTTCATCTGGTCTCTTTCCCATTTTGTCTAAAAACCTAGACTCAAATACAAAATAATCATGCTCTCTAGGGTTGTGATTGTTGGTGAGGGTCTGGGTGTTGTTGTCATGTCCTCCTTAGCAAGTGTTTCACTTACATATTACATAGATTTTTTAGAAAAGATGTTGTGTGCCTACATATTGTAGTTGCAACTATATTATCACTTCTAAATGTTGCCTCCTTTGGTTGTAGTGATGGTTGTGATGGACTTATGCCTCCTAGTGATGATTGTATGTTTGGATAGACCCTTATAGATTATTTGGTGGCTCTTGTTCATGTTCAATGTTGTGCTTTTGGTTTTGGTCATGGTTCTTATGTGACCATTTCTAGTTTAAGGGTTCTTTCTTGATCACCATTTTTAGAAAAAACCCATCATCTCCCTTATTTGCAATCCTCTCCTATCATGGTTTGTGGATAATGTGTGATAGGAAATGAATAATTTTATCTTTCTTGGCCCTTAGTTCTTAAATTCAATAACTTATGGGCTTCTCTTCTTGACTTACACAAATGGTTTCTAGTTTCTTGCAAGGATCTTATTGGTGGAAAAATTGAGCTATATCCTTGTTCTAGAGAATTCTTCATTTCATCTTTTGACTCTTTAAAGGACAAGGATTTTGTGCTTGTTGAAAGGCTTCATATGTGGGGAGATCACTCTCTCCTAGTCAAGTCTTGGTTCATCTCCTTCACCCCCCTAACTAAGCCTCTCAATATCAAATCAATTTGGGTTTGACAACTAAATAAACCCATCTAATTTTGGGAAGACTCCTACTACGAGGCCATTGGAAATGCAATTAGTTTCTTCTTGAAGGTTCAGTCTTCTACTTCCTTTATGTGGCACTCAATGTTTTCTTGGATTCTATTGGAAATTGATATTTCTAAGTCTCTTCATAGGGACATTATTTTTATGGTGGGGGATAGAATGCGGACTTAACTAATTGACTACCTCTCCTTCAAATTTAGGTGATTTTTTTCATCATTAAATTAGCTTCAGAATATTGAATCTCTTGGTACAAGTGTGTAGCTATATGGTGAAGGAATACACACAATGATAACTTGATTTAATGCTTTTTATGACAATGAGTATTCTCAATATGTTGAATCTTATCCTCCTAATCCAACTTTGGATCATGTTCTTCAGGGGGTTAGTTGTGGGGGTGGATTGGTGATGGTTATTCAAGCTACTATGACTCCTTTGGCTCCTATATTGGAGTCCCACTCTACTCATTTTTATGTTCCTTAGCCTCCCATTTCTACTACTCCCATGATTCCTTTATCTTCCATACAAAATATATTTTCTCTTGAGGTATTTGTATGTTGATCAACATATCCCACTCAAAGTTCCTCTATTAGTATCGGCCCTCTGAGGGGGTATATACACCTTCTTCTCCTACGTTTGAGGATTTAGTTGATAGAATTTCATAGATAATTATTTAAATATGAAATAAAGGTATTCCTAAATTAATATCCTAATTGCACATAAAAATTAAGGGTATGCAATTGGGTAGGGAAGGGTTTGACATTGTTTAGGAGAGATCATCAGGCTCTATTTCATGCCTAGCAACTTGGTTCTACTTGTGTTTGTTTTATTTTGGTATTTTAGTTACATTTGTTTTGGGGTTGTCTCATCTAGGAACCTTTTATATTAGTCCTAAGTTTAGCTCCATATTTTTACTAGTTTTATGGTCCCATCAAAACCAACAATAACTTAATAAAAATATTTTAGAATCCAAAATGTGTCACTTTCTAGTGATCCAATTTTAAAAGTTAGATCAATGATAGTTATTTCCTTTGTAAAAGTGTGACACATCTTTGAACTTTCACCCCAAAATCATATCCCCCTTTCTATTTGTTTTATTTTTGAAGGTTTCATATGCAAGGCTTGCTCAAAATAGAGTACAAGTTGGACCAATGACACACTATTTTTCTTTGAAATTATTAGTTTTGCTTTTAGAATTTGGTGGCCACTAGATGGAAATCCTTCATGGAAAATTAAATGACATAAATTACTACTAAAAATTAGATGACCTTTTTAATTATCCCACCAATAGCACAACAAGATTAAATTATTATTTCCATAATAATTTGAAGGTGTAAAATATTTTCATATGTATTATGAGTATATTTCTCATATTCATTTTCATTAGCTCATAAAATTTATGGGGGATGAAAGGGAACCCACAAAAAGTGCCAACTTAGATTACTTTGACCAGTGATACATTGGTATGGAATTTCTTGACTAGTAATATTTTAGGGATGCATAGAGGTGTCATGTGTTAATGCTACCTTTTAGTTGCATATATGTTAGGAGAATGGATGCATTAACCAATGACACATATATATTGAGAAGTCAAACTAAAAACATTAATATAATGTGCAAACTATTGATCTTGGGAATATGAAATTTCTAGGAAGTGTTTTTTGTCATGTACCTTTATTATTATGGAGCCAAATAGTGGAGGGTTGTAATGTCCCTGATCTAGCCCTATGCTCTACAATTGGTTTTACCCTATTTCTAGAAACTCATAGGCTAAGCAGAATGAGAAATTAGGGTTTCCTATTTTATAGGAGGTTTCAGATGTAGTTTTGAGGTCTTGCATGTGTGTTTTTCTGATGCATGTCTAGTGGAGCTTTCTAGGTTTTTGAAGAGCTTCAGGATGAGGTAACTTGCATCTAAATCTAACATCCTTTCCGGGCACTTACTATTTATAGTAAGTCATGTTGGTTGCCTGATTTGTGCTTAAAAGATATTTGGAAACACTTACTATTTATAGTAAGTCCTGATACTGCTCAATTGGCATATAGACGGGGTTTTGGAAAACTTACTATTTATAGCAATATGCTATTTTTGGTAAGTATATTAATGGTAGCATCACTCTAGCAGCAACTTAAGCTTTTGCAATTCAGTATGGCCGATCAGTTTGGCTTTTTGTTGAGTTGAAGTAAACTTACTATTTTTGGTAGTAGCTATTTTTAGTAAGTCTAATCTTGGCAGTATCATCATTTGCAGTTCAACTCAAGTCATCATGCTATTTGTGGTAATCCTTTAGTTTCAGTATTGGCATTGGTTTTGGTTATCTCCTTGGACTAAGTGTTATACTTAGTCAATTTCATGTTTTTAAGTTGTACCCCATGCCTAGGAGTGATAACTTCATGTTGTTTTAAAGAGGGGACATTAAGGGATCATGTTGAGCATTTAATGATTTATTAAAATGCTTTATTGTTGCAAATAGAAATGGACGCCTAAAGGGAAGGGAAATAGTGTTTTATTATTTCACAATAAAGTGAATGGTTGAAGGGCGTCCCTTGGGAAGTTGAAATGATTCAACTTCTTGGAATTCAAAGTGTTCCATTTTCCCATTGGAACTTATATATTGTTGCATTGTGGAGAGCTGATTATGTTATGTTTTGGAAAGCAAAGTTATGTTGTTAGTTTGAAATCCAAAATCCGGCTAAGGGAAAGCTTAGCAATTCTATTCCACTCTTCAGGCCTGAAACTATGGTTCCCTAGATGATGGATTGAGAGTGTGCTTTATCCAGAAGTACATATTGAGCATTACTGTGGAGTTTTGGTGAGATATTTCTAGTTTTCAAGTTGTTGGTTATTGTTTGGTTGAAGGAGGTTTTTGTATACAACTTTTTGTATGAATTTAATTTGCTTATGTGCATTGAAGAAATCTATTCCTAGGCTAAGGGCGACCCTCTTGGCAAAGTTACAAATTTTATTTTGTAGATTTGAATATTTAATACAAGGTCGACCTCCCTAGAAGGCTGTACGATTGTTGGACGTGTCTTGGAGTTTGTGCTTAAATATTGGTGACCCATTGATGTGGTTTCAGTGATTGATTTTGGGTGCCATCCTCCTAGTATGCATTTGCAATTCATTTCAAAACATTTGGAGGTATTTTCAAAGGTGTTATGAGAATTTTAGTATTATCATTGATTACTGGTTCATAATTTCAATTTGTTGTTTTTCATATCAGATTTGCTTCAGTTCTGATTTTTGGCTTATATCTTGGTGATTGAGAAGATTATATATTGTAATAAACATTCTTCAAGAGTTTGCATTGATTATATTATTGTAACACATGGAAAATGTAGATTTATTTCATTGTAAGGCTGAGATTTAGTAGTACTAATCCAGTCATTGTTCTTATTGCATTTACTTGTGATTTCCTAATGCAAACACTTTAACCCCTGGCTGGTTTACCGTCAGTGTGGAGAATAAACATTTTTATCTCTCTTTCTCACCCACTATCAAGTGGAGAATTCCCACTGTTGAGTGGATGCCCGCTGCAGCGGATGAATTAGTTTTGAATTGTAATCTTTTTCCCCCCATTGTTTGGTGGTAGTGTGGAAATTTTTTCATGGCTGGTTATCCACCTATTTCATTTCAATTTCAACATTAGTAATCCACCATATGTTAGCATCTCGCTTGTCAAATGATCTTGAGTGCACATTCTTGGTGTTGAGTTTAATCTCTCTCTTTCAGTATAATCTTGTAATCTTGATTTAGTAGATCCTAGGGATCCTCTAACCATATGCATGCCCCTCCTCCTTAAGTGGTTTTAGGGTGCATTCTTGGTTAGAGTTCTTTCATGCACGTTCTAGGTTATGCTAACCTTAACGGGTGCTTGGTTACATTGTAAATGTTTGGTTTAAAAATCAAAAAAATTGAGAGAGTATATTTCAAGGGTATCAGAGCCTGTTTTCCTACCATCCTGTGAGTTTCAATGATTTGATTATCAGATGAGAGTCAAAGAAGACAGATACTACATCAAAAAGAAGAACAAAGTTTAGTTTTAGCTTTAGAAGTTTTTGAAGTTGACACTTTTTAGAGGTTTGTGAAACCTTGTCTTGTCAGATTAAGGTATAGCTAACGAAGAAGAGAGGAAGTCGGTAGAGACTCTCTTTTTGGTTGGAAAGAGACTTGGCAAATAATTTCAGTTAAGAGGAAACAAAGAGAATAGTCTTCATTTGTTAGAACAATGTTTGAGACAAGTGAAGCCATCACTTTCAAAGGAAATGCAATTGGCATTAACTCCTGTAGTTAATGTTTTGAATCAGTCCTATTGGTTGAGGCATCCAGATGAAGAAACTAAGCTGCTGATTTTTTCTTGTTTCATGGAAGTGATAAGAATTGTGGAACCATAATTGCCCTATGATGAAGAAACTATGAAGACCATATTAAGTATGATTATGGAGAGTTTTCAAGATTTGGATGAAACTGATAGTGGTTTTTTTCCAAGAAGAGCTGTTGTTTTGAAGACATTTTCAGAAGTAAGATCTTGCATCCTTCTGATAGAATTAGAGATGGATAATCAGATTTACCATTTGTTTGATTATCTATTCACTTCAACTTGGAGTGAATAGGAAGAGTTGGTGTTTGTAGCTGTTAAAAATGTTATAATTGACACCATCAAAGAAGTTGATATGCTTCCTAAAAGTGTTCAAGTCCTTCTCAAGAATTCCTTTGAACGAGAAGAGCAAATTTCTCCAACTGCTAATTTGCTAGTCAAAGGAATTTTTAGTCAATGTGAAGAAAAATTGAAGCCATTTTTTAAGAAGACTATTGAGGACAAAGAAGAGATTTCCGAAGCTGAAGAGGAGGATGAAAGTTGGAATCCCTTCGAATTCATAGAAAATGTTCAAGGAGTTTCCATCTATCCTGTAGTAGAGAACAATGAGTCAACGAGTGTTAAGGAGCCTCAAGTCGACAATCCAAGAGAAGAACTTCTAGAAACAAGAGTTGACATGGAGTTGCATGATGAAATCATAAGTGCAGATCCAAATGAAGGATAAGTTCGGTTGGGAGAAGATATGTGTTCAAGCAGCGAATTTCCTTTCCACAATTTGGGAGAATGCTGGTTTGAAAGTTAAGAGAAAGAGGAACTTGAAGTCTCTTCCCACTACAAAGTTGATTTGACCAACTCCCTTGAGTCATGTGTAGAAAATAATGTGGAAAGAGATGTTTCTAGTAGTCATAAGGCATATTTCTCTTCACCTGAAAACAAGCTAAGGCAAAAAGCTAAGGAATTGGAAGGCACTATGGATGGAATGATGAAGAGTGTCCATCACATGCAAGACAAGTTGGGAAGTGTAGCTCAAATAATTTTTGAAATCTTTGTCCATCAAAGTTGTCCCACAACATCTCAGCTAGCATATGAAGATTACAGTTCAAACTCGCAAATTGCTGAAAATGGAATTCAAGTTTTGTTACATCTTGATGAATTGCATCAACATGTTGAAAATTTGATTTATGTTGTGCCTAGAGGAGAATATGTATTTTGCATTTCCATTGCTGATATGAAGTTCATTAAGTTTTCTTTGGAGGAAATCAAATCAAGTCTTTTGCACATCATTCGTGTTAAAGAAAAAGTGGCCAAAATTGTTGACAAGGCATTGGAGTGTAACAAGCTCACCAAAGCCAAGCTGCAAGAAGTGCATGAGACTCTAATTGAAGCCAAGAATCATATTTCTATTGTACATTATTCATGGGAGAAAGAAAACAAAAGAAGAGCTGAGGAGCTTCAGGTAATTCTTGATGAGCTTGATCTCATACAAGAAACATATGATTTGGAATGTTGTTATGAGAAACTAAAGTATTCAAATTCTCATCAACAAGGTTTTCAGGCTTTTGACAATTTGTTGTATGAAGAAGGTGCTAATAAGGTTTATGTAAATTCTCCTTTTGATATTGATGAAGGAATCACTTCAAAGATTACTGAAGGAGAAAATTTTATTTTGTCTTCCAGCGTTGGAGAGTTGATATGAGAGTTGCATGAAGTTGAATCTTATGCTGCTCCTAGTGCACCCACTCAGCAAGAATTGGTAACTCTTGCAACACAAAGAAATGAGGACATTCTTATTGTTCATCAGTAAAGAGTTGATGGTCATGATGATGAAGGTTTTATGTATTTTTTGATGAGGATGTTTGTGATACTCTTGTCAAATTTTAGTTCATCACCACCTTCTCTTAGAGTGATAGATTTCAGAATTGTATTTGATGAAGGGTTCATGGAATCTTTCTGGCAATATATGACAGAATATTTTAAGTTCCATTTCTTCAACGAACATAGGTTTGTTGATTACTTCTTGGAGTTTCAAGAAGTGTTTATCCAAATGGAACAAGAGAATCAAATGATTCATGTGAGAACAATTCTCCATTTGAGAAATGGTACTGCATTGTTGATAGTATGGGATCCTAACATTACTTGGCAAAAATATAATATTCAAAAATCTAAAAGGGATAAACCAGCATATTGTTTTCAAAATGTTGTTGAGATCATCAGCTCTTGTGTTAGGACTTGTTTCCAAGTGAAATTTAGTATTTGGGATCTCAAGTATTTTTTAATGAAGAATGGTAAGCATAAAAAGAAGATTGGTCGGAGAGATGAGTGTAAAAATTTCAGTTCTATGATTGCTACTACCTTCTTTTCCTGTTATTGGATTTTTATTTTTGATCATAAATTGGTGTTTTGGGATGGAAATATGATTGGAAGTTGGTTTTTCATGGCATTGGGACCTTTATTGGAGAAGCCACTAGCCTTGTTCATGAGCAACTCTACCAATTTTAATGAGAGATTCTTTTGTTGCAGTTGTTGCTTATTGTTGGGGATGCTGATTTTTCATAAATCAGATTTCAAATTGTCTAAATTAGACTTGTTAGTTGGTTGGTGTTTCCATTTTCTGACCTTCCAGTATACTACTAGGACTGATTTTGAGCCTTGAATGAGGAAAGGATTGTTACAGTACAACCATAATTCATTCATGGGATGTTCTCTGATGTTCAACTGTGGCTTTCTCTATGTTTTCTCATCTACTAGTGTTTGGGGCAGTAAGTTAGAAACTGATTTGGTCCACCAATTGGAGACTCATGGGGTGAAATTTATAAGTTTTCCATGGAGTCATCTTAGTTATATCAGTTTTTTTCAAAAAAGGTGTTATACATCTTCACAGAATTTTGAGGATGTGATGAGGGATCTCTTGCAAGGAGTTGCTCTTTCCTTTGCAAGAAGTGTTGGAAAAGTCACATATGTTGTCGTAGCTTTGCTTGGTGCTATGAGGAGTTATGATATGGAGCATGCTTTTGAATTGAGAGAATTATTTGCCTTATTACTTAGGAATGTGTTAGATTGTGGTCTTGTTGTTTTTGACTCCTCAGATTTTTTGGGACATGAGATGCTACAAGTTTTTTTTACATCAGTTCTTCCAAGTCTATCAATTTGGGTCTCAGATATGGTGACTCTTTGGGTTACAAGGAGAGTTAGTACTGATTTGGAGTGTTGATTATTCTTGTGTGATCCAAGTGATGCAGCATCAGCAGGGTGGGTCCTCCCAGAGATGGATTTGGGACCCTGGGATCCTACTTGGCATAGTATGGATCAAACAATTGTCTTGGAGTGTGGTGGCATTGCTTGAGGACAAGCAATTTTGGGAAGGGCGGACTGTAATGTCCCTAATTTATCCCTACGCTCTACAATTGGTTTTAGCCTATTTCTGGAAACTCGTAGGCTAATCAAAATGGGAAATTAGGGTTTCCTATTTTATAGGAGGTTTCAGATGCAGTTTTGAGGGCTTGCATGTGTGTTTTTCTGACACATGTCTAGTGGAGCTTTTTGGGTTTTTGAAGAGCTTTAGGATGAGGTAACTTGCATCTGAATCTAACATCCTTTCCGGGGACTTACTATTTATAGTAAGTCATGTTGGTTGCTCGATTTGTGCTTAAAAGATATTTGGAAACACTTACTATTTATAGTAAGTCATGATACTGCTCAGTTGGCATACAAACGAGGTTTTGGCAAACTTACTATTTATAGCAATATGCTATTTTTGGTAAGTATATTAATGGCAGTATCACTCTAGCGGCAACTTAAGCTTTTGTAGTTCAGTATGGCCGATCAGTTTGGCTTTTTGTTGAGTTGAAGTGAACTTACTATTTTTGGTAGTAGCTATTTTTAGTAAGTCTAATCTTGGTAGTATCATCATCTGCAGTTCAGCTCAGGTCATCATGCTATTTGTGGTAATCCTTCAGTTTCAGTATTGGCATTGGTTTTGGTTATCTCCTTGGACTAAGTGTTATACTTAGTCAATTTCATGTTTTTAAGTTGTACCCCATGCCTAGGAGTGATAACTTCATGTTGTTTTAAAGAGGGGACATTAAGGGGTCATGTTGAGCATTTAATGATTTATTAAAATGCTTTATTGTTGCAAATAGAAATGGACGCTTAAAGGGAAGGGAAATAGTGTTTTATTATTTCACAATAAAGTGAATGGTTGAAGGGCATCCCTTGGGAAGTTGAAATTATTCAACTTCTTGGAATTCAAAGTGTTTCATTTGCCCATTGGAACTTATATATTGCTACATTGTGGAGAGTTGATTATGTTATATTTTGGAAAGCAAAGTTATGCTACTGGTTTGAAATCCAGAATCCAGCTAAGGGAAAGCTTAGCAATTCCATTCCACTCTTCGGGCCTGAAACTATGGTTCCCTAGATGATGGATTGAGAATGTGCTTCATCCAAAAGTACATATTGAGCATTACTATGGAGTTTTGGTGAGATATTTCCAGTTTTCAAGTTGTTGGTTATTGTTTGGCTGAAGGAGGTTTTTGTATACATCTTTTTGTATGAATTTAATTTTCTTTTGTGCATTGAAGCAATCTATTCCTAGGCTAAGGGCGACCCTCTTGGCAAAGTTACAAATTTTATTTTACAGATTTGAATATTTAATGCAAGGTCAACCTCCCTAGAAGGTCGTACCATTGTTGGAGGTGTCTTGGAGTTTGTGCTTAAATATTGGTGACCCATTGATGCGGTTTCAGTGATTGATTTTGGGCACTATCCTCCTAGTATGCATTTTCAATTTATTTCAAAAAAATTGGAGGTATTTTCAAAGGTGTTATGAGAATTTTAGTATTATCATTGATTGTTGGTTCATAATTTCAATTTGTTGTTCGTCATATCAGATTTTCTTTAGTTCTGATTTTTGGCTTATATCTTGGTGATTGAGAAGATTATATATTGTAATAAACATTCTTCAGGAGTTTACATTGATTATATTATTGTAACACATGGAAAATGCAGATTTATTTCATTGTAAGGCTGAGATTTAGTAGTACTAATCCAGTCATTGTTCTTATTGCATTTACTTGTGATTTCCTAATGCAAACACTTTAACCCCTGGCTGGTTTACCGTCAGTGTGGAGAATAAACAATTGTATCTCTCTTTCTAACCCACTATCAAGTGGAGAATTCCCACTGTTGAGTGGATGCCCACCACAATGGATGAATTAGTTTTGAATTGTAATCTTTTTCCCCCCATTGTTTGGTGGTAGTGTGGAAATTTTTTCATGGCTGGTTATCCACCTATTTCATTTCAATTCCAACATTAGTACTCCACCATATGTTAGCATCTCGCCTGTCAAAGGATCTTGAGTGCACATTCTTGGTGTTGAGTTTAATCTCTCTCTTTCAGTATAATCTTGTAATCTTGATTTAGTAGATCCTAGGGATCCTCTAACCATATGCCCGCCCCTCCTCCTTAAGTGGTTTTAGGTCGCATTCCTGGTTAGAGTTCTTTCATGCACGCTCTGGGTTATGCTAACCTTAATGAGTGCTTGGTTACATTGTAAATGTTTGGCTTAAAAATTAAAAAAATTGAGAGAGTATATTTCAAGGGTCATGCTAGTAATAGCATGCATATTTTATGTAATAAAATATAATATTTTGTTTTCACACAAATAAAATTTTGAAGGTAAATAATCATGCCATTTGTATGATTTGATGTCATTGTTTTTTGTCTTTATTTGTTTGGAGAAAGATCTTTCCATTGATGTGTATACTAGCTAATGACACATCAAGATATTGAGTTGTTATATACTAAGTGTAGACATCTAAATTTGATCACTTCCATATGATCAAAATCGTGTACTCTATTCATCTATGTCATTAATAATGATTAAATAATTTATTTAATCATTATTTCATTTTATGCCTAAGGTTCCTAAAGTATGTAATTAAATAATTTAAATACTTTGCCTTACACCTTTTCTTATCTAAATTAAATAAATGGAACAATTTATTTAATTTAGTCATTTGACTTACTTGGATTAAAACTAATTTTTAATTCCTCTTTTTCTCTCTCGTCACATTCTCCATAACCCTCTTTTAATCCTGATTAAATTAATTAATCTGTGATTAGGATGTGCATCACTTAATCAAGATTAGTGTCACATCCTCCATAATCTCCCACTTGCCTCTAATCTCTCATTAATTATCATAATCCTGTGTTTGCACAACCTTAATCAAAATCATTAGCCACATTTGGCATACCTTTTCTGGTCAACCTTTCCACTTGCCTTTCTTGGCCTTGACTCTCTTTCCCAATGTGAATTTTTTAATTCACATTTATTTACCAAAGGCTCCTCTCTTCCCCATGTGAATTTTCAATTCTTTTATCTTTCCAAAGTCTTCCTCATCTCCATGCAAAGTTCTAGAAGGCTTGACTTGTCACTTTACATATGCCAAGGACTTCTAGAACCTTGGACTTGTCACATCTCCCACATGTTACAAATCTTCAGCTTTTTGGAGACCTTCTTTTATCCAATAAACTCTCCCAAGTATGTGAATTTTTAATTCACATTTATTTCTCCAACCACTTCCCCTTTTCCCATGGATATTTTTGAGGAATTCTAAAATTCCTCAAATGTCTCTTTCATGCTCATTTGGGGACAAGAAGTTCCTTTTTGAGAAATCTTCTCATCCTCCAAGGTACCTACAAGGTACTTGTCCTTCATCCACCTCATGTACTTCTCTTCCACCTCATTTCCACATCACCTCACCCTAGGCCATCTCACATTCCACATGTCAAGATGTGAGGGCTTGTGAGTCCTCAACTCACCATAGCCCTTCATCTTGATCTTGTTGGATCAATCTCAACCATTGAATTCTCTAGAGAATTCAATTTATCCTATAAATACCCCCTTATTTCTCTCATTTTTGGATCAAGTCTTTTGCTACCAAACTCTTGCAAAATTGTTATTTGCAACATTTTAGTTTCTCCATAGAATTTCTCATCAATGAATCTTACATCTTGCATCCATTTAACTCCATTTCCATCCAAGGAGCACACAAGACATCCAAAGATCAAGGGCCAACCAAGTAAGGAGACATTTGAAGGTATAATCAACAATCGATTTGTTTTATCTTGCTTTCATGCTTATCTTGCCTTAGGATTATCATTGAGGTGTCCTCTTTTGTGTTATTTCCTCTTATTGTATTACTCATTATTTGTTTAGCATCTCACACTAGGACTTAACATTTTAAAGGGATCACATTTCTGGCATGTTCGGTGGGACCCACAAATGGGTCTCTTTTCTTCACGTTTGTTGTTGTTGAAGATTTTTGCAGGTTCAGGTCGTAGAGGGGTGGATTTTCCCTGCAAAGGGGTGGACTTGCCCTCGCATGTGCTGTAAAGGGGCGTATACGCCCTCTTGTTCCGACGTTTTCTAACAGTTTTTACTACAAAAGTGCGAATACGCCCGCTTGTTCCGATGCTTTTTTTTAACTTTTTACTGCAAAAGTGCAGATACACCTGCATGTTCTGACATTTTTAACTATTTTCTGCAGGAGTGCGGATACACCCGCCTGTTCCGACGTTTTTTTTCTAACTATTTTCTACAGAAGTGTGGATACACCCGCCTGTTCCGACATTTTCTAAATTTTTCTACAAAAGTGCGGATACACCCACCTATTCCCACATTTTCTATAGAGGGGTGGATACGGCCTCCTATTCCAACATTTTTCACTGCAGAGGGGCAGATTTTCCCTAAACAACACGTTCGGGAAGGTAAAAAAGTTGCATTTTAGCTTCGTTTTTGCCTCTATTTTTTGTTGTTTGGAGTTCTAACCCTCTAACCCTGTTTGTTGGTGGGTGAAGTCAGATTTCTTGCTGATACTTTGTAGTATTTTTTCTAAAATTCATAAGGGTCAAAAAGATAAAACAACTAACATTTTCTTGCAGGGCCTTTATTTCATTCAAATTTTAAAGTTTTCCTTACTGTTTTATCTATTCACTTAGCATAATTAGAGGGAAGTAATACTTGCTTCTTGTTGTGTGTATTTTTCTTTATGTTACCCTAAGGGGGCATTAGTTTGTTTTCATCTTCCCCTTGCACTTTGTGCGGACCCGGGGGGTAGTTGGAAACGATTAGTGTCTTCTTCTTAGAGGGACTTGCTTAGGGATTTCATCACCCCAAGGGACGATCCCAACCACGCGTACCGGCGGGGTATATAAAGGGGGGAGAGCCAAAGTTGTACCCCAATCCAGTTGCGTTGTAATTGGTGGAACATCGAAGCTAGGGTGATACCTAAATAGATGTGAAGAGTTGGTCCGAGCCTTTCAATATCTCGTTGGGGTTCCTGACTCACGCTTGCGATAGATTGGTGTTCATGGTTGTGCTTCACATACTAAGCATATATCCAGGACTCCCTAGAAACCTTGTTCATCCTAGAGTAAGACCTTTTCTGACCATACCCCTTAACACTAATCATAGGATTGTGCTTGCCCAAAGTGTCTTTCTGTGAAAAACCAATAAATTTTGATAAGTCAGCCTCATTGAGTCATTTCAAGTCTTTGCCATAATCTCATCATCCAAACCAACTCATTGTTTTCCTACAAGGGTGAACTTGCCCCCCTATTCTGACATTTTTCACTACAGAAGTGCAGATATGCCCCCTTGTTCCGACATTTTTTACTGTAGAAGTGCAGATACGCCCCCCTGTTTCAGCATTTTTCACTGCAGAAGTGAAGATACGCCCTCCTGATCCACTGTTTGACTATAGAAGGGCAGATACGTCCTCCTGAATGAACAGTTTTATCCATTTCACCATTCCAAACACCCATTTAACTAGTCCAAACATCTATTTGACCATTCCAAGCCTCCACTTAACCTTTCTAAACAACCATTTACCACATTCACATTGATCATTTCACAATTTGGGAACCCATTCTACCATTTGCACTTGCCAAAAAGATCACTTCAACCACATATCTTTCATTTACATTCATCATCATCTCTCAACACAAAATCCCTTAAACCTTGATTTAGGAGTTATCTCCCGAATTGACCAAGGCATTAAGTTTGATCGTTATCCTACATATCAATCATTTTCTTCAACCTAATCAATCCGCTTCTATCTTGAGGCAGATTTGTGTTGTAATTCAACATCATTGGCCCAAATCAGCCCCCTTCTATCTCAAGGTGGATTCGGTGTCATGATCATTGATTAACCAGTTTAATCCGATCAACCAATGTATTAAGTCACCTAGGGTGGTTTCCAAATTGGGTTTAAGACCCTCTCCATCAAATCCAATCCTTATCCAATCATCAATTAACAAATCATCCAATCCAAATCATGATCAATCCAATTGATCCAATCCAAATCATCATCAATCCAATTGATCCAAACAAATCCAATCCTTATCCAAATCATCAAAATTAATACATCATCAATTGATCCAACAATCCAATCATCAAATTAATTGATACATCATCAATTTAATTGATCCAATCCAATCCTTATCCAAAATCGTCAAATTGATACATCATCAATTGATCCAATCAAATCCTTATCCAATCATCAAATTAATTGATACATCATCAATTAACACATCATCCAATCCAAATCATCATCAATCCAATTGATCCAATCGAAATCATCATCAATTCAATTGATCCAAACAAATCCAATCCTTATCCAAATCATCAAAATTGATACATCATCAATTGATCCAACAATCCAATCCTTATCCAAACATCAAATTAATTGATACATCATCAATTAATCCATCATCCAATCCAAAGCAATCTTATCCAATCAACCAATCTAAATCAATCAATCCAAATCATCTCCTAGATCATCCTTGGAAGTTGTATCTTAAAATCACTTAGTTGTTTTACACGTTCATGCCCGTTCAGACCCGTTCACAAACAATAAAGCAAATGGTAGACCAACAAACTCAAGGTTCCCAACCAAATGTCCCTCAAGATCCTAATAGCATTCCACATGATCCCCATAATGGCATCTCATCTCAATCAAAAACCGACATCCAAAATATCACACCACCTAGTGACGAAAACATGGTCAATCAACCCAAAGTCACCGTTGACGAATATCTCAGTAATCCTGCCAATGTCCAAATGACGGATCATCTCCTAAACGAACGTAGGGATAAGATCCTTTCCACCTTACTCATGAAGGGATTCAAACCACCGTCTGGTTTTAATACATCACAATATGCCCTTCCCACATTTGTTGATCCACAAACCTCACAAAATGTTCCAGAAGGTTCCTGCGTTCCTGAAGGTGCACCCACTAAAAATTGGTACCACCCCGAATTGTGAAATGTTGTCATCCATCAAGTCCAAGAATATCCTCATCTTATAGCCACAACATCTACTATTCCACCACCCGATTCTAATGATCCCCATACCTATGGCATGCCACCATACATCCCATCTGCTCCATCGCTTCCTCCCCCATATTCTAATATTGGGGGCACACCTACACTTACCAATGTGCTACCTCCTGCATTTCAACAACCTCCAAATAATCCACACCAATCCACCACACTACCAGCACCACCACAACATTTTTCTATTGTTCCAGCTTCATCTCAACCCTTGCATCCACAACATACGCAACACACTACCGTTCTCACACAACCATCACATCAAGTAGTACAACCTACCTCACAACAAAAACAACACATATCATCTCACCCATCTCATCAACAACAACACATCTCATCTCACCCATCTCATGAATAACCACATATCTTATCTCACCCCCACAACAACATGTGCATATCCCCACATAAACACACCATAATATGCTTACTAAGTACCTCTATCATCCCTCTAGCACATACACTGTTCCATCCCATACAAATCATCATCAAAATGTGCAAAACCAAACACATACCCAACTGCCACCTTACACCAATCCTTCACAACCTCAACATCATCCTCACCAACAAACATCGAATCCATACCCATATGCCACGCAACAACCCACCGTTGTGCAACAATACCAATCCTATCCACCCTACTTTCAACAACATCCAACTCATCAGCAGGGGGCACCTTACACTTCCTATTACCAACAACCATCATCACATCAACAAAGAGGCCCTACCTCCACATATTACCAAAATACTACACAACAACAGGATCCGTCCCTCGCTTCCTACTATCAACAACAAGTGGCTCCCGCTCATCACAATCAATCATCCAACTATCAATCCACTTACAATCAACAAATGCACTCATATCTGACTCAAACTGTCTATGATCCAACAATGGTAGGGCCATCCTCACCATATCCGCAATACTACCCATACAACCAATCCACTTTGACTTCCACGCCTCCTGTCAATAAGGACTTGGAAGAAGTAAAAGTAGCATTAAAGGACCTACAAGCTGGAGCGGGTAAACAATCATTCAAGTTTTAGGACATATGTCCTTATCCTTTTGACCCCTCCATCTCCTTGATTCCTTTTCCCAAACATTTTGAGATACCAAAATTCGATAAATACAAAGGAACTAGGGATCCTAGAGCCCACCTTCAAGAATTTTACGCCCATTGCCAAGAGGTCATGCATAATGACAATTATCTTATCCGACTTTTCCCTAAAAGTCTACAAGGAGTTGCCCTTAATTGGTTTATGGGCCTTGAAAAAGGATCTATCAAAACCTTTGCACAACTATCCGAACAATTTTTCTCCCACTTCTCTTTTAATCTAGAGAAGGATATCGACACACTTGATCTCTTGAAAGAAATACAATGTGATGGAGAGACCTTTGCAAGATACTTGCAGAGATGGCATGCCTTGGCTAGAAGGATGAAATCCCCACCAATAGAAAAAGACATGGTCACATTATTTATCAAAAATTCTCACCTAGATATGGCTCATAATTTCCAACTCCATTGTATCACCACCTTTGCAGGAATTGTGGAGAAAGGCCCCATCTTGGAATGAGCCCTTGTTGCAAAAGGGCATGTCAAACATTTTAATTATGATAGAGAGAAATCCTTTGGGGATAAACCTCATTATTGGAATAGAAATAAAAATGTTGTCAATGATGGTGTCACTAAAACCAAGCATGTTCAAGTGGCCACCACCACACAAAGATATCCTCCTCAACAACAACCGTCAGTCCAAAATTCCATATTCGTCCCCCAAGGGGCACCATGACAACAATCCAACCAAAATAACCAAGGGGGAAACAAATGATAGTTCACTCAGTTGGGAGAATCCCTTAGCGTGGTGTTTAACAAGCTTCTTCAAGCTAATTATCCCATCACGTATCCTATCACCAAACCTCTTGATACATCTAAGCCCAAACCAACTTGGTTTAAAGACAATGAATATTGTGAATTTCACAAGATTAAGGGACATACCTTAGATAAATGTCAAGGCCTAAAAACCTACATTCAAGGTCTCATCAATCGAAGTGAAATCCATGTAGATTCTAACACAACATCTTCATCCAATGCTCAACTCCAGATATATCAAAACGATTTTCCTAACCACAATCAGGGTCCGAGCACTTCCAACGCTAATCCTGGATCTAGCAACAACAACAAGCAAGGTAACAACACCAATAACATCAGCTATAAAAATGTGCCATACAATTACCAAGGTGTGGTCTCACATATAGAACAAGTAGAGCCATGTGTATCCATGATACATGTCAAAGGAAAGGATCCACAATGTGTTGTTACCACTTGGCGAACTTGCATCACAGTCCCTGCAGCTCCTCCATCTACACAATGACCATCCATCCATTCATAATATAACATCCTAGACCATCTAGGAAAGACTGTAGCCCAAATATCCATCTTGGATCTACTTAATTCATCTCCCGTGCATCAAGATATCTTGACTAAGGCTTTGTAAAGCACACAAGTGCTTGATGATATTGACCCTACCCAATTTTAAGAATTGGTAGGCAATCTCTCATCAACCTATCAGTTATCCTTTAGCCAAAAAGACATGCCGCATCTTGACTCAAGCCACAACCGCCCCCTCCATCTCGAAGTTGGTGTAAATTGCCAAAAAGTAAAAAGGGTATTGATAGATAATGGTTCAACCCTAAATCTTTGCACACTAAAGTTCATACAATAGGTTGGATACACCCAGGCTGATTTAAGAAGTCAAGTGATCACCATCAAGGCATATGATAATGCAGAGCAGGATTTTGAAAGAATTATTTGCCTCCCTATTCAAGTGTGCCCTATTGTGTAGTACACTATGTGTCATGTTCTGGACCTTGAACTTCCATACAACATCCTTCTTGGCCATCCATGGATTCATTCTATGCAAGTCATCCCATCCACCTATCATCAATGCTTAAAGTTCTCATTTCAAGGAATGGAGGTTACCATACAAGTTGATCCCCAACCTTTTGAATATTGTTGTGCTTTGGAAGCTTCCTTCCAGCATTCACATTACTTCCCAGGAGTCGAAATGGGGGTATCCCCAACTTTCGATCCCGACCGATCCACCAATACACTAAACACCTCATCTCCACCATCATCCACACCTGCTTCCACCATCACCAAGGTCCAGATCATAGACAAGGGATGTGGCGAATATGAAATGCATACCACACTAAATGTGGCAACCATGCCACCCTCACCCCGCACATATGGACTACCAATTCTTCTATTACCAAAAGTGGAAGAAAAGACACTTACACTCACCTCCAAGAACATGGGTTTGACAACATTCAATGATCTAGGATCCCTTAAGGATCAAATGGGAGAGGACATTAGTCAATGGGTTTATTGAGAAGAACCTGAGCCACCACATCCCCTTATAGAATACTTTCATAAATTTTATCCACGTGCATCCAAGTTCATTGAAAAGTGTCATTACCAAGGCGGAGGCCTTGGCGCAGAAGAACAAGGAATACGCCAACCCATTGAAGCAACTACCATCCGACCAAAAAATCTGGGCTTGGGTTATGATAATAAACAGAAAGGTCCTGCAACATCCTCTAGCACTTCTAATAATGTTAGTGTTGACAACGGTTCCCTCAAAGACATACCAGAGGAAGAGTCCATCATACACGCGTACAATGATTTGAATCACGTTGACCTCTCCGGCATGTTCAAATGCTTATCTGTTTGCACCATAACCTTATCCCTCGAACATCCTGAACTTATCGATCATGACCTACAAGGTAATGCACATGTCAACACATTTCCCTCGGAGGATACCTACGTACATCTCATGGGATTGGGGGAAGATGAATTCCCTATCCGCAAAAGTAAAAAGAAACAAAAGAAAAATAGGTCATCAAGTGAAAACCTCACTAAGGTGCTTTTTGACTAGGAAAAAGTAAAACCAAAGGGTGTATCTGACAGTGAAAACCTCAATACGGCACTGGAAGATGGAGACATTCATCTTCCCCTTTTAGGAACACAAATATCTGAGCAATCTTCTATTGTCATTAGAGAGACACAAGAGGTAAATTTGGGGACAACAGAAACTCCAAGGATCACCTATGTAGCCAAATCTTTATCAGAAGAAGAATATCTCACCATTGTCCAAATTCTCCGAGAAGGGGTTATCAATTTTGCATGGGATTATTCTGATATGCCTAGCTTGGATCCTAATCTTGTTGTACACCATTTAGATGTTCGTTTAGATGCCAAACCTATCAAGCAGAAGCTCCGAAAGATGCACTATTAGTTAAAAAAGAATTGGAAAAATTACTAGATGTTGGCTTTATTAGGCCCATTGATTATTCTGATTGGATCTCCAATATAGTACCTATTGCTAAACCTAATGGAGACATCAGAATTTGCACAGATTTTTGGGATCTTAACAAACCTTGTCCAAGAGATGACTTCCCCTTGCCTAACATTGACATGTTAGTCAACATTACTGTAGGACATGAGATGTTATCCCTCATGGATGGCTTCTCTGGCTACAATCAGATCCGAATCGCCCTTGAGGATCAACACAAAACTGCTTTTACAACACCTTGGGGTACCTTTTGCTATAATGTCATCCCCTTTGGTCTTAAAAATGCAGGGGCAACATATCAATGGGAAATGACTATTATATTCCATGACCTCATCCACATCATCATGGAAGATTATGTTGATGACCTACTGGGAAAATCTGGAACCAAAGAAGAGCACTCTGCCATCTTGAAAAAGATCTTCGAGCACTTGGAGTAGTACAAGCTATGGCTAAATCCAAAAAAGTGTGTGTTTGGTGTCACGTCAGGGAAATTGTTGGGCTTCATAGTTTCCTGAAGAGGTATCAAGGTTGACCTTGCTAAAGTAAAATCTATCATGGATATGCCTCCACCGAGAAACCTGAAACAGTTAAGGAGCCTTCAAGGAAAGCTACAATCCATCTGTCGATTTATAGCCCAACTTGCGGATAAGTGTCAGTCATTCACCCACCTTCTCAAGAAAGACACCACCTTCAAATGGAATCAACAGTGTCAGTTGGGTTTTGATATGATCAAAGAATACTTGGCCCATCCACCAATTTTGATGCCACCTATCCTTGGAAAACCCCTCTTGCTCTACATCTCTGCCACTTCAGTTGCATTGGGGGCATTGTTGGCACAACATGATGAATCATCAAAAGAGCGAGTGATCTACTACATTAGTCAAACATTGGTGGGTTATGAACTTAATTATTCACCAATGGAGAAAGCATGTCTCGCTGTGGTTTTCAGTACACAAAAATTGTGCCACTATATGCTTAGCCATCGAATAAAATTGATATCAAAAGTGGACCCCCTCAAGTACCTATTATCTAAGACAACCCTAATTGGCCGAATGGCTAAATGGATCATGCTCCTCGGTGAGTTTGATATAGAATATGTGGACAAAAAAGCCATCAAAGGATAGGTAATAGCAGATCAGTTGGCAGATGCCCCATTAGTAGACACCTATCCCATAGAAACTGAATTTCCAGATGGAGTATTTGCAGTCTCAGAAGCCACCACATGGACACTGTACTTTGACAGATCACACATTAATAATGGATCGGGGGAAGGAGTCTTGCTCATCACCCCCCAAGGCGATTACATACCAAAATCATTCAAACTGGCTTTTCCCTGCACCAATAACATCGCCGAATATGAAGCCCTTCTCATAGGCCTCAGAATTGTAGTCCAATGGCACATCACTTATTTGCAAGTTTTTGGTGACTCCCAGTTGGTTATAAAATAGGTTAATGATGAGTTTCTCACAAAAGATGAAAATTGTTGCCTTACAAACGTATGGTGGATGACTTCAAAAAATACTTCACCTCCATCCAATTTGAGCAGATCCCGAGACTCCAGAATAAGGCAGCAGCTGCTATGGCTACCATTGGTTCTCTCCTCGACATGCCAAAATATTGCACAAATTGCGAGTTCCTAGTCAAGCAACTCCTAATCCCAGCGTACGATATCCCTAGGAGTGACATGGTGTGTGCTATTGTAGGTCCTGAATCCCCTTGGTACCATGACATTTACACCTATATTCATGACAACACCCTCCCGCTTGATCTCACGAGAAACCAACGTAAATCATTTATCCAATGCATTGCCCGCTACACCATCATCAGTGATACGCTTTATCAACATGGGTATGATGGAACTCTCCTCCATTGTTTAGATGAAACTGAAGCCCGCATGGCATTAACAAAAATGCATAGCGGTATTTGTGGGGCCCATTCTAATGGTATGACCTTAGCCAAACGAATTCTTAGAGAAGGATATTACTAGCCTACAATGGAACATGATGCTTGTGAATATGTCAAAAAGTGTCTTCTATGTCAACAACATGTAGATCTGATTCACGCTCCGACACAAGAGCTACAACCTATCATGACACCCTGGTCATTTTCACAATGGGGTTTCGACTTGATTGGCAAGATCTACCCTCCATCCTCTAATGCTCACACTTTTATCATCACAGCTACTAAATACTTCACCAAGTGGGTGGAAACCATACCACTCACTCAAACCACTGGTGTTCAGATCTCTAAGTTCATCCTCTACCATATCCTCTGCAGGTATGCTATCCCCTCCGCCATCATCACCGACAACAGAAAGCCATTCAAAAATCAGTGCATGAAGCTTCTTTGTGACACGTATCATATCCAACATCGTTGGTCCACCCCCTATTACCCCCAAGGTAATGGAAAAGCAGAAGCAACAAAAAAAACATTGATCAAAATCATTAAGAAGATGGTCAATAGCACTGGCTGAGATTGGCACCTCCATATCCATCCTATTCTTTGGGCCTATCGTACATCCATCTGCACCCCCACTGGCGCTACTCCATACTCTCTTGTCTATGGCACTGAAGCCATCTTTCCAAACGAAGTTGAAATCCCTTCACTCTGAATCTCCCTCAAGAATCTCATTACTGACAAAGACACCCGAGTGGCATGCCTTGCACAATTGGAATTGCAGGATGAAAAATGGGTAAAGGCTTATAACCATCTGTAAGCCTATCAACACCAACTCTAAAGGAGCTATAATAAGAAATTCCACCCTCACCAATTCAATGTTGGTGATTTGGTCCTTGAAAGAGAATCAACGAAATCAACAAGATCGAGAGAAAAAGGGCAAGTTTGAAGCAAACTGGCTGGGCCCTTATGTTATCACCACAAAGTATGGTTCTAGTGCCTACAGGCTCTCTATCCCTGAAGGGGAGCCCTTGGAAGAACCCATCAACATTATGTACCTGAAGAAGTTCTATACTTAGGTCAGCTGGGGTATCCTTCCTGATAAATCTCAAAAAATACAAAAAAAAAAAAAAATCCAAAAATAGTAAAGAGAAATAATTCGTCCTATGGTGAAAACCACCCCTACATGACACCTTGGATACATACGATTGGTGAAAACTTGGTAACAAGTGCCTCTCATATAGGGCTTAATCATTATCTACCTCGTGTCCTAGTTACTTTATGGCTTATCCGTCGATTCCTCAAAACCCCTATCCTCCCATCCGCTTGCATCACCTCGTCACTTGGTATACTTTTGGTTGAGCATTGGATGAGCATCATCTGCTATCTGACATCCTGAGCTTGTTATCCTAATCTAAGCTTGTGTCATCTCAATGTTGTGGTTGTCTCCATCTAGGTCTCATCACGTCTTCTCTTGAACTACGATGCCTCTGCGCTTGCACGTAGGCAAGGCTAATCTTTGGATTGACCCCCGAGGCATTGTGTCTTTCATCACCTATCTTCATGGTCCACTTTTTGATCTTGTCCATCCTCGGTCTTTTGTCCTGTCTGAACTATGTCGCCCCTGCACTTTCACGTAGGCAAGGTTGATCTTTTGATCTGCCCCCGAGGCTTGTGTTTGTCTTGGTCATCCATCAGTTTCCATCACTCCACTTTCTGCTCTTTTACCGTGGTCTTTTCCTGAACTACGAGGGCTCTACGCTTTCACATGGGTAAGGCTGATCTTTGATCAACCCCTGAGCCCCTAGGTCTTTAGGTTGTCTCGTCCTCTTTTTGTCTTGTTTTCAAGTATGTCCCTATCATCGTTGATTCTTCACAAACAAGATCTTCTCGTATCAAGAAATCTGCCCAATGACAATTATCCTACGTCATCTAGGTCCCTTTAGCTTAGCATCCATCATCGGTCTTAATAGGATGTATCCTTCCTAACATACCACATCAACCCCATCCATCCTTGGGATCTTATGACAAAGGACGCTTGTAATTGATCGTGATCTTTTGGTACCTTTGGCTTTTTGTTTATTATTTGAGCTCCCCCTTTTAACTAGTCAAGACCGCCATAATCCATCATATTATGGTGTGTTTTTCCTAGTCAACATAGGGGCATCTCTTGACTGTTTTATTGTTGTTGTCTATTGGGATGCTCCACGTAGTACCCACCAGGATTCCTCTCGGATCCTGCATTATGTGGGGGCATCCCTTTGTGCTTGTGGCTATTCCAATACCTGGCCTAACCAAAGTCATTGCAACTTTGGGGTATTGGGATAACCTTCTTGTTTGTTGTGTTTGTTTTATGCATTAGACATTAATCCGTCTCGGTCTACATACCCTGACGACCGATGTCTTACGCTATAGCAAAAATCAGTGCTCTAAAGGATGGAAAATTGCATTCATGTTGCATTTCATTTCATTGCATATTCCCCTTTCATCCAATCTTCCTCCTACATCTATGACTCATGATTTTGGTTGTGCAAACGCTCATTCATTCTTACTAACTTTCTTCCTCAAGATCACTATGGTTCTTGACAAGTACCATGCCTCACACATCCTACACCTACCCATTGATACTTATGTCTACATTACATTTAGTGTGTTAGTTCATCATTTATCCATTTTCATTAATTCATTTATCATTTATCCATTTACATCCATTCATTAGGTTCATTTATCCATTTACATCCATTGATTAAGTTCATCATTCATCCATTTACATCCATTCATTAAGTTCATCATTTATCCATTTCCATGCATTCATTTATCAATTTGCAACAATTCATTAGGTTCATTTATCCATTTATCCATTTACATCCATTCATTTATCCATTTGCATCAATTCATTAGGTTCATTTATCCATTTATCCATTTACATCCATTCATTTATCCATTTGCATCAATTCATTTAGGTTCATTTATCCATATATTTTCATATCCACCTATGCATCATTATTAAACCCATATTAATTACATCATATATACAATTGCATTACCATTCATAAATCATTAACATCATCCATAATCACATCATCCACACATGCATAAATAAATCATTAACATCATAACACAACATCCATATCAACACAAAAACATCATATACATCATCTCTCATAAGAACGTCCATATAACACCATATGCATAACATAAATCATCCATCACAAAAATGTCAGCATAATATCAATGGGGACCATCACATATTATCATCAAAATAATACAATGTCCATATCCAAAATATGGTCACAACATAACCACCTACATATTATCCTCAAATAAGAAGCATAACCTTAGAATATGTGTTGCACCTCTATCCGGTACCTGTCACAACACATGTATCATGTCACCTATCCTTCGTCTGCCCTAAGCTGCCCACACCTGACCTCTATGGAGACTCAGGTACCGATCCCCTATGTGTCGGAATCCCCTACGACTCACGAGTTGGAGTCTCGAATCGAGGAGTCGGCTGAAAATCACTATACCCTCTGGTCTATGTCCCTAATGACTGGGACGGTCCCGACATCTGCGGTACCTTCCTAACTTATTGTGTTGTCTGTTGCACTGGATCTGGCACTACCTACTCATATGCACATCTCCAGTACTCCGCCTCATGCATGTACTCATCTCTCTACCCAGCCTGGAACCGAGCAACATATTGCTCATACTTGTATCTATCCTGCTCTCTAGAGATGGCTCGCCGCTCCTGCTCCCATGCCTCCTGTGCTGTTGTCAGTAGCTGTACCTGCTCTACGGTCCTCTTCCTCTCTACCTGTACACTTTGTAGCTCTTCCTACAAGCCCTGTATAGCTAACTCTATCCCATCACCTTGCACTCTCTAAGCCTGCCTCTGTGCTATATCCCTTTCGGCATTCTCTGCCCGACCCACTGCTGCATCTCTCTGAAACTGCAAAATCTAGACCTATCTCCACACATCATCCCTCTCTCCCTGTAGCACCTAGACCTGGCCATGTGCACTCTCTCTCTCTCTCGACACTGCCTCTAACCTAGACTCTGCAGTCTCAACCCTCACTCTCATCTCCTCCAAGGATTTCTCTATAGTAGCTATCCTCTCCAAAAGGTCTGCCCACTCTCCCTGCAGCCCTGCCACCTATCCTCTTAGTGTCTCCACCTCCCCTCCCCCTACTAGCTCCGGCTGACCCCGCATATGAGCCACTATCATTGCTGCCTCTAATATTTCTTGGTCCTAGGTCACCCGAGCCAACTCACCATGTACTCTCCCCATCTTCGCTTGTATCTCCTCTCTCTCCCTTTCCATCGCCAGTATATCTGTCGTCAGACAACCCACAACATGCTCAAACTCTATCAGCTCTGACTCCTCCACCCTCTACACCTTGGCCTCTTCCCTCCTCAACTCCTCCTCTAACACCCATATCCTCCCTTGGTCCAGTCTCGGTAACACCACTGGATTGTCCACTAGAGCCACTGGCACTACTGCTAATGGCTCCACCACCTACATCCATATCCATCACCTCTACCTCTACCTCCTCCCAAGAAGACTCCACCCGGATCATCACTCAGATCCTCCATGGCTATCCTCTCCTCCCCACCCTCATCAATCTCCTCGGCTATCCTCTAGTGTGCCCTTGCCCCTCTACCTACTCTTTCTCAACTCTCACCTGCACTCGCCTCCGTCGTACTCTCCCACCAATGCCTCTCTGAGTAGCCCTCCCCTCCACCACCCCTAACATCTCTACCTTTGGCTCACTCTCTCATCTCGCCATCTCTACCTCTGGCCCTCCCCCATCACCTAGCCCTCTTGCCTCCATCTCCTCCCCCACAGCTCTCCTAGCCCTCGTACGAGGATGCCTCCTCCTAACCCTCCTCCTCCTCTCTGGCTGATCTCCAACACCACCCTCATCTGCCCTGCCACTCTGATGTCCCACATCCTCTTGTCCCCCCTCCTCCTGTCCCACCTCCTCCTTCTCATCCTCATGTCTCTCCTCCCCCTTCTCCTCCTCTGGCCCCCACTCCATGGCTCCCACGCTTGGCTCCGTTGGCGTGACCCTCTCCCACCGGTGGTTGCGAAACCACCGAGTGTACTGATCTGTAACTCTTGCATCCTTTGGACCCTCCCTGCTCCCTAGATAGGGCACCCCACCTACCATCACCCACGCCTCCCTCGCTACCCTTGCTGACAACCTCACTCCCCATGGTACCTCTCTAGTAAGCCATCGGAACATCGTTGACACTACTAGAATATCCTACATGATTCCAAATTGCCTCATCACCTTGTCTGGACGATGCACCTCCACTGTATGTCCCTGACTCCCAATCAGGAAACATCTGCATCTAAAGAAACCCCGATGTTTCTCCTCCTCCACCCTCCATCCCCTAAACCGTCGATACATGTATGGCCGCCATACGATGTCCTCCTCCTGTAAATCATCAAACGCTCTCCTCCACTAATCCATCTCTACCTGTGTCTCATATCATAAGATGTAGCCCCTAGCTACCCCAAACTCCCAAGCCACCGACTCTCTATCATCCAACTCTCCTCTCCTGACCACTATGGGTCTCATCACCGCAATATGCTCCCACCCCCACACCTGTAATAGTGTCCTGTGCGTCATGCTTCGCATCCCCCGATAACAAATCACGTGCATATCTCGGTATAACTGGGCCAATACACATGACCCCCAAGAAAACTGTCCCTCCCACCACTCGACAATATGTTGAATCACCTCCATGTACCATAAGCTTTAGAATCACCTGCTCTGATCCGACAGTAGTATCTCGCTAATCAGACAACACAAAAATAGTGGTAATGCTGGCAACCCCAAGGCCAGACATCTATTTACATCTATCTGCCCCCTTTGTATCGGCAAGTCATCTTGCCCAAATAGCACCAGGACAGTCTCATCTAATTGTGCTCCTCTCGACACCACCTCACTCACTAACCAACGTGCTATCAGTAACCTCAAAATCCGCCACACATCCCCTAAAGTCACCATCATCTCCCTTGTCGGCAGATGAAAAGTCGACGTCGCTGAGCTCCATCTCTCTATCAAGGCTATTAGCATTGCCCGATGCACTCTCATCTCTGGAAACTGCACTAAGTGTAGTAACCCCGCCTGCTCCAGTGTTGCGTGGTCCGCCCCACTCATCGCCTCTATCGTTGCTGCCAGTGCCTCTGGTCTCTGCTCGTGGGTCCGTAATCGACCAAAATCGTGCAAATATACCATCCACCTTGTAAAATTATTTGTCAATTTATTTTTCTAATCCAGTGACTTTCTTTTTCCTTCTTTTTTCTCTCTTTCTCTCTTTCCAATCCCCCCTCCTCCCTCCCAGTCATGGGGCGGACCCACCCTTGGCCCAAGCGAACCCACCCTCAATCGGGGCGATGCCGTAGGGTGGCGCTGCCGCTAGTCACAACGGCGCTTGTCCGCCAAGCCGTGGGGTAGACTCACCCCTGCTCGAGGCGGACCCACCCCCAGTCGAGGCGGCCTCGCCAGCCAGGGCGGCGTCGTCGCCACTAGCTGTGAGGTGCCGCCGCATCTGCCCCACCACAGGGCGAACTCGCCCCCGGCTGGGGTGGACCCACCCAACCCGGGGTGAACCCACCCTAAGCCGAGGCGGATCTGTCCGATAAAGGGCGTATTTACCTTCCTACCGGGGACTCCTTTTTTTCAAAATTTCATCTTTTTCCATCATTTTTTTTAAATTTTTTTCGACTACCCATTTTTCTATTCTAATCCGCCCACCAAGCCCATATCTTACATTTTTCATAAAACATTTCAAATGCATTAAATTATGAAAATAATGCATAGAGTGTTTTGTCGCTTACCTAGTGGGGCCCACCCTGCTGACTGTACGCTCGTCGGACCTCTTCCACCCGGTGGATGATTTTAGTGTCATTATCTTGCGGCATCTTCACTCCTCATTTGCTTCCTCTTCTCTCCTCTTCTCTCAACTGCTACAATGCAAATGAGGTGAGGTAATTTTTAAAATTTACCTTATATTCTTTTTCCCACCCTTTCTAAGGGGTATTTTTTACCCCTTATTTACCTTTTTTCCTCCGATTAATTGCTTCTCAGGGCCACCATTTGCACCCTGTTTGTCCGATTGACTTCGTTAAAAAATAAAAATTGCCTATTTTTTTGCGCTCTTTCCAACCATACCATTCATTTCTTCCTATCGAGAAGTCACTCGGGACCCCTCTTTTTCCCCCATCATCCTCGCGAGGGGGCATACCCTTCATATTTATCTTTTTTCCCTATCATGGTCATTCCCTTGCAGGATTGGGGCATCTTCATCCATTCCCCTGCTAATTGGACAGCTCAGGTCCTCCTCCCCACACTGGGGCATCATCTTCCAGTTACTTCCTTTATAGAGTCATCTGCACTTTCTTTTCTTCGAAGCACGGTTATTCTAACGGTACTTCGAAGAGGGTAAAAATGTAGACATCTAAATTTGATCACTTCCATATGATCAAAATCATCTACTCTATTCATTTATGTCATTAATAGTGATTAAATAATTTATTTAATCATTATTTCATTTTGTGCCTAAGGTTCCTAAAGTATGTAATTAAATAAATTAAATAATTTACCTTACACCTTTTCTTCTCTAAATTAAATAAATGGAACAATTTATTTAATTTAGTCATTTGACTTACTTGGATTAAAACTAATTTTTAATTCCTCTTTTTCTCTCTCCTTGTCACATTCATAACCCTCTTTTAATCCCGATTAAATTAATTAATCTATGATTAGGATGTACACCACTTAATCAAGATTAGTGTCACATCCTCCATAATCTCCCACTTGCCTCTAATCTCTCATTAATTATCATAATCATGTGTTTGCACAACCTTAATCAAAATGATTAGCCACATTTGGCATACCTTTTCTGGTCAACCTTTCCACTTGCCTTTCTTGGCCTTGACTCTCTTTCCCATGTGAATTTTTAATTCACATTTATTTACCCAAGGCTCCTCTCTTCCCCATGTGAATTTTTAATTCTTTTATCTTTCCAAAGTCTTCCCCATCCCCATGTAAAGTTCTAGAAGGCTTGACTTGTCACTTTACATGTGCCAAGGACTTCTAGAACCTTGGATTTGTCACATCACCCACATGTGACAAATCTCCAGCTTTTTGGAGACCTTTTATCCAATAAACTCTCTCAAGTATGTGAATTTTTAATTCACATTTATTTCTCCAACCAATTCCCCTTTTCCCATGGATATTTGAGGAATTCTAAAATTCCTCAAATGTCTCTTTCATGCTCATTTGGGGACAAGAAGTTCCTTTTTGAGAAAATCTTCTCATCCCCCAAGGTACCTACAAGGTACTTGTCCTTCATCCACCTCATGTACTTCTCTTCCACCTCATTTCCACATCACCTCACCCTAGGCCATCTCACATTCCACATGTCAATATGTGAGGGCTTGTGAGTCCTCAACTCACCATAGCCCTTCATCTTGATCTTATTGGATCAATCTCAACCATTGAATTCTCTAGAGAATTCAATTTATCCTATAAATACCCCCTCATTTCTCTCATTTTGGGATCAAGTCTTTTGCTACCAAACTCTTGCTAAATTGTCATTTGCAGCATTTTAGTTTCTCCATAGCATTTCTCATCAATACATCTTGCATCTTGCATCCATTTAACTCCATTTCCATCCAAGGAGAACAAAAGACATCCAAAGATCAAGGGCCAACCAAGGAAGGAGACATTTGAAGGTATAATCAACAATTGATTTGTTTTATCTTGCTTTCATGCTTATCTTGCCTTAGGCTAATCATTGAGGTGTCCTCTTTTGTGTTATTTCCTCTTATTGTATTTCTCATTATTTGTTTAGCATCTCACACTAGGACTTGACATTTTAAAGGGATCACACTAAGAACCTCATTATGATATGTGGATCATTGATCTTGATAAAATAATGAATGGTTCTAAAGTATGCCACCACATTCCTTCTTGCTTCAAATGGTAAACCTATGTCTTCCCCCTTTTGAGTAAGAAACATCTTAAGGCTCACAAATATTTATATTGAAAATTAAAAATCCTAAATCGAGGGCATTGGATGTCAATGATTGATAAGAACATATGAAAAAAAGTAAACCTCATCGAATTGAGTGCAAGAACATCAAAACAAAATTTTTGATTGATGAGATGTTGGTGTTTCATGAGTACAACACAAAATATTACTAGTGAAGGAGAATTTAGTTGGCCTGAATTGAGCATGGAGAGAAAACCATCTAAAATTTTAGTAACCTCTCATGGGGTCATTTCTTGCAATAATAAACATGAATTCAAAAGTCATATGTATAGATCAAAAAACAAAAATAAAGATAAAATTATGTGAAGCATAAAAAAACTCACAAATTTCTAGGGATTAGTTAAGATCTCCTTTCTTTTCCATTTTCATCAAATTGGGATGGAATTCCCTATTGTACAATCAGACAATGTGTACACTCATACCCTATATAGATCATTCTAGGATGGATAATAGCACCCTATACTTTTGGGTGGATTTATCTTTGCTAAGGATTGCATTCACATTTATATTCATAGTACTTATATTGTTTATCTTGGTAGTGGTTATATTGTCATTAGGTGGGCTATAGAGGTAGTGCATTAAACCTTGAGCTTTGGTGATCTTGGGAGATAGTGATTCTAAGACCTTCTTGAATTTATATTTAACCTATGCACTAATATTTTGTGCAGATTGAATGAATTTAAATACTAATCTAATTTCCACATCCATATATGAGATCCTCATCTAATAGGAGATATATTTATTAAATCAAGGGCATATAACATGCTAAATGTATATATCACTATGTAAATATTCTCACAATTATTGGAATACCTACTCCTTGGAAGAAACTACCTTCAATATTTTTTAAGCAAATAATGCATTCACTCTCTTATGTAGCTTGGTTGCTTCAATAATTATCCTTTTTATATCTCTTTTACCTTCTCAATTATTTTATTGTAGTATTCTCACTCTCAACTTGAACGTATTCTCACTCTCAACTTGAACGTATTCAACTATTACTGAAGTTTGGACCTCTTTGTTCAAGCTTTATAGCTATTTCAGTCCTATTATACATCCAAGGCTTAGAGATATTTGAGTTTTCTCTTTGTGTTAGCAAGATCTACCTCCCTATTCTATAATTTCTATCTCATCTTGAGGGTTTGAATTTTAACAATATTTTGGGTTTCTTCCATGAGTTATGCTTGGTCTTCTAGTATGGAATGAATAAGGCTCATCTCATTAGCATGGATTGAAAAATCTTATGATTTTATTTGGCCTTGTTATTTATCCATTGTTGAGTTCATGCACAAACACGAGAGATTAATATGTGGGATTCTAAAACACTAAACATATTATTTTTTGTAGGATTCATGCCATCCATCTTTCTATGGATATCCATCTTGGCCTTGTATGCTTCTCTAGCCATCAAAATATCTTGATGTGACTTAGATTGTAAACTAATGAAACCTCATATGAATGGGAAACCAAAAGGAAAAACATATGATAAAGTTACCATATGCTAGGTTGAGGCCATGAAAATTTTGAAAGGTTGGGGAGATTGGATAATCATAGTGGATGGTGAGAAGAGTGGAAGACTAGGTGTAGGAGTTAGATCTTGTTACACAATTTCTAGAGGGAATAGTGGGGAAGTTATATGTGAAAATTATTGGTTCATATGTAGTGTTGGTGCCATCCTAGATGTTTGAATGTTAATCATGGTTGACTACTAAAATAGTGTTTGTAAAAATAATGGGGTGATTGGGATCCCTAGTGTTAGAGTAAAAGGTATTTCCTAATTAATTATTTATTTAATTATTAGGTCTCTTTTCCTCAAATTACTTAATCTTACTTAGGTCATGTTATTTTTATGGCTCATGTCATAGGATGAGGACAGATGTCATGATCTTGTTTTATTCTCACCTAGGGTTTCTAGGTTAATTATCCTTTTATAATGATTATTTATTGTATAATCATTAAGATGCACATTCATAATGATTCATGATTTTTTGGATCAATAGATCTTGGCTCCATAGCTTTGCTATTCTATCCTTTTGTGATAGTTGTTTGAATGCAGGTGATCCTTGGGAGCTATGGAGTTGATATTCCCAAGTTCAACATGGTATCAAAGCTCCAAACCTATAATCCCCTCTCCTCTTTTGAGAGATTCCGTGCCTTGAGCTATCATTTGATGCATCCTAGACCAAAACAAAGTTTTCCATTGGATTTAGAGTTGTCAAGAAAGTTATATTTGAATTTTTTTTGGCATGATTTGAACTCTAGAGGTCAGATCTACAAGGGTTTAAAGTGGTTTTTTTTTCTAGATCTAGAGGGTAGCTTCAATTGTAGTGCATTTTGATCTAAAAACGACATAGCCATCATGCTCAAAAGGCCCAAAAACCTTAAGATCACCCATCAAAACATTAAAATTCGTGTCGAGAGCTTCTGAGGAAAAAAAAATTGCTAGAGAGGTTGTATGGCCTCCTCAACACACAAGTCAAGGTAAAGTTTTTTCAAAAAAACAAATTTAGTTATTCCTACGAGTTTTTGAAAAACACAACTAAATAAATTAGAAAACCCTTTTTGAAAGGGACATGGGTTTTTTTTTAAAGTTATATTAAAAAATTTGTAGGGGGTACCCTAAGGGCACCACCACCTATCACCATGTGGCAGAGTGGTGGCCCTCGAGCCCCACCCCTTTGTAGGGGGTAACCTAAGGGTACCACTGCCTGCCACCATGTGGCAGAGTGGTGCAGACCCACCCCTCTATAGGGGATACTGCCCTTGCCACTATGTGCTAGGGTGGTGTGGGTGGTCTCTGCCCCCCGTCGCTAGCCCTTTTTTTAATATAATTTTTAATGAACCTTTATATATATATATATATTTTTAAAAAAATATAATAATTATTTTTTTAACTTCAAAATAAAAACAATTAGTTACTGCTTTTTTTGCAAATAAATTCAACTGTCACTATACTGGAGGATATTTTTATCAGACTCTAAAGTTGGCGAACTTTTACATTTGGAGGTTTTTTTGCTAAATTTGGCAAAGATCTTTTTTCCCCAACCCAACCCCTCTCTATTGGGCTTCTTATTTTTGCACTCCATCTTCCAATGGCGATATCTTAGTTATATGGTGGTCTTTTTCGGTGCTTTTTTTTTGAAATGGGGTAGAATTTCAAGATATTCATAGTGGTGTAGTTGGTTTTTAGTTTTAGCTTCTTGATTTTTTCCAAAAAATATTTTTCTCAATGCTATTGTGTAGTTCTCATTCTGGAGACTTTGATGAGCCATATCTTCTACATCTAAACTCCTTTTTGGGTGGCATTTTTTTTAAGTGCATTATTTTTGTGTACTTTGTCATGGTGCTATCAGTTTACTCATTTTCAATTAGATAATGGTATTTTTTGCATGTGCTCTTTTTTGGACATTGTGAACTTCCATTGTAACCAGTTTTCGTTATGTAAATTCATTGAAGTAAAGTGCCTCAGTATTGTACATGTATTATTGGGATCTTGCACATTATCTTGTGCCTTGTTGTACTCACACTATGATATAAAGTGCCATGGGGGGTAATGTAGGCCTTTTATTTTCCCATCACACCTTTGTCAAGTGAGTGTCCCTTCCACAACAATAGTGAATCACATTGATTCTTGCCTCATGTGTGTGTTCCTTTTATTTGAACACCCTTTTTTTAGTTATTGGTACTTTCAGTTACACATTCATATGTTCTCAATTATTCTTCATGCACTACATTCTAGCATTTAGTTTTAGCGTACCTGTCATGGCTCTTGTAACGCCCCACCACGTAACCCTAGAGGATGACACAAACTCAATGAAAGCGTAACAACTTTTTTTTTTAAAGTTCATTTAACATTAAGTAAAGTGTAATTAATAACAAGTAAAGTGAACTACACTTAACACATACATCCTCTAAGGTACGCAACAACACTTACATCTAAATCCCATAACATACAAAAGTAAATCATCCATAGCATATAAAATAATACTCATGAAAGATAAGAACATACATCCAATAACATTATACTCATCTCATAAGATATAAAGTACATTAAAGATTCATTCTTAGATTGCATTCATTCCATATAACAATTACAAGGCTCATTACCCAAATGAGGTAGATCATACAATTATGTTACAATTACAATGTTACAAGAATCCTCCTCGAATACAAATGAGGAGTAGTACATATACAAAGTATCCAACTGATACAAAAGAACATAAGAGATGGAACATATCAACTGGAAGATCCCACCATCACGAACATAAAGTGGAAACCCAATGGTGTAAGGTGCACATTCCACCCACCCAAGTGGTACTCGAAGGCCTACCCTCATGCTAGGAGATAGTAAAAAGGCTTCCTAGGAAAAACCAACAACCTCTAGACACAGGAAAAAACAAGACTAAACCATACAAGTACAACACATACATAAGGTTACATTGCTTCCAGAGTAAAATAATCAAGTACATCAACTGAACAAAAAAAATTGTCGTCATAGGAGGAGTATCATCACAAAGCTATATGGGTTACCCTGGCAGATCTTCCTAGGCCCCGACCCCCATTTTGGGTTACCTTGGTAGCCTCTCACAACCCCCAGCCCCACATGCAAGCCAATGCAGAATCAAATATCTTTCAAAGGGACAAGATAATAATGATCTTTCCATTCCAGGCCTTCTCATATCATCCCAATTCTAAACAAGCCCTTGAGCCCATGAGTGAGTCACAATTATCAAGTTATATGTTTTAAACTACCCTTTCCCCTAATACATTTATTTAATTTCCACTTAATTAACTAACTCTCACATGAGTTACCCTAGTACCCCTTTATGCATCATACCCCATTGAGAGCCACTCCCCTATAGACAACACAAGGATCTAATCCAAAAACCCAAGGGTAAACACAGTGCACAATACGGATATTAAATCCCAATCCAAAGTATAAGAGGCAACACATCCCATTCGTAATAACTGGGTGTTTAACTGAATTACAACCAAGTGCACTACCCAAGGGAAAACAAAGGGTTGAACCATAAATCACAACAACCCCCAATAATAATAATACAACATCTCAAATACTTACAACACAACTAACCGATTTCCCCAACTTACGTGAACAGAAGAAATCATATTTAAAATAAACAATTCAGGCAGGAAATAAAACTACCATTAGGATTTCCTAAATCCAATTTCCATTTCAAGAAAACACTATGGTACATTGCTCAAAAAATTCTAACTCAATGCAATTTTATTTACAAGCAATAAAGAAATTAAATCTATTTGTTTATTTCAATTTTCCAATCACAATAAATAAATCAATTTGCCTTTCTAAATCATTTCATTGAAATCATCTAACTCGTTCCCTTTCATGCACCTAAATAAAAATTCATTTTAAATATATATAATTATATGCATATATGATTATATATATAAATATATATATATATATATATATATATATTATTTAAATATTTAAACTAAATAAATTTATATATATGTATTAACTCGCAATGCCTTTGCTTACCTTCTGCTCCTACGTCTGATATTCTCAGAGAGTGTGATCTTCAAGAGCCTGGTTGTAATGCTCGAAGTAAGGGTTTCAAAGATGATGTTGGTGATGACGCACGGGGAATTGGCTCCAGTTGCTTGCCAAAATTCTTTGCGGTTGCAGGCACTAGGTTTGGCAGTCGCCCTAACAATTTTTTGCCAATCATTCTGATGGTCTAAATTTTCTGCCGTGTGGTTTTGTTGGTCAATTAAATTTTAAGGAAGCCCTTCGTAGCGATGCCCATGGCCACACGTTGTTTGGGAACTCTATGTCACCTGGAGTCTTGCCTCCCTCTCATGACGGAGCCTCTCAGAATCCTCCTTTCCTAGTTCTCCTTTCACCCTCTACCCCAGAGGTTTGCCTGGATGATTCAGCAGGTGACAGAGAAGAATATTTACAATCCCATGCCCTTATTTGCATATTTTTGAAGGTATGGCCAAAGCTTTGTGATCTTCATTCTTGGATTTCTTTGAATTGGAAAGAATACTTGGAGGACAACATTAGCATTTATCCCTATGCAAGGGGATTTTTTATCTTGGAATTCGAGTATGAGGAAGATAAAGAAATGATACTCAAGACTGGGTTACTCAAGACTGGGTTGTGGTTCTTTCAAGGTGATTGCTTATGCACAAAGTAGTGGTTCCCTTCTTTCGATCCATGAATTGAGACATTTTTGTCTGCCTATCTATGGGTTCGTTTACCCTACCTTCCCCTGCAGTTTTGGGAAATTAAATGTCTGAAGGATATTGGTAATAGCTTGGGCAATTACCACAAAATTTCAAAGGAAATAGTCAATTATGAAAATTCGACCTATGCTCATTTGTGTGTTGAAATGGATGTTTCTAATGGTCTTCTAGCATAAATTTTCCTCAAAGTGGGTAATAGGTAATGGTGCCAACCAATAGATTATGAAAGAATCTCCTTTAGGTGTAGAAAATGTTTTTCTACAGATCATGTCACTGCAAAGTGTCGAAGGCAACTTGAAAAGGTCAATGATGCCTCTATCTGTAAGCCCTCTTGGTGGGACGGGGTTGAATCCAGGCACTATATCGTCTCTCCTTCTGTGCAGAAGGCTACTGCCACTTCTCCACCACTTTAGGAAATTGATCCAATCTCAAGCTCCTTCTCCTCGGTTGATGCAAAAGACCACCCCCAGGTGATCGGGATTGATAAAGAGCCAAAAATTATTCCCACAAAAACTGCTCCTTCTCTCCTTGGGGAATTCGCTTCCCAACACAAGAACACTGAGTTTTCATCCATCTCTTTGGTTACTTCTACAACCTGCAGTACAGGTGAAACTTTGCATGGGGAAAATGACAATGATTCTCTTCATTCAAAAAAAAAAAATGTCTGGATTGAGGTGAAAAGGAAGAAAACACCATCATCAAAACAAATGCATCCGATGGCCTTACGATCCTCTAAGAAAGTTATAAATCTGTAGATTAATTTCTTTTTTGGACAGCTCTATGTTGTCTTTGTGTTGCATCCCTGGTGTCAAGGGCATGCATTTAACAAATTTTTTTTGGTGCTTATACTATGGGAGTTGCCCCCATGGCAGTACTTACCTATAAAAATATATATATATATATATATATATTTAAACTAAATACAAATTTTCCAAACAATAATAAATCAGACATATATATAAAAATATATATACATATAAATACATATATATGTACATATAAATATATATATCAATATACATTTACATGCATATATAAATAAAAATATATAATATATTTTATATGTTTTAAAAACCACTTAATAAAATCGGATTTATGGATGACTTTAAAGTTTAAAGCTTTCACAATATACATGGGGGGGGGATGTTAACACAACCACGCCCCACATAGGGGGCATGGGCTATGGGAGGCAACACCTCCATAGTCCACCTCCCTATGGGGTGGCGGTTGTGGGGATAGCCCAAGCCTCCCCCAAAACCAATAAAATTCCTAATTTTTTTAACATTAAAACATGCGAATTGAATTTGTCGTACAAACTCTCTTCAATTTGATTTCTCCAATTTAAAGTTTCCTACATAACTTATTAAAAAAACACTGCACATATATATATATATTTATATATAGGTATATGTATATATATATATATATATATATATCAATTATATTTTCTCTAGAAAGGGAAACAAATTCACAAAATGTTTTCTACAGGAAGTATTTACAAAATCTTTTAGAGGTTTTCAATTTCCCAACCAAATAGATCTAATTGGAAAAATAAAACAAATCAATAATCTTTACAGGAAGATATTTTCCAAATTCAAACGATATTTTCCACAAATTGACAGGAAGATTTTGAATCCATTCCTACAGAGAATTTCCAAATCTTCTATTGTTTTCCCTTTGGAATTTCTATTGTTTAAAAACAATTTCCTACAGAGGCTCTAAAGATTTTATGGCAATTTTCCCATTCCAAACAAAACAAATCTTAAAACAGTTTCTACAAAAGCTTAAAGCTATCTCGACAATTTTCCAATTCAAAACAAACCAAAGCTTTAAACAATATTCTTCATAGTACAGGCAATCTTTTCCAAAACAACAAATTAATTCCAATAGCCTTTCCAATTTGAAATTAAATAAAACAAATAAAGAACCTATTTCCTAATGCTTGAGGAAATGATGTTTGAAGTAGAGTTTCGCCTCCAGATTCCACCAAAGCTTCTTCCAAATTATCCACTTTTCCAGAAAGATGAAAAATAATCCAAAGCCAATTTTCCTGAGAACCTCTTCCCCAATTTTTTCAACAACTATTTTCAACAACCTCTTCCAATTTTCCACACAATTTTCAACAACCTCCCCAAAATATCTTTTCTCATTGTCGTGAAGTAACCTCTTTCCTCTTTCAGTTAATGCAAATATTCTCTCCGAGAATTAATTCCCAACAATAGTGTTTAATTTTTCTAACACGTCACAATTAAAATATCTTTCCCAAACAAATCACAGATATTCCTCTAAGATTTTTACAAGATATTTGTGTATTTAGTAATTCAAAATCACATATTAACTTCTAATTAAATTTAATCTAATTAATTTAATCACTTTATAAAATAAATTTAATCTCAAAGATTAAATCACTTTACAAAATAAATTTAATTTAATTAATTAAATCAAATATAAAGCTTCTAACAACATTAATCAAGATTAATTGAATAATCAATTTGAAAACAGTAAGCATTAATTTCCCATAGAAAATACCTTGCAAAATAAATAAACGACAAGGCAAACAAGGACAACATGACAACAAAGCATGACCAAAATAAGGACTGATGACACACTGTGACTAGGGTTGTGGTTTGACAAGGAAACCCTGTTACTATCTCCCAATTAACTATAGCATTGGGCAATGGACACACTCAAACCTGTGAATCCAGGTGGAGTCGATGTCCTGTACCTGCAATCCTACAATCAAAACATATGTCGTACATATATATATATATATATCATGAACAATCAGACCATGAAGAGAGAATTGTGGAATCGTAGGGCGCTTGCAAGCGAGTGATGCAATCCTCTTCCCTTCACCAATAAAGTGTCACATCAAGACTGACAAAACTAAAACATCAATTAACTATAGATGAGCATATATCAATATCAACTCAAATAATCAACTATGCTAACCAGAAAGCATGCCATAATCAATAATCATCCATAAAGTGTACCATCACATCATAATATAAAAACCATCATCGCTCCAATGTCAGCGATCAAATAACAACAACATAGTATCATGGTCTGTCAAAGTAAAAGCACCGTCTGAAAATAAAAGCAAATCAAAGGGGTGCTACAGCTCTCCCTTGTCAGCATTATGGGGGATTTTCTACTATTGGTGCTAATTCTTCCTTGGTTTCACATTGGAGTGAGTTATGTATCTAGTATTTATTCCTATGTACTAGGTAGATGCAATGTACATGAATGGATAGTTACCCATGCATTTCGATGAGATGGAGCATTTACCATATGGACACTCTTGCATTCCTATTTTTGGAGGCGACCTTCTATTTTCACTTGATCAATTCTTTATACTATTGGTACATGCACCATCTATATCTTCGACTTCTAGATGTTTCCCTTTCTCATCTGATTCGAGTAGTGTCATTGGGGCCACTCATGTAGATTCTTGTCTTCTTGATCTTGATCATCATTTGTTTCAAAGGAGGTTCTTCTTTCATCACTATAGTAGTCATTCTTCAATAGTGTTTGCAACTTCATGCTTCAGTGGTGTTCCTCATGTTCATCCTTTATTCCTACTCTTTTGGGATAATTCTTGGTTGGAGGCTTCTTAGACCTTCACTTGTATTTATCTCTTTTGGAGAGGAGTTTTCTCCCATTGGATTTTTCCCCTTTTTCTCTGATTTTGAGAGATATTTTGTTTGTACATGGGTACCTCACTAGGCCCTATTTGTTGGGACCCATCATGCATTCATCTTTAGAGTTTTGAGCTTCTCCCTAAGTTTCACTTAAGGGGGGTTAGAGTGAAAGGTATTTCCTAATTAATTAATTATTAGGCCACTTTTCCTCTAATTACTCAAGCTTACTTAGTTCATGTTCTTTTTATGTTTCATGTCATGCGATGAGGACACATGTCATGATCTTGTTTTATCCTCACCTAGGGTTTATGGGTTAATTATCCTTTTATAAGAATTATTTATTCTATAATAATTAAGATGAGCATTCATAATGATTCATGATTTATTGGACCAATAGCTCTTGGCTCCATAGCTTTTCTATTCTCTCTTTTTGTGATAGGTGTTTGATTAAAAGTGATCCTTGGGAGTTGTGGAGTTTATTTTTCCCAACTTCAACACCTAGGCCAAACATTGTTAGGTATAAGGGTGGTGGAAAAGTGACACAAGAGACTAGGGACAATAGTAGAGAAGTGGGATGTGGATAATTTACTTGAGAAATTTCTTAGTGTAAGTGGTAAGGAAAAAATTTCCTACATGGGTTGGGAAATGGGGAAATGGGAATCAAATGATTGTATTGAAATAATTTTCCTTCGTGATTATGGTGATAGGGATGAGGGTTGTACTAATTTAATTGGTAGAGTGAGAAGTGTTTCAATATCTATAACATGGTAACAAAAAGGAACAAGAGATCAAGGAGCATGCACACGTACCTGTATTGGTGTAGTCGATGGAAGCAACTAGTCTATGATGCCTTTCCAAGGTGGTGGTATCTTGGCATATGATTATTTTGAATTGGATCTATGGGATATGATCAATCTCTTCCTATATCTCTCCTCCATGTAACTTGATTTTTTTGAGTCTTATCTAGGAAGTGTACATTGTTTGGGTGATATCTTCCATTATTATAACTATCAAAGAGAGAGAGGGAGTAACTTCTCCTGATGTCTATGACTCAAATGGAAGGTTTTATCTAATTTTATTATAAAACCTCTCCATATCTCTCAAATTTTTTATCATTATTTAAAAAAAATAAGAATTTGTGCCCCAAGGCTCTCAATTTTTGAAGACATACGAGATGAGTGCATTGGGCTTGTGATGATAAACAATATAATGTATTAAGATAAATGGTAGATGATTCTTTATTGGAGGTTTCATGAGCTACTTGAACCTGCTCAACTAAGCCACTACTAGTGTTAGTAGATGGGATGCATTTTTGTTCCTTTTTTCTCTCAAGGTGTGGTTATATGTTGTTGGTATCATATTCAAAGCATGAAGACTCATGTTCTTCATCACAAATCTTCTCCATTTTATCTTGTAATGTGTTTCCTATGCTTATAATATGTGTTAATCTTCTATTTGTTCTATTCATAGGCCTTGATGTTTTTGAATATGTCTATGTTCATTACCTTGTTTGGATCATAGGTGTGAACAATTGTGTAGTATCTCTCAATGGTGGAAGAGGATTTGTGGGGAGCTTGTATAGTTCCTTGTACATGATTGACACATTTACCATGTAACATATTTTTACTTTAATGGTTAGCTGGCTTTTATGAATAAATTTATCCCTAGGTTTTAAGCCCTTGATTTAGTTGGCATGCATCCATCTAGGTCATAGCTCTATCAATCTTCGATGAGCTCCAATCCTAGGTCTACTAGCTTTAACATGAGAAACTACTCCATATTTCCTTATTCATAGTGACTCCTCTATAAGAAAAATGGATGTCATAAATCACCCTCTTCTTCATTTTTGATATATATTTTGAATCAACCATGATGAACTAGTGAGCAAAATAAATAGCCAAGACTAATCCAAAGACACATTTGGGCAGTTGAAAGAATTCCTCCTTAAACCCATGAATTTGGATCATTATGTTATTTGGTTTGAAAGTTACTATTACACAACACTAAACTAAGTGAGTTTCGTGTCCTTCAAATTAGCAAGAATAGGGAGAAAGAACATCTCTATGAAATTATAGTAATTTGAAGCATGTAATAAAATAAGGTTCCATGCAAACACAAGAACAATTATCAAGGGAGTGAAGGATTCATCCATTATTTCCATGGGAATGAAATTTTGGAAGAATTAAAAATAATTGTAGTGCAAAATTAGGTGCATTGGCAAGGAGGAGCACCTGAATATTATTTGTGTGCATTAAATTGGCTTATTTGTTACTGTAACATGTCAACAATGAGTTCTACAAAGTTTTAGTTAAGAATAAACACTTGGATGATAGTTTTGAATTCATGGAGAGCCTCTAATTAGAATTTAAATTGCACTATCTTATTTTCATTCAAGCCAAAATTCAATGCTAACATTAAGCATGCATCTTGAACATCAACTTTGAATTAGTTGATTACAATGGTAATAGTAGGGAGGAAATTGTTTCTTTGATTGATTCTAAGTTATTTATTCAAGAACTTGATCTTGTTTTCCCTAGTATCATAGATCTTCTTCAATTTATTAGATATAATGGAATTCATTTGATATATGGGGTATCCAAATCATTATTCTAATATTGTCACTACTAACCACAACACTGACATTGTTTCCTTGTATGACCCTTGTGCTCACACCACAATAATCTACACAAGCCTCAATCAACTTAGGATAGGGGTGAGCTTGATGTACCATATCGATTCAACATGGAAATCCACATGTGAATTAAAAAAAATGATCTCTAAATATTAGAAATTATCCACATGCACACATGGGAACCTTCCAATAATTTTTGTGTTTACTTGGTTAGTATGAGATCAAAGACATTACCTACATAATCAAAGACTAAGGAAGAGTATACACACTTCTCTTTCTTCGTATTCCTTATGCTTCTCTAAGTCTTTGGATGCTTATCCAAAGATACATTTAATGCATATAGTTTTATTTCTCTATATTCCAAGGAAATTCCACATGCTAGTGAGCTTGAATTTCCCTCTTTAACTTTAGCATGTTTTCTTTTAGTATTTGGAACTTGTTTGAAAATTTCTTCTAAAATGAAAAAATAAATTGGAGGATCATGGAGGGTAGAGCACTTTGCAAAATTTTGGATTAGTTTTCAAATGATATTAAAATTTTGAAGCATATTGCTCTTTTGTTATAGTTATTTTCATGGTGCATGATCTAGATATGTCATTCAATAACCATCATATCTTAATACTAATGCAAGTTGGTGAACTCACACTTGAGTTCTCAATTCCCAGTTACTCACTATATTTTCCCTTTGCACAAAGATTTAATTCTCTCTTGCAGTATTTGAAGTAATTCATGAAAAGACATGTGATAGTCAAGGCATATCCATGATATGACTAAATATACATATTAAATTATTTTTTGAAATGATTACCTTTTTTAAAAATTATTACCCCTTCCTTAATGTCTATTTTGGAATAACTACCTTTTTTCAAAATTATTACTTTTTTATTTGATACTTGTAGATTTAAATTCATTTTGATTGTTAGTTGATGGGTGGGTGAATGTGCTTGATAATAAAGGGAATCAATGGTTCACATAACTTAAAACCTTTAAGATTCACCCACCAATTCTAAGTAGACATTTTTTTATCTAACATTCCTTTTACCACTCTAGGGTTTTGACATGGACATCTATCTTACCTTACCAATGCAAAGAAGACATTTTATAAATTTTAAAAATGGTTCCAAATCAATAATGCTATAAGAATTTGTTGACATCCCATTCTTTGTGTCATTTTTCTTCATTTTCTCTATAAGTTTGCATTTATCTTTCGTTGGTCCATTGTTGATAATTGTTTTGAGATATTCCTTAGCTGGACTTATGTGTGTTAGAATTATCTTTTATGTTTTTTCCATTTCTTCTTCAATTATTCATCCAATTAGAGCAACCAAAAGTATCAAAATTTTATGCATTTTGATGAGGTTCTGGAACATAGTTTTTTTTGAAAATTTTCAAGAAGGAAAATAGGAGGTGCCACATGTAATAATTTCACAACAATTTAAATCTTTAATGGTCATAGCTCTTCAACATGTCTCTTGAATATTCTTAACCAAATCTTCAATTAATATTCATTCACTTCATTCTTCTATATGCCTCTTATTTACTTCATGCTACATATTATAATTCCATACACTTCTTTGAATGATAAAACCATCCCTCTATTATTTCTCACTCCCTCTTGAATGATAAAACTTTCACAAACACTTCATCTCATGGAATGAATTCTCTTATATATCTTGTCTCATCATGAGACACAACTCTTCACCATACTCTTGTAACTCTTGGTTAAAAACTAATCTTTATTTAATTAATTATTTTTTTAATCTTTACACACTTCTCTTTTCTACTCCTCTTCCTATTTAGATTTCCTTCATATATGCTCCTATGTCTCTTTTAAGTCTACTCATAGACCTTTTAAAGTCTTCTCTTATTTGCTTCATCTCTCATATACTTCTACTTTAAATATGCTTGTGAATGTATGATATGATTTTTATTTCACACACTCTTCTCCTCATTCCATACTCACATCTTATATCTTCATGCCTTCATGAAAAGCATGACATCTATTTGAAAAGAGATAACCCTTTGAGAAGTCACCACTTTTTATAAAGAGATCATTGAGTTTTGAAACTAGTTCATAATCACGCTTATGAAATACAATCATTGTCTTTTCTAATCTTAATGCTACCATTTAGAACAATATTAATCATGTCACTTAAGGTAATCATTGCATTAATATATACTTTCTTTTGATCGCTACCTTTTCATCTTTAATTGTTGCCTTATACACATGATTGCTACACCATTATGATATATTATGCGCTACTTTTAAATTTTCTTACTCATCAATAATATTATTTCTTTCTTGGGAGATCTCATATATGTGAGTGTCTTCCTCTTTCAATCATGAAGTTGACCAACATGATAAAATGATCTTTCAATTTACCTTTGAATCTACCATTGAATCTTGGATCTTTGAATTTTCCTTTAAATATACTTGGTCGGCTAACATACTTGACAATTTATGGATTTTGGCCTATAAAAATATACCTCATTTTCTTTTGACATCAATGACAAACCAATAATCTTGCTAATACACTTTGAAATCAATGATAATATCTTGATCATTCACTTCGACATCAACGACAATATTTCCAATAGTAGTTCCTACGTATACCGCACCAAGTAGAAGATCCCACTACTATGGGACAAGTGACTCAAAATATTTTATGGCCACATAAAGATCCATCGATGGACCCTAATCTACAATCTTTCATTGTGTATGAGAATAAATAGTCTAATGTATTGGTAATTTCTACACTAACCCAAAATGTCATCACACCCATTTTGGCACATATCTCTCAATAATATGAGTTGTACACCCAAACAAATACTACACCTAATGAAAATACACCAAATGCTTCACATCACCTATCCACTACTTACACTGGTACCATTGTCTCCATATCATCACATCTACATGATTAAACACCCATCACTTGTAAGGTAAATCCCCAAATGCCAATGAATTAGTACACCAACATATAGATAAACATATGACAACTCTAAACCCCTTAGTTTTTCTATAATAGGCAAAGTTACTACAATATTATCACAAGCACATATGTGTGATAATATCAAACCACATGTTAGGCTCGCTCCATATCAATATACTACTAGATGCATGTCATGATATAAATGTGCCAAAACACATGGCTCTTGGGCATAGTGACACCATCATTGATCATATGATCCAAGACTTGACCCTAGCCAACTGAGAATCCCCTCATGCTTTGGTCAAGAACCAACACTCCTCCACCCACTTCTACAAGTACTACTAGAAGTACGTCAAACTTGGTCATCGCCCTCCAAAAATCCATCTCTCCATCCTCAATCCCCAGATCATTTATCAAGAACACTCTCTCCAATACGCTCTCCCCACTATTTGTATCATAAATAACTCTCATCATGAATAGGGACATGTATAATCCTCCAAACATCCTCCAAAGTAGTGGTCATCCCACCAGTAGGAAAAGTTCATGTGTTGTGCTTTCTATGCCACTAATCAACTAATCTTATCATCATAGCTTGATGCACTATGATCTTAGGCATGAAGGTGATATACCATAATTTGACACTCCAAGAAAATCCTTCTCTACTTTAGTCAACTTAGCCATCAAAAACATTGTGGGAGGATGATGCCCCCGAGACATGATCAAATCTAAGTCCTCCTACAAAAAAAACACACATTATTGGCCTAAAGATCCATAAGACTTAATTTTATATCATATATGCTAAAGTCCCAATCATATGCAACCTTCCTTTTTAATTGTGCCACTTTTCTCATCATTTGCATAAATTTGCATCAAAAGTGCCTATCTACCCATGAGATTCACAATTATCTCAATTACGCCAAACCCCTAATCATTTGTGATAAAGCATAAAATGCACTGTTATACATCAAAAGCACCTAAAATTTAGACACACATTGTTGGAGGTGACCCAACTAGCTGTTGACAGATCTGCAATGTGCTCCACTCGATGACTCGCCACTAGAATGCATGCCATCTCTGCAATTGCTTCATTTTCTAGAGGCTCTAAATCTCTAATTAGGGAGAGTGAAAATGAGGAGAAATGACCTACCTACACCTATTTACAACCCCCAAAATCCTATTCCTCACCCCTACACCTTAATCTTTTATATTTTCTCCATCCCATCACCCATTTAACTCGTTTTCCCTCCATTCAACTTTATTTTCCATCCTCAATCCACTAGACCTAGTCGATCCTTCTTATCGAGAGTTCAACCCAAAAAAGTATTTATCTCGATCAATCTCTCAAGGGGCATGCTACCTCCATCACTCGGTTCACCGGGGCACGTCACCAACCAAATTTTTTATACCAACATTTATCTTTCAAAAAACACAATAAACACATTGTCTCAAAGAGAGGTAAAATGTAGACACCCAAAAATGACTAACACATTTCATCTCATCACCTCATCTTTTCTCATCAAATCCTCTGACAATATTTAATTATTTAATTAAGCTAACACACCATTCACATCAATTTCTCTCATCCACGTTAATTAAATATTTTTTAATTATGTAATTAGTTCATCAATTTATCCTCATCTACATTAAATAGTTTTTAACTATTTAGTTAATTCACCAAATTTATCTCTTCACATATAATTAAATAATTTCTAATTATTTAATTAATTCATCATTTTCCTTTCCACATTAATTAAATAATTATTTAATTAATCCATTCATTAAATAATTATTTAGTTAATCCATTCATTAATTCTTCTTAACCACTATGATTAAATGATTTTAATTATCTAATTAGCTAGCATTCCCCTTATACTTTTTAATTTTTATTTCCTCTAAATAAATAAAATTAATATTTTGTTTATTTTCTATTCTTTCCATCATACACATGAATTAATAAAATTAATTAATTTAATTCTATTAATACTCTTCTATCCATTAATTGATTTAACTAAAAAACACATTAGTTCACTCAAACTCACTTCACTCTCACTCATCCGTGCAGTTAGTTCACTCACCAATCAAGCCCTACACAAGGACCCATGCCACTTGCACATTTTCCCATGTCCTCTCAATCAATCTCATCCATCAATTTTTCTGATCATTCTCCATTGTTGATTGACATCAAGTGAAAGCTATACATTTACCATCTTCCAAACTACCAAGGATTCGCATTTTTTTGAGAAAAATCATATTATCATCACATCCATTTGTTATCAAAGGTTATGCAAGTATAGCACCCACATATAATACTATTGAAGCATATCCAAAGTCAATGGAGCAAGGTGAGGCTTTTGTGGAGGTAATATTGTTTTGTTATTTCATTTGATTTTATTGTTCTCACACTCTATTGTGGTGATTGTTGAATGTGAAATGGGTACTTTTGTAGTGAATTGTCCTTATTTTACAATTTCACATTTCATCATTCCACAACTACTACAATATCTTGTTGAGTAATTGTTATTATGACAATTTTAGTGTGTTCATGTACATTTGCATGTTTATTTGCATAGGCTCCTGTAGACTAATCATTATTGCTTGGAATGATAAATGGTATCTTGATCATACACATTTTCTTACAAGTAGAATAACACAAACTTCCAAAGTCTTGATATCATAATTTGAGTGTCTTGCATAATTCTGATTGTGTGCTTGAAAGTGTGTTGTCTACTCACCTAAATTTCTTTGGTAATGCTATAACCATTCCAAAAAGTAGGGTTTCAAATGTGTGTTGGTGGAAACGTTTATGCACCTAACTTCATCATACACTATAATGCTCTTTTGAATGTCACTTGCAAAGAAGATGTAGGCAAGGTGTTCATTGGCCCTACACTTTATGTGGAAGCCAAGTTTGTATTTCTTCGAAGTGTTAAAGGTTTCAACATTGGTGTTAAGGCACTATGCCTCATGATTAGTATCCTTGACTTTGTCATAATCTAATGTGGTATTATGCCTTAGACTTTGTTTGGTGTAAATGATAAGGCACTCTAGGGTTTTTATATGTGACCTAGAGTGTTGTAGTTTGCATAGGAGAGTGAAGCTCCCATAGAAATGGCTTGTAGTTGGTATCTTGTGTGGGCTTGCTCTTGCATGGGGAAACTTTTGCTTAATCCTAGCCTCAACTCAATCTTGGACACTGCAAAATGCTTGATCCAAGGTGTTTGAAGTTAAGAATTCCATCTTAGCATGAATAGAAAGTGATAGTCTACTAATGCATTAGAGCACTTGATGTTGCTTGAGAATGTTCTCATGTAGATGCATAAGGTAGTTGTGGTACTTGGTGTAGTCATACTAGCTACTCCTTATGTTGGGGAAACTATTGGAACTCCATGTATTCATCTTCATAATGTTGGATAAAATTCCTTCGTAGAGTCTCAACAAAGGCATCCTAGTGTAGAATCAATAGGTGATCCATGTCACATTGTGCATTGACTACTAACCACCAATATGCCATGATATTTTCAATGTTGTGAAGGATATATTTTCAATGTCAATGAAGTTGACAAAGGAATATCCATGAAGTTGTCCAATCTAAATATTTAGCATTGATGCATCAATTTTTCCTTCAAATGTAAGAATATCTAAGCTTCAATTGAACTCTAAAAGGATAGTAAAGTTGCACAAGAATGAGCTATGTGGGTGTTGTATGTTGGCTTGAGTTGATTTATGAAGTGAAACCACACATAATTCTTGGTATTATATTTCCAAGGCAAGGTTGAGCATTCTTTGAGCATCTATTGAGGCTCATGGCATGTGTTCATGTCATTTTTCTTTGTTTTTGATGTTTGTCTAAAATTTTACAAACCATACCAAGTAATGGACAAGATCATTAACTATGCAAATAGAATGCAAAAATGCAAACCAAATACCCATTCAATGCATGCAATTTTTTTAGCATCTATGGCATTTATGTTTAGAATGACTAGGATAAAACATGTATAGAGGGCTAAAATGTAAATTTGTAAGTTTCTATCTAACTATATAGATCTACAATGCAAATTCCTATGCATAATAGTACAACTAAGCATGCAATTAAGATTTGTGTAGATGCTAACAAATTTCTAATGCATACAAATACATTGCACATATTGATGAGGATGTTGCAAAGTGTCAAACCCAGATGGTATTATATCCTATGGCATGGGCACTGCCATGTGTCAAATACATTTGTTGCTAGGTTTCATGGCAAATGATGCAAAGGTCACCAAGTTTTGTTTTCATATAGTGTCATGCCATGGGAATGTCTATGTCCCATGTGTCATGCACTAATGGACTAACTTGACATAAGCACATGCATCCTTGTAAGAGGTTGTTGTATGCACACAAGTAGTGATGAATGGTTGCATAGAGTTGCACTAGCATTATAATGTGCCATTATGCAATGCTAAGTGCACTAATGAAATTGGCATGCTAGTCTATGCTCAATCACTTGGTTGAGAGTTCACTTAGTTTGCATCTTGTTGAGGTGTAATATATCGAGTTGAGGGTGTGCCCATTTCACATAAGACTATGATGTTATAAGGTAGGAATATTATGAATATGTGTTACATCTTAACATCATGGTGTGATAAATAAATATTAATGTCTTAATATAAGAGGTTTAAATAAAGGTTGTTAGGTGAGGAGATATAACATCGTATGTAAAATAAGGTTTTTTATAAAAACTATATCTTAGAAAACAAGATCATAAACATACACAACTATTATATAAATTTAGCCGACTTTTTAAGGAAAAAAATCCTTTTATATGTGCATTTGAATGCAAAATATTTCATAAACTATGATATAAAAAAATACTTTTAATATTTGCCTTCTTTTTCATACCTAGAATGTGATAAGTTTAAATATGAGATTTTATTTATAAAAAAAATATACATATATATACCTTTTGTCACTGACATCCAAGTAGTCTTGAATAGAAACTATATATATTATTCTATCAAATAATAATTAAAGAAGTGAGTTTAAATTCATTTTTTAAATAAAAATAATAATTTTATAATATAGAACATTACAATATTTTTTTGAAACAACTAGCAACATAAAATTACAATCGCAATGCTATAAAATAAAATATGCAATGAACTTGTAACAGTATTTCAAGTTAAATTAATATAACGAAGATATAAAAAAAATTCTAATATAAATTATATTTTCAATTAATTTTCAAATTTAAATTGTCACATGTATTAAGTTGATTACCACCCTTCTAATTGAAATACAACTCCATTAACGAAGTGCCAAAATAATATGATTTATGCAATATAAACACAAGGACCACATTCAAGTTGAGACCAAGTGATGTCCTTGTGTACCCTAAACCAAAAAGGTGTTTTCAACTACCACTTCTAAATGAGATACACTTCAATCACTCAAATGCCACAATAATGTGTGTTAAGTTGCAAGCACAAGTACCACACCTAAGTTGAGGCCAAATGATGTCACTGAATACTCTAAGAAAAAAAACAGATTATTTAATCACAATGTGTGAGCACCATATAAATTATGTCATCCATAAATAATGGGTACAAGTAGTTTGGGCCAATGATATCCTTGGCTAGTTTAAGTATTTAAAAAAACCCAATTTATTGATATTTTATAAATAATGATGTGTCTATAGTGTAGGGCACAAAGTGTATGGCATGGTCAAGTGATATTCCTCGATTCCCTAAATCCTTATTGTTCAAAATTCTTGAAAAGATAATAACAAATTTTCATTAAAATTTATATAAAGAAAGCCATCATATAAATAATATCTAATATTCAAATACTTTGAAATAAATTTAAATTTTTAATGAAAAAATAATATTGGATTTATATTAAATTATTCAATTAAAATTCTTTAAAAGTTAATAATAATTTTTAATAAAAATTATAACAAATTCAAAGTATTAAATATTATTTAAATATCAAAATAATCAAAATTTAATATTTTTTTAGTGATTATAAAAGTAAATAAATGTTTTTATTAAAAGGTAAATAAGTTTTAATAGGTTGGGGCAGTGAGTCTAGCTCGCTTGGCTAAAACATCATGTTGTAGGCAAGAGGTCATGAGGTCTAGTCTCCCCACTGTCCTCGTGGTATCGGAGGGCGTGTCATGCCAACATCACCGATAAAATATCAACACAAAGATAACTCATCAACAATAAACCAACTAACAAGACAAGAACCATAAACATGGACAATACAATAACTACCAAAATTTATTCTAAAACTCAGCTACAACCTAACCCCTTTCTTTCAAACCCTATGAGATAATACAAGTTTAAGAATGTCGAAATTATTTTTAATAATTGTAAAAGTAAACAAATGAATGTTGAATCCAAATCAAATTGGACAGCTAAAATTACATTCAAATGTTTATAGGAACACATAGTCCATCATAACTAAGTTGGATGTCGAGCCCCTCTTTCTCCTTCAACTTTGCCAAGTCCTCATTGACTCGATCATGATCCATCAAATGCATCATTCCTTCACACCACCAAAAACAAGAGTGGATTTTTATGTACTAAAATATTAGGAGAGACAAAGATCTGATAAACTTTTGATTAAAAATATTGAACAATACAAAGTATTCACCTCTTATTGACAAATCTGATGCTATTTGTAAGTACATTAATAAAATGTACCCTCATGATCCCCATACAAATAATGGGACCAAGGTGAAACATAACATAGGCAACAGAACATAGGCAGTAGATGTAGAGTTATAAGGCCCCTTCAAAACCGGTCTGTAATGGATTTCGGATCCTATCAAAACTTGTTTTATCCATAATCAAAAACATACACAGTAGATGTGGAGAGAAATATTCTACAATAAACATTCTACCACATTATACATTCCATAGGGGTTGGAAATGTCAATTTTTTTCCATATCTACGCTTTCTGGAAAACCCAATCGTTTGACAAGATAAAAGACGCTTAAGGTCAGATATGGTGGACTGGTTTTTTAAGGAATACAAAATAGATTCTGAACTAAATCCACAACTATAAGACAGAACTCTGTAGTTCATTGCCCAGGACATCAGATATCACATTTTTTAGAGGAATCAAATCTGAACGAAAAAGAGATTCTTCTATAAACAAGTTATGATTGATAATGATCTTGCACGAGCGAATCTAAAACATTACCAGTGAAAAGAGTCCGTTGGGGACAAATTTTCCGGACTTCTTGTAGAGCCTGCAAATAAACAAATCATGGTTGCATGAACAAAAGCTGGCGTGAATATCTAAATCATCAAACTATCAAATGTATTTTTGAGGAATATAGCTATAGAAAGCAATAATAATAGCTAACCCTAGGCAGACCAAAATGTGTTGCGCTCGACCGATCAGGCCTCAATGCATCCTGAGATTCAAATTTTCAATATAAAGAACGTTAAATTTCAATTTTGATTCTGCAGAGTACTATATGCTTCAGCAAGAAAGGAAAAAGGACTACGCATAAACTATTAAACATAAAAGTAGTTCACCAGGATTAGAAGTTCACAATCTTCGAGTAAACCATATGTCTCCTCGGGGATGTCACTTACATCACTGCCAAAGAAACATAATTTACAAGAACCATATATGACAAATTACTACCAGAAAGAAAGAATAGATGGATGGCTTATTATCTTATTAAACATATAAGAAAACCCAAGAAAAAAAATTACCTTATGTAACAGACATTACCAATGCGAAATCCAAGGGAGCGATAACCTCGTCCATGCCAAACAGGCAAAGGAATAACCTGGAGTAAGAGAAGAATATATATCACGTACTTGATATGGACCCTAATGCTACTCTACTCTTACATTCCTTAGCATTGCATGAATATTATTTTCTGCCAAAACGATAATATTAAAAACTTCTCTAGCAATAACCATTTATGTTAATGTTTAAACAATCAATAATACGTGGATATGACTTTTAAGGAATATCATGGTGTATTAGCAGCTCATTTATAAATATGATTTGCTCACATCATGTATATAGCCAAAGTTTGTAGATGGTTTTAAAGCTAGAAAAGCAAAACTTCGCTAACAAGTTCCAGTAAAAACACTACATGTAACTAGAAGTTTAAATACCAGCAGAGGAAAATAAATTACTGTACAAGCCCTGAAAGGCCTTCCTATCACTGAGGTCATCTTCCACTAAAACATTGTCAACAACAACCCTTATTCTTGCGCATCAATAGTTGCTTTCAAATAACTGCACAAGAACCTCCAGAGAAGGCAGGCTTCCTCTTCTATTTTACAACCTAAAAATAACCTAGCGAACCACATGCTATTACTACGAGCAATGTAGAATATGAAACTACTTTAGCGAATAGTCTGATTAAAAGGAAAGATATAGGAGGATAAGAGTTAGAAAAGAGATGGTGTCAGAGTAATAAAATAAAAGGGTGGGCAAAGCAGTACCAAAGAGGGGCAATTATTTATCTTTCTTCGCAGTGCACAACCATCCTCTATGAATGAAGGATATAGGAGGAGGATAAGAGTTGGAAAAGAGATGGGGCCAGAGGAATAAAATTAAAGGGTGGACAAAGTAGTACCAAAGAGGGGCAATTATTTATCTTTCTTCACAGTGCACAACCATCCTCTATGAACAAGTATATGCTTGTGGTGGGGCTGCCTCTATTACATTACGTGAATCTATTTTGTATGCAGAACGACATTAATTGACATCTATGGCCAGTGGTCATTTAAATACACACAAAATAATTCACTAGAATTTGGGGGATATAAGCAAAGATGCACATATACATTCACAGTATCAAACTAGGGAGCACTCTCCATGACCAGGCACATAGAACGTAGGAACTAAAATGCAATCATGTTCACTACAAGCTAATAGATCATGATCAGTTGACTCTTTGGTACAGAGAGTCGGAGCTGATTCTATATTAGAAAGTTAGAAGATACTTTTTGTCTTTTATATTGAAGAAAGTTTACAAATATAGCTCAGCTTGAGCACCGAATCATAAAGTCCAGATATGATCACAACACAAATTCAATGCAATAAATTATACATAATTTATTGCATCCAATTTAATTTATGTAAATTATTTTATTGATTTACACAAGTTTATATGAATCATATATATATATATATGGTTTACATTTTAGGGTAAAAACATGTTATTTTGTTATTCAATTACCATATTACCCATTATATTTCAATTTTTTAAATGCATTTATATGATTGCTTTTCAAAAATTCAAGTTCAAATTGCTGTACTTCTTTTAAACACTTGATTTTTAATTGATGTCGCAAGTTAGTAGACAATGGCATCCGAATTTGCATCAGGTTCAGACATAGCAAGTGGAAGCAGTCATGTTGGAAGTAAACTACTAGAAACTGTGACCCCACTTGGAAATATGTTGTACTAGGACTGATAGCAAGAAATGATCTGTATCTTGTGCACAAAGAAGCTTAATGGAGGCATCAATTTCCTTAAATGTCATATTACAAGCATTCCTAACCATGATGCCAAGTAGTGTCTAGAAGCCCTAGAAGAGGCGAAAAGAGAGATGATGACACTTTTTACATTATTGGCTGAAAATAAATCAAGGAGGGCAAGAGGAAAAGCAACCATAGTAGTAGCCATTGCTCTTGATTTGCCAATAGAAATTGAGATAGATACAATAGGCATTGTGGACTCTAGTCACGGTCCATGCATACATGGCACACCAACTCAAGTAGGACCCACTCATTGGGCTTTTTTTGTGCCTAGAAACATACTTGCAGCACAACCATCATTGCAAGGTATAGTATGGAACAAGGAGGTGCTAAAAGAAGCAAATAAAGCATGCACAATTTTTTGGTATTACAACCACCTTCCCTTCAACACAGCAAAGAGTCTATTCTTAAAGAGTATTTGGTGACAATTGCAGGGAAAGGGTACAAGGTGCTCTCTTCAAAAGAGTACAATTCTGGTTGTGAGTGCAATTGGAATTTGTTTGACATCATTCACACAAAAGTGGGAGCAATTTGATATATCTTGCATCCACACAACCAAATCTTTGTTTTACCATTAATTATCTCCCTTTCCTTTTTGACACAACCAAAGGTTCTTCACTAGAAGCAAAACAAGCATTAAGATATGTCAAAGATGCACTTGAAATGGGAATTCTCTATAAAAGGACAGATGATTTTTGGTTGGCAAGTGAAATATCCCAAACCAATTTTTTCAATTTTACAACTCAACAACAAGAATCCGTTAGGGTGAGTTCAATCAACCAGCAGCTACAAATAACTCGTTGCCAAGAATGCGCACTCAATCTCAACAAGAGAGAGGCTGTCATATGGCAAGAGGATCATTAGTGCCTTAAAACAAACTGCAACTGAATGTAACTCTAACCAAGAATGTGCCCGCAAAGGACGATCATATGGTTAGAGGATCCCTATCACTATTAAGCTGAAATAACTCGACGTCAAGAATGTGCTTTCCAAACCGAGATGGAATGGGAGCTACCATATGACGGAGATGCTAAGACTTACAATGCGATTAAGGGAAATAAGCTAGAATGCTGAAAGTAACTCGACACCTAGAATGGGCTTTCTAACCCGGAGTGGGAAAGGAGCTACCATAGGGCGGAGGTAAAGGAAATACAACTGCAATTATGGAATGTAAAGATACGCATTACGAATCATGATAAGCAAGATTAGAGAACTGCTGACAGTACTACTGTTCAGCTTACAATATGAATAGAAACCGCTTCACTCAAATACCAAACTGAAGATGCTGTTTTAGACAAATACTGACAGCCTTACAATTTGCAAGAATGATGTTAGAAAGAAATGAAGAAGCTGCAAATTGTTAGGACCTCCCCAAATGAACTTAATATCTTCTATCACTTAAATCCCACACAAAACTTGACTGTAATAAATCTGATGTGACAGTCCAGTAATCGGAAATGCAAACCAGCATGCCTGTAACCCACGAAATTGCTCATATATCACTCAAAACTGACCCAAATGACTTCAAGTTTGATGCAATAGACCTTCAAAATGATGGCGCCTAGTTTAGTAATAAGAAATGGCAACTAAAAGTGGTTATTAATTACTGGCACGAATCCCCAGGCACTCCAGAAAGTACGGCTTTCAAGGAATGACGAATTTGCTTTATAAATCATAAACTTCATATTAAAATCTGCAAATATTCATGAAGGGTCGCCTCCAACAAGGAAACACAATGAGACAATACCCAGAACGAGAATGTTTATGATTTGAGACTTGTGAACAGAAACACACATTCAGCAGTCATGACCAGCAACTCTGGAATTGATAGAAAATGATATAACTCAACTACAAGGGATAGGAAACCAACTATAACTGAAAAGACAAATCAATAACACTCAAAAATCTCAACTAGTTGCTGTCTTTCAAGCAAGAAGAAGAGCCAAGCTAGGAGGCTTTCATTCCTCGAAGCAATCCCAAAGCCAATCTGACAACATAACATTCCTATAGACAAAAGATCCTGAAATGAGAACCAATGGCTTCCTTTTATAATTTCCAGATGACTCTTCTCGAAACCCTAATCTTCTTTGTTGAATCAAACCCTAATCCTCCAATAGATGGCATCCCACTTTTCCAAGCAAAATTTGACTTTTAATATAAACTTTATTTCTTCCTTGAAGTTGGCGCCCAACTTTAGCTTGGATTAAATCTTTTAATAATATTAATTTCCTCAATGAGGCGCCCACCCATAAAGAACATCTTTTAAAAACAACTTAAAGTGAAGTTGCTAGGCCAAGGGGTCAATGTTAAAATATAACATTAAAACATGACTTAATTAAAATAATTCGACTTATCTCTCCAGTTATGCCCCAAAGCCAAAAATGAGTAAGCCAACTGATCTGCTTGAAGTAGAAAGCCAATCGTGCCAAAGCCAACAGGACGACTGCCAAAAATAGAATTTACTAAAATAGTAAATTCCTAAAAATGCTCAGAACGCCAGGAAAACATATCACTGTGAAGCTCTCTGAAAACCCAGATAGAATCCGCCATTGAATCAACCAACCTCAAGCAAGAGCATCCTTCAAAACAAGAAACCCTAATTTTACCTTCCGACAAGCCTACGGGTCTCCGGAATAGGCCAACGATCAACTGGAAAGATCATGCTCGAGAAGGGGACATTACAGCAAGATATACAGATTTTCACTGGATCAATTTAGTTGACACCAAGGTTACCAAATACAATACCCAACCTCCCCTAGAATGCATATCGGCATACCCAATATGGATACAAGTATGATATAGCTTGGGTACCATGCTCGCCCATACCCAAAATGAGACCAAACTTGAAGCCATGTGAAATACATCTAGATTCGACAAACCAGTTGACTATGTTGTATCCAAGTGAACATTTATAAAAATAAAAAATCTAAACCCTAAAATGTAAAAAAAAATTGCATGAATCTAATCACAAACAAATGTAGGCTTTGATTCATTTTTTGTTTTCCCTGTTGGTTTTATTTTCACTTTTTTGTAGCTTGTAGGTGTGAAAAATTCCAAATGGATATATTTGAACAATACAGACTATGAATAGTTGTTTGTTATTGATGGGGGAAAGAGCAAAATAAGTTGGCCACAAGTAAAGGTCTCTTCTGCAGTTTCATGGCCTCGTTAACTAGTTCTACATGGTGTTTGACCAATTCCCACGGACTCACACCAAGTCTTTTAACTTGCTTTAACATAAAGCAATAACATTAAAAGTTACGTCTATTTATTAAAAATATATTAATATTAACTTTAATTTTATTTATATTATTTTTATTAGTAAATAATTTATAATTTTATTAACATTAATATGTGTAAAGTTTGTTATTTATTAACTTTATCATCAATTTTCATTTATCATTAACATAAGTTTTATTTTTATATAGTATTTAAATTTAACAAGTTTAATATTTCATATTAATAAAATTATAATATTTAGATATAAAATAATAAAATTATATTTTAATATAATAATATATTTCTAATTTGTGTGTGTATATATATAGCGCTATCAAATAGATCATTAAATATACTAAATGGACACTATACATTTGTGAAAAATGGCGAGTGAAAATAAGTGCAAAGCAAAAGGCAAAAATAAATATAGAGCATAATGCAACAAAAAGGAGAACAATGAAAGAAGTGGAAAATTTCGAATTGATGTGGAGTTTGTCATATGTGGCAATGCTACTAATTAAGAAAAGACCGCCTTGATAGGAAGATTTTTGGGAATTAAAATGTCCAGGCACAAGATTGGTGAATGGGTTTCATCTCATTGGCTATTGGATCTGGTGCTGAATTTCCTACCTAAAGGTTTCTTTGTAGCCATGTTCAAATCAAAAGAACCAAGAAATAGCATTTTGAAGGAGGATTGGAGGCATAACGACCATATATACAAAAATGGGTTCACAACTTCAACCTGCTACCCACTACACCAACCGAGGGTCTGATCTGGATCAGACCATACAACTTGCCTTATGAGTATTGGTCTGGCACCTACTTGTCTAAGATCGGAGAAGCTATTGGAAAAACTTTAGAGGTGGATCTGTGAAATGGTGAAACTCTAATCTTTGCTTGGATCCAACTAATTGTGATCAAACAAATACCAAAATCAGTCAAACTTATTACAAATGCGGGCTGTTGGACTTGGGAAGTTGAAATAGAGGCTTCAAAATTCTACTACCTAAAGTGCAAAAGAAGGAATCACTTCGAAGCTAATTGCTGCCGCTTCCCCACCAAACCCCAATGGCAATGGAGTCAAAAGAAAAACAATAGTGAGGAAGCAAGCGATAAGACAAAAAATACCAAGGCCAACGACATTGCGAGTTCCCACCAATCTCCTCCCATGCTACAACTGGCCAAAACCATGGAGGCAAAGAAAGAAATAAGTATTGGTGACGATGGTGGCAACCAAAATACTACTGAGGATGAAAAAGATAGCGGTAATCAGAATACCAATGAGGATGGAGAAGATGGTGGTAAGTGGATTATTGGCAAGCACAATACTGAAGCAAATAGTTAGTGGTCAGATGAGGAAGGCTCTGAATATGATGAAACTAGAATAATTGATCCAAGATGTATTAGTCAATCAGCCTTCAAATCCCTAAAATTTGGGTTAAAAGTTGAGAAGAACAAAGGACAAGAAAAGGATAAGCAAAAGCAAGAGGAGGTAGTGCTGGAGAAGGGCTTGTTTAGTATCAAAGAATATATGTTGAGGTCTAAGGGAGGAAACCCCTCCTTAGCAAGCAATGAGGATCGCAACCTGGAATGTTACGGGCTTAAACATTCCTAACAAGTGGCGCATGACCAAGCACCATTTAGAAAACATGTTGGTTGATGTGGTACTCGTACAGGAAACAAAACTACGCATTGTGGAGATAGACTTCTTTTTGAAGCATTGCAAGATGTGGAAAAGCATCTTTTCAGAAGCCATTGGATCAATGCATGGTTTGGGAATCCTTTGGAGCCCTAACAAGGCACCAATCTGTCAATGCATGCAAGAAACCAACTAGATATTATGCTAGGTAAACCACTTTGGTTTGGAGTTTTCCTTTTATCTATTAAATACATATGGCCCAATTAAAAAAAAGGAAAAGAAGTTGTGGGACACTTTGTCTATTCAAATCATGGTGCATAAGGATGAAATATTTATTTTGGGTGGTGATTTTAATGCCATCCTTAGCCTGGAAGACAAAAGTGGGGGACAACTAACTAAATCCACTGCACTCAAGAATTTTAGGAACTTTTTGGACTCTTTGGGATTGGGGATGTTTCTCCCAACAATGGGAGGGGACAAATCGTTGTGTGGCCTTTTCCAACATAGCTAGGAGGTTGGACAGATTTTTGATTCCCCTAATTGGTTTAGCGCTTCCATCCTTCTCAAAACGAGAATTCTTCCAATCTCAAGTTCAAATCACTATACACTAGAATTACACATCAGAAAGAATTTGTCCCCAACTAAATGCCACTTTAAGTTTGAGTGTATGTGGTTCACAAGGGAAGGTTTGGTGGATCTTAATGGCAATTGGTGGTGAGAGGCATTGTTTAAATCCCGTACTAAGAGCTTCAAATTCATGTCCAAACCCCAATACTCGAAAGGAAAGTTAAGAGAATGGAACAAAGTATCATTCAAAAATATCTTTGAAGAGAAGTTGCAGATAGAGATGGAACTTGTAGAGCTCAATGAAAATATTATTTGCAATGGGATGTTCCAAGCTAACTTCCTAAAAGAAAAAACATTATTCATGGAGCACACTAAAGTTTAAACAAGGGAAGAAGAATACTGGAAAGCTAAAGCTAGGGAGTTGTGGCTATTGGAGGGTGACCAAAACACAAAAAAAATCATAGCTCAATGAAAGTTTGGAGGTCCCAAAATAGAATTGAATAGATCAAGAATTTGGCCAGAATGGTTTTTTCGAAGAAGGTTGAGATTGAAGTTGTGGCAGTCGAATTCTTCCAGGGACTGCTAGCCCCAAGTGATATAGCAGATCATTTTAAAATGGACAAAATTAATAACTATATCCCATCACTAATCTCAAATGTGGACAATAGGATGTTAATAGAACCATTCACAAAGGATGAGATAACTAATGCAATTTTCCAATTACACTTGGACAAGGCTTTCGGTCCGGATGGGTTTCTGTCATTGTTCTATCATAAGTGTTGGAAATTCATAAGCAAAGAAGTGTGGGAAATTGCAAAAGATTTTAGAGAAAAAGGTAAATTTGTGAAAGATATAAACAACACAACAGTGACTTTAATCCCCAAAAAAGCAGAATGTTCATCATTTGCAGATTTTTGCCCATACCATTATGCAATACAATATATAAAATTATAGCAAAGGCATTGGCAAATAGAATGAAAAAGTTCTGAAGCAAATGATTTTGGAAGAACATAATGGCTTCACTTCTGGAAATGAAATCATGGAACAACATAATTCTTGCTAACAAAACTATACAGTTGATTGAAGGGTATGATGATTAAACTAGACATTAGCAAAGCATACGACCATGTTTCTTGAGATTCATGATGAAGGTTTTGAAGAAATTTGGATCTTGTGACCAATGGTTTTGTTAGATATACCAATGCATCTCTGCCCTGCGCTTCTCCATACTAGTCAATAGGTTGATGTGTGGCTTCTTTGAAAACTCATGTGGAATTCGACATGGAGATCTACTTTCACCCTTCCTCTTTGCGATAATGGCAAAGGCTTTGGGGTGCTCAATAAGCTATAGACACTCCTTGGTGCAATGGAAAGGTGTGCAAGTGGCAAGACATTTGGATTCAATTACACATACAATTTGCTGATGACACAACCCTTTTTGGCCAATCCAATATAAGTGAAGCAGAAACGATAAAGGAAACTCTTGATCAATATATAATATTATCAGGACAATTGATAAACAAGGATAAATCCAAGATTCTCTTCCTGAATACCAAGAGAGTAGGACATAAAAAGAATTGTGGATTGCTTAGGTTTTGTAGTAGAATCAGTTCCGACCAAATACCTTGGTGCACTAGTGTTTAAGGGAGCTATGAAAACATCTTTATGGATGGAAGTAATGGATAAATGTGACTCCAAAGCTATAGCTTGGTGTGGTCAATGGTTCACTCTAGCAGGATGAATCACAATGATTAAGGCGGTGCTTGCAAGTATCCCCATTTATGTAATATTGTACATGCAACTTACAAGAAAGACAACATTGAGGTTAAAAGGAACAATGAAGATATTTCTATGGGAAGGCTCAAATGACATCCAATGCATCCCATTGGTCCACTGGGATATAGCAAAAAAGAATGTTTTTAACGGTGGGTAGAAATCAAGAACCTATCAATGCAAAATATAGCCTTTGGTGCTAAACTAGTATGGAAATTTTATACCTCCCCGAATAAGTTGTGGTGCAAGTTGTTTCAAAGAAAATATCTAGATAGTGACAAGCCTAGCAAGATCTTGACCATTGAAAATACCCTGAAATAACCCCCTTAGTTTTTTCCCAATTATTTTCACATAAACTTCACCCGTTAGCGTTAGCCCAATGAAAGATAAAAAAATTGGAAGTAACCCTTCACTTTCTGATCACCCAAATCTTGGAAAGGGCAAGGTGAGAGCATAGGTGTAAGGGGATTTGATTACAATATGAGAAAGCTAGAAGTACAAGAGCTATTGGCGGCGAGCCTTCCAATAGAGAAAATGTAAATACTTGGCGGCAAAGCCAACCACTTCCACTTATCAGCAGGCTACAATAAAGTAAAGTAAAGCAAATAAGTTGGCAGCATAGCCAGCCACTTTCACTTTTCAACAAGAAACATAAAGTAAGCAAAAACTCAACCACTTATTTAGTGGGAGTGTAATACAAAGTACTGAAAATATGAGAGCTGATTAGTAATACTAATTCAATGCTACAAGATAGAGTCTTTTGCAATATATCATGAGATAACTTAGCAACATGAAAGCCCAAGTGTTAGAAACTTCTTCCAACAACAATACAATGATGAGGCATCATGAAAATGAGATTAAACAATGAAATTACCAAGTCTGATACACTGCAACAACAGTCTGATGTGAAAGAGCAGCCACCCTAAAACCTCAAGAAAACTCCATAACTCACTCCAAACTTCTCCAAATGACCTCAAATCAGTGGCATATGAAACTTCTCAGCTAGGCGTCCAAGATCATGAAGCACGCCACCACCACAAGGTTTGCAAAACTCTCACACGCTTTCCAAAGCACCTCCAAGAGATGGTATGACCCTCTAGGGAGGTCAACCAGCAAGCATAAATCAGATTCACCTCCAAAAATTTTGAGATTCCAAGCAAGGGGGCGCCCAGATGCTAGGGAAACATTGAGTCGGTACCCACAAAAATATTCCAACTCTTCGGAACAGTGTGAGTACAAACGTGGGTCAGTAGAGGACTGAAAGAACACTCCAAAAACTCCAAACACAAAATGAACACACCAAAAATATCTCTAGAAAACATCAAAACCACACCAAACTGGAGTAAATAGAAAAACCATCACCATTGAAGCTCAATTTGCAACCTCTGAATGAAGAAGCAGTTACTATTCATCTAGGAGTTATCTTGCAAACTCAAAATTGAAGAAGAACTAGGCATACCAACCTTAAAGCAAGAGTCTGAACTGATTTCAACAACACTTCGTTAAGATAAAATTGGATAACCAAATGAGAGGGAGAGGGGTTCTATTTATAAGCTTCAATCCTAGAAATTCAAATCCTCAATTCCCTCGAAAATGGGATGCCCACATGAGGAGAAATAAAATAAACTTTAAATTCACCTTTGACTATGACTTTGGGCACCCAACTTAACTTGGCAATATTAACTTTATAAAAAAAATTAATCTTTCCAACTTGGATGTCCACATGAGAGGCCACAAATTAAAAACAACTTAAGTCATAAGCCTAGGCATGGGGGGCCAAAAAGAAACATTAGAAATAATATAGCTTAAGTCATCAACTTTCCTTTTCTAAACTCCAAGAAAGCTAGAGAAGCCTTTGCCCATACTACACTGCCAAAAATAGAAACTGAGTGTTGAACTATTGCCAAAAATAGCACTTACTGAAAATAGCATACTGCTAAAAATAGTGACTCCAAACATCGTTTGAAAAGTAGCCATTGTAACTTACTAAAAATAGTGAGTCCAAAAATAGTCACTGATCTAAATGCATGTGACACCCCCTTGAAGCTCTCTAAAAACCCAGAAAAACCTAGAAAACATACTGGAAAACTCCTAAAACCATCCTCTGAAATCTCAAAAAGATACCTCCTAGAAAATAGTAAGCCCTAATCTGCCTTTGGCTAGCCTACGGGCCTTCGAAATAGGCTAACGGTCTCAAAAGGGACTAGTGCTAAGAAGGGGACATTACATACCCCTACGGGCTCACATGTTTGAAGGTTCTTATGGGAATGCTGCCCATTAATACAAGAGATTTTGACTTGGAAAATCAATAATGGTAGAAAGGAAGACTTTTGGAGTGATTCATGGAATGGCCATAGGCCTCTTACTAATTCTTCAATCCTCAGAGAGTGTCAAGATAGGATGGTACAATATTACGGATCCAAGGTAGTAGATTTCATAAAACACAAAAACGGAGTCCATAGTTGGATAGATGTCAAGGATATCCCAATAAGTATTGATGCAAAAATAGTGCTTGTTAAAGAGCTAGAGCAATGAATGATCTTGATCAACTCCAAGGAGGATGAAATTATATGGTGCGGATCTAATTCTGGGAACTATATTGCAAAGATCACTTATCAGATTTAACAACAACAAGAAAATGTGGATGCCTGGTTGAACACTTTATGCTAGAGAAAATATGTGTTGCCAAAGGTGAGGGCGTTTACATGAATGGCTCTACATAAGAGAATTTTGACAGGTGACCAATTGCATATTGTTGGGATCTTTGGACTAAATTGCTGCCCACTTTGTAAAATGTAGGAAGAAATGAACAACCACCTACTTCTCAATTGCTCATTTTCCTCCAAGTGTTGGGACTAGCTTCAAAATATGATTGATTGGCATGGGCCATGTTGAACAACATCATGGATTTCTTTTGTGGGTGGCCTTGATTGACTCAAAATGCCCTCTAGGTTGGGCTCTAGATTGCTTCCCCATCATCGAAATTAGGGCATCTTTGGAAGGAACCCAGTAGGACATTCAATGATGAGGAGTGCACAACTGAACAAATCATTCAAAAAATTAAGCTAAGTGTCTCGAAGCTTTTAAATTCAAGAACCAAAGGAGGAAGACATGTTTCCTTCACCAATTGGGACAATACTATAATGAAGAGATGGAAGGATTAAAACTTACCCAGTTACACATCCTTGCCCAAGTACTTGGCAAAAAAGCATCTAAGTGGATATCCCGCCACCCTCCCCACCCCCAAAGTGGTAGACTCAAACTCAATTTGGACGGGGCCTCCAAAGGAAATTTGAGGGCCTCTAGAGCTGGTTGCATAATAAGGGATGAAACTGGATGACTAATATGGGCCCTCTCTAAAAACTTAGGGGTCTCCACCAACAATGAAGCTAAAATGGAGGTATTGGCAACCGGCTTATGGTTATGTCAAAAGAGAGGGATAAAATCAATTGACATTGAAGGGGACTTTTGGATTTGTATCAATACATATAAGAAAAATAAAGTAATGAGTTGGAGGCTATAGTCATGGGTTGACAAGATTTGGTCGATTTTGGACTTGCTCAATGATTATTCTATCACACATGTCTATAGAAAGGCTAATTGGGCAGCTGATCTTTTGGCTAATGCAAGGGTCTGCCAAGTTGATCACATTTTGATTTCCAATTATATGACTCAATGGGATGGTTTGGATCAGCTATTGATGGACAATGGTACCTTAGTGGCAGAATGATGGATATCTAGCTGATTTTGTGTGGCAAACATATGATATCTTGGGATTGAGCAAATGTAGATTGTGGTGTTGCTTTGTGGGATTTGTTTGGATGTTACGCCAACTAAGATATGATAACGTGCTACTCTTGAGATTCAATCAGCACTCCTCAACTTCCCATCTTGGTGTACTACTCAAGGAACACAAATTCCATTAAATACCTCTCAACTATCATCAGAAATACAAAGATGGTGCAGCATATGATGATTGAATGTAACTGCAAGTGCTCGGATGAAGGTGCCGAAGAGAAAGTCAAATTTTGTTTAACATTGAGAAAGATGGGGTGGTGAGAGGCACTTCCTCATGCTCCTAAGGATACCAAGCAAAGGATGTAGTTTTGTATGGCTCTGCTCATAGAGCGGAAGCAACTATGCAATCACTTATTCTAATTTTTTAATGCAAAGGGAGCTGCCCCATTGGTAGCAACTCATCTATTAAAAGAAAAAGAAAAACACTATCAAGCAATATCCATATTAGAGGCCTTGAAAAATAGCCATATCCATATCGGATAACATATTTGTATTTGTGCCCATGCAACTTTGGTTGGCACTTAAAGATCAATTATTGGTTATATTTTCTTCTTGGACTTGGGCATTGTTTCATGGTAGAGTAAGCTTCAACAAATTGTGTCTTTAACCTCCACCAAAGTTTAGTACAAAACAATTGCTAGTCCTAGATGCAAACCAATATGGTTATGTCAAGTTTTGAGGGGTCTACAACTTCATATTACACAAAATCCACTTTTCTATAACAAACAAAGAATCCTAAAGTTAGTGAAGAACCCAATTTATCATGTGCACGCCAAGCACATTGAGGTTTTCCATCACTACATTTGGAAATAAACTAACACTAATTATATTTCCCTCCACTACTATGCATCTTAGGAATAGTTTACTTATCCAATGACTAAACCTCTTGGTTCTATTCTTTTGTCAAATTTCAAGGCAAAATTGGAATTGTATTTGGTTTAGTCATTATGAAGCTATTAGATATAGTATAATGTTAAACTAGACTTTGTACACATAGGTATTTATTGCTTATGTAAATAATGTAATAACAACACATTAGTTATGTCTAAAGGTGACTAACAAAATGTAAGTTATAACCACCAATGTAACTTCCCTATACAAACAATGAATAGAAGCATAAACACATTTAAATGTGTGCCACACAATTTTCTCAATCTTAATGCATTCATTCTTCTAACATTTGAAATATACTTGGGCATTAATGGGAAATTTTACATCAAGTCAGCCATGGAGGATAAATAAATTTATCTTAATGCATTCATTCTTCTAACATTTGAAATATACTTGGGCATTAATGGGAAATTTTACAATAAGTCAGCCGTGGAGGATAAATAAATTTATGTTTGAATAAAGCAAAGTTAGTCTCTATTTGGTAAAGACTATCTCCATGGTTATGTTTGTGTACAATCTCTATTAGTTATTCTCTATTAGGAGGTTTGGTAGGTAGACTTAACCTATGTAACAAGGTTTGAGTTTGTGTTCATGTTCAGCAACAATATAATTCAAATGAAGTTCGGAAAAGGGAAAAAATAAAAACAAAACTCATAATTAAATTTTCCTTATATAAATTTGTATTTTTTAAAATATAAGAAATATATCTACAAAATTATCAAAAATGGTTTAACATTACTAAATAGCTATGTTCATGCATTTTTTAGCTTCCCCGAGTACATGTGTGGTATGGTACGGGTTCATATATATATGTATATATTTCATATGTTAGAAATGAAGGCAATAGCTACAATATGGAAATTTGATTTAACTTGCAAATGTGAAAACTAAACTATAGAATATCAATGGAAAAATAATTTTAACAAAGAAATTAACACAACTCAAGAGCCATACACATAACACATGGATTTATGTGGAGAAAACCCTTTCGAGTAAAAAACTCCACCAAGAAAAGAGGGAAAATCTGTATTATTCTTTAAAGAGATTACAATATATAGAACTTCCTCAATCTTGCATCCAATCTAGCAGCATCTATTTACCTGTAAAATATTTCATAATGTCTCCATGAGGGCTTAAAGTACCACCATAAAACATTACCATGGGTCAAAATAAGATTCCAAACTACCATGGTAAAAATCCATACGACCCTTAACATGCTAAACATGGTCTCTTACATGATTTTACACCCTCTTACAAGTTGTCATAAAAAATCCATATAAAATAGGAGATTCTCTTACATGTGTCATAGGCCATCAATAGCTTATGTAAAGATTCTCTTATGCATGTCATAACTTATTCTCAAGACCAAGATGATCTCCCCTACTTTTAGCCCTTACAGTTGTTATAGAATTTGTCATAACATCCTTAAAAAATAGTCTTTCCATGTTAGACCACTAAATGGGCATCTTTTGACAACTAATAACTTATTTCTCAAGGCACTAACATGTGGCAGAAGTGCAAATCAAAATCTCAAGCCCTTTCTGATGGAGCACAAATATTTAATAATATAAATTTGAAATAATCATGAAAAAGTATAAAATAATAATAAATAAATAACATAGGAATTGCCAAGCTTGAGGTACCTTAATTCCCAACATCATATAATTTGTTTAATATAATTTCATAATATTATATTTATATTTATTATTTTTAAAATTATTTATATATTTATATCAATTAAATAAATAATACATATAGAAATGGAATATATTATATGAGAGTGCTATTTTTTCAAGATTTAAATGTGAATTTATTTGCATCAACGTTTCAGATGATCCATCATCAAGATAAAAAAGAGAGTTGAATGATGGATCACGGAGTGTGATCCAAAACATTGATACAAATAAGTTCACACAATTAAATCCAAAAAAAATAGCATGCTCTAGTATGGACTATGGAAACCTAATGTCTCTAATATATTATATATAAAATAATATTAAAAATATATAAAAACATAATATAAATAAATATTATTAAAAATATATAAAAACATAATACAATAAATAATATTAAAAACATATTAAAAATAATGTATTCATGGAAAACTTTTGTCGAGTAAGAGGGAGGGGGTTGAATGGCACTCGTATATGCTTTATGTGAACAGACTCGAGATACACAATAAAAAAGGACCAAGGTTAAAAAATTGAATCAATATACACGGACAAATAAATTATTAACAGCTCCACAATTTTGACAAGGAATAAATGCAGAAAAAAATTAACCTCCTCTTGCCGTGATAGGGAAAAAATGCAAAGAAAACGATTTTTAAAAATCTATTAAAAAAAAGATTGTGCCCTTTATCTGTACAAATATTAGGTGAATTTCAACAATATTTTAGCAATATTTTTCAGCTTGCCAAATTTCGAACTTTATGGCCAAAATTCAAACTTCATGATTGAAATTCGGCAAAACCTATGACTTAGGACTTAACCACCACAACTGACCACCATTGTTGTACTTGGTTGTAACGGACATTTTCTAAGAGCTCTCATGTGTGATTCTCCTTGGATTTCTCCCAATTGTTGTACTTAGCTTATTGATTTAAAATTAATATACTCATTGTTCTAAGATATCTAGTGTTGTTTTGCATTGCTTATTAATACTAGAACTATTGCTGGTTATTATTGTTATTTCTACTTAGGCAACCTACACATATCAACATCTACACCATTATGAAAGGAAACAATTATTGAACCTTCGTATAGAGGAACAACAAAGTTATGAAAAATTGTGAATTTGAAGGAGCAGCAATTTTTATATGGATAAGACCATAGAAATAACAACTATGGATATACATTGAATTGAAGGAGCAATGTACATGTGAGATGGCCCCATTAAAGACTATAAATTGCCAAGATCAAATATGTATGAGTAACAATTGAACATGGCACCAATTGTATGCAAATCTAATAAAATCATGCTAGTTGGTTTCTTTGCATGCTTCAAAACATGAAGCATACAAATGGATATGGCATGTTATGTGCATATGCATGTGATATCATGATGTATATTATGTTAAAGGTATATAACCCAATATTACTTGAGTCAAATGGATTACATGTTGATTCTTACCAGCTCTTAATATTTTGGACTATTTAAATAGGTATTGTGTCTATAGCAATGATTTCTGGATTCGATTGTGTGCGAAATCATAGCTATAAAATTCGCACACAATTGAATCCAGAAATCATAGCTATAAACATTATGGATTGTGGAAACTTGATATCATTAGGTATTGTGTCATTTATAATGTGACTGGTGACATATTGATTTGTATTGTAATCTATTATTGAGGGATCTCCTAGAGAGTATCCTTGAGAATATAATTAATATCAAGAAAAATATTGTAAGATCTTACTAATGTTTGTACACCCACTTTAAACCCACAAAATACAATGAAGTGATTTTAAGACTAGAATCATGTAATCGATAAACATATAGACACTGTTTGCAATATATCTCATAAAATTAGGGGAAACAATTCTATCATGGGTTGAAAGCATTCAAACTAAAAGAAGTATTTTAACAACAAATTCATAAGAAATGCCATTTTTTGTGCATTTAGGACCAATCTCTTTTACATATGGAATGAATTTAAGAAAGAAACATGTGCAGCAAAATGCTTCCAAAAATCACTGAATAACAAGCACTCCCAAAGGTGTTGAAAGATTAGCTTACCAAAAGAATTAGAATGTACACAGAGATGAACAATATATTCTAAACACATAGATAAAGAACAATACGTGAAAAATATTTTCACTATCCAATCTTAAATCGATTTATCTTAAAGCAACCACATAAAAAATTTGGTATGAGATATTTTAGCTTAAACATAAATTTTTGAAGCAGCATCATCTAATACAAACGATGGTTTCTAACCTTCAGACCATGAACATGGAAAGGTTCTTCAGTTATAACATTAAATTGTAGCTTTGAAACAGCAGTCCCAGGCATCGTAACACTTGTATCGACCAAATAGTAATGAGTCTTCTCCATAACCTGTCATAAACCACCAAACTCATTTTCATGTGTAAGCATCTGTAATTTTACAACCTAGACATTGCTGTTTTGTCAAGTAACCCTTAAGTTTCAGAACTGACAAAATGAACTCAATTTCATATCTGCAAAAAAGAGATGTAGAAGCATAAACCATTTAATTGCAAACTTAATGGCATGGAAAATTGTTATACCCCGAAATTGTATAGCTACTATTTTAGCAATGCTTAGACCATTCTGTTTGTAAGGAAGAATTTGGATGAATAAAATGTGTTGAACCTTGTTATCAATTTAAGAATCTTTGCATTTTATGGTTGACTCATTCTATGTTCTTGATTGATGTTATTCTTGGATAAAACAATGCATGAAAGAGGATAAATAATCTTTCTTTTTGAAATATTGATTTATTTACTGTAAAATGTTATGAGCAAGTAACTACCGTGGTTTTGTGCCAATGGATGTAGGAACATGAACCATTCCTCCAAGCAAAGGGGAGACATCACTTGGGAGAGGGGCTTGGTCGGATAACCGGTAAAATAAATCAATTGAGCATACACACACTTCACTAAAGGGTTTAGAGGGATTGAGTCAAATAGGTTTATCTTGATAAGTCATCCTTAGGCTTAGGAGTTTTGGATTACTTCTTTATGCTTTGTGAGTGGTGTTAATTGTAAACTTGACTTATTGTTCTATGACCTTGAATGTGGAACGTGAATTGATATATGTACATAGGTAGGATGTATATGTGTATACATGTATCTCTCATATGTATGTATCAATATGTATGACATGGCGATACAGACGTATGATGGGCAAATTATTATGCCATACGCCTGTGTCGACATGGCATACATACACATACATACACATGACGGTATAAATGGATTATACACATCTATAAACATATACACACTACCTATGATGTTTTATTATAACATTATTATATTGCCTTGAATTTACAGTTAAACATATATACACATATCTGCACAAATAGGTATATTGAAAGTATGCTGACTGGCTCGCAATACACGTATTTGAATGATTTTATGCAAATGTGTATATGTATATTTAAGTGTAAATATATATATATATATATATATATATATATATATATATTAATATTATATAAATATATATGTTATTATAGTCTTACCAAAATAAATATATAGATATATATAAGTATATTTAAATATTAAACATTTAAATATATATATATAATTATTTTAAGGAGAAATAAAACTATAATAAACTATATATAATATAATACATTATATATGTATATAAGAATTTATATATATTTTAAATAAATAAAATCTTTGGAAAATAAAAGACTTAGCATTTTAAGTCATTTGGTGAAAATCGAATAATATTAACATGGGAAATAAAGCTATGTTTTGTATTTGAAATATTGGGATCCTTTTCACCATAATAAGCTGGGAATTAAAACGCCAAAGTTCAAATATTTCATGTGGCAAAGGTCGAAAATTTTGAAAGAAAATATTTGGGCGCTGCTGCAAATGCACGCATGGGAAAGACCAGGTCGCGGGATTGTGAAACGCGATTCTGTTAATGCGTGAAGAATCCTGAAATTTAGGCCAAGTGGGATGCATTTGTACATGGACATTTTTTGCTATGGATAACTAACCCGCTAGTTTTGGATGCCATTACAGAGGATGCCTGTAGGTGTTACTCTGTTGTTTTTTACCATGTGATGTTTGAATCATTCTTCACGAATGGAGGTCGACTCACCTTCAATTAGCTGAATAAGATTTTGGGATGCTGCCACCATGAGTTTGACATTTTCAAATAGGTAGAGGTGTCGATTCTCATGCCAAAACTGTAGCTTGGCATGAGAATCCGAACTCTATAAATTGAGCTCATTTTCTTATCATTTTCACCAATTCACAACTTGCCTTTCAAAATTCCGAATTTGCCTTTGAGAACCACAATTCCCCATTGCCATTCTATTCAAGCTTTGAGAATTTCATTTGCTGCATATATACATGTGCGCACCTGCTGCAGAAATCAATTTTGAGATAAGTAATAACCAGCGTTACCAAAAATTATACTCCGGTCATTCTGAGCTTCAGCTAAAGGATTAGAATCTGGAAAGAACAGTAAGAGAGAGAGATTAAGTAAAGAAAGGAACAAAGGAGCTGCTACTAACTGAATCAGAAGCATTCACAAGCAGCAAGGAGGCCAGCTTAAGGAAACAGGCATGAGTGTCACATTCTTAATATCTTTTTTTTAGTTTATAAGTAGAAGAAACTATATGTTTATGATATGCATTAAATTGTATTATAGCATAAGTAGACCAGTCAAGTAAAAGAGAAAATCCGTTTCCTGTCTTATAATTGCATAGACTAAAGGGAATGGTTTGTTTGCATTATAAAGGAATGGTTTGTTTGCATTTTAAGGAAATGTCTTGTGTGCAATTTAAATATAAGGGAAAAAGGGAAAACTGTTATTCCACTTCATTTTGGGAAAAGGAATTTGTTTGGATGGATTGCATTTGTGTGTATGCTGCTTGATCTCCTTATATAAAGGAAATGAGGAAACTAGCTATTTATTAGTAGGACCAGGATGAAACCAGTACCAAGGTTAGTCTAAAGCTTAAAGTTCGTAGGTTAACAGGGAAAAACTATGTACTCTATGGATAAAAATTTCCGGAATAGGAGTTACCTGAGGGACACTTGTTGACTGCATTTCATTTCCTAATTAGGTAGATTGTTGTAGGGGGTTTGGGGTGATTGACTACCCATGGTAAGGACTTAGCCTACGCGTAGGATAAAATAGTCTCAAGTCAAACTGAACCTGACTTAGTGCATGTGATAGATGACCGTCAGTCTACTACTGCCGAAACACTTTGGCCAAAGTAGTGTAGTACACCTACGTCCACTTAGACTGTGAGACAATTACACTGTCAGTTCACCATTGTCCAGATTACATACTAGATTGAGATTGTGGGATTACAAGGATTTAGTTATGTAGGACACAACACTATGCTCAGTTGGTTAAAACAGAATCAGTTACCCAACCAATCTCTTCGTAGAAGGGAGGGCCGTCTACTTAACAGTAAATGTGTGGGGGACCGCATTATAAGTCTGTGGTTGGCAGAAAAGCCCCTGAGTGATGTTTTTCCTCCACAGTAGACTTCTGATGAACCAAGGTTTGAAAGGGAAGAACCTGGACCATCTTATTCCTATTTGCTCAAAAGCTTCTGAGCTGTTTTATACTTGTATGTATTCTTACTCTGTTATTTATTTGGAAAGGAAAGTAATGATGTATTGTGTCAATTGTTTCTTTAATATGAAATGTTGCAATGAAAAGAAAAGAAAAGTTTATTACTTTATCATCATGTATGTTTTTCCTTGTATATTATTTGTGAAAGTAGAAAATTTTTAATTACCCAGTATGGGGGTTGTTACAAAAATAATTTGATAAATGAACATGTCATGATGGTGCACGTATTCTCAATGATAACGGAGTGAAACCTAGATTAAAAAACAAAAAGCAAAGAAATTCTCAAATGATTGTTTCAAACATGTTTTCTTCTTTCACTAGGAACTTCAACAAAGATGTGCATTCAGTTTTTCTTATTAGAGAAATGTAGCTTATATTACCACATGGAACAGAAAAGTAAAGTCAATCTAATGACACAATTACAAAGAAAAACTCTCTCTAAGTAATCCAAAAAGATAAGCATCTAAGCCTGGACCCCAAGACACAGTCTAACAAAAACAAATGAATTTAAATAGCAAACCCATCTCTTGCTTAAATATTCTTAGTTCCCCTAAGCTAAGAGGTGAGCAGCTTCATGAAATTTGGCCTTACACCACAGGAATTGAATAGCTGCCAGCTGAACTGTGCTGCATAAAAACTTGCAGCTTTCAACAAATCCACTTGCCTCCAAGGTGGGGCCCTTACCAGGTTAGAGTGGTATTAAATAAATAAGCATATATTCTTCTTGAAGCCAACGCAGAAACTCTTACCAGAGGGGCATTAAAAAACAATTAAAAGATCAGAAGTTTCCTCTCTACTATCAAGTCTAATAACAAAAACCCTTTTAGATCCTTTCCTTTACCACCAAACTTTGATTGAGAACTGACCATCGAACACCTTGTGCTTGAAAGGTGGTCTACACTTCTACATAGATTGATATTGTATTCTTCATCAGATCTTAATGTCACTATCTGTAATTAACTGCAGAGAAAGTAAAGATATGTGCCTCAAAACACCATAGAGATCCTATACAACATAATTGCAGAAGCCCTCCTATTCCTCCATGAACAATATGGATCTGACCCCTGAGGTTGCATTTTAATAAAGACAAACCTTCAAGGATTAAACTAAAACATTCAAATATCCAAACCTTGTCTGTGCAATTTTTATTTTTTAGCTTTATGCAAATTGTGCAAGTGCCATTGTTCAAGCTCACAATCACAAAGCTCTTGTCTATTAAAATATCAGTTTAATATTATGATAAAGTTGTAGCTTTTCCTAACTTCCTTCTATTTTAAGACGACCATCTATTTTTTGTTTGCAAATACTTTCTATATTTAACATATGATCAATAGTATATTGTGATGATCTCAACCTGAGAACGAATGTCATTTCCTCTCATTCTCATCCTTCATTTTTTACCAACATTGGTATCAAAGCCAAATTAAGTCAACCATACAGAATTTGAAGATTGGAAAGAGAGGAGTGTTAGAAATCTGAAATAGATTGAATAACACAAGAACTTCGTAAGAGAAAATCAAAGATACATAAACTGGAAAAGCATAAAGAATGCACACCAGAACTCCAAGAGATTATGCAATGTCAATATGACAAAATTGCATTAAGAGCTTCCAAGCTAAAAAGATACAATGTCAATATGCATGAATGGATGAAAATACAAGCTAGGTAGTGAGTTTATATAGAACTTAGGAGAAGAGGTAGGTGGCAAATCCAGCCAATAGGAATCAACCACAAAAAGTGGAAATGGACCACCAAAAGTGGAGATGCCCACCAAAAATAGAAATTATGGACCACCAAAAGTGGAGAGTGGTTCCACCCTTTAAGGAAGGGGACACCTCATCACTTATCTCCTAGTTATTAAATAATAAACTCACTTTATTATCCTAAGCAAGCTTAATTAAGTGTAGGAAAAACCTAGGACTAAGGGAAAATAAATTAACCCATTAGGAAAAATAAAAACCTACACCAACAAGGAGGTCTTGCGAATTTTATTCATGGGTTTTATAACTTCAGTCACTTTGTAAATCACATTTCTAGGGCCTAGGTAGACTAGACATGAAGAGCAAAAAGGACATTATCATGGGAAGCAATAGAAAAATGCAAGCATCGGTAGTATTCTAAAAGAATCATGGGTTTCTATAGAATCACAATGGATTTCTGATTTTTTAAATGATTTTTCTTGTTTTATCAAGTGCAAATCTTCATAAAGTCACCGGTGCAAATCAGCAAAAAATAGGAAAATGAGTAAAATTGTGGGCGTTTTTAAGAAATTTTCAATGTTTTGCACTCATGTTTCAAGGTCATGAGGGCACAAGGGAGATATAGGAGGATTGTACAATCACGCATTTTTGAGGTGTAATGTCCCCGTTTTCCATCCCGCCGTCACAAGAGCTAAATTAATTAATTAATTTAAATATTGGATATTGCCTGACAAAAGTTTATTAAAAGGGGTAATATTAAATAATTAAATTAAAGCATATTTATAAAGTAGGGAGGAGATATTATAAAGTATTATAATATCACTTTATAAGATGGTGTTTTGGTGGGAAAACCCTAAAATGGATTATCAAAGGTATTTTGTGAGCTCATTTGTCATTATGCAAAAGATTATTATTTGTTTGGTTTGAGAGCTCAACTTTCCGGTGCTTGAGGATGGAAACCGACAAGTCTTCGTCTTTGGTAGAAAACCTAGATCCTTTCATAGGCGGATTCACTTCAGCATTCGTGTTTGGGCATCAGAATTGATTGAAGGAATTTTGTGGGTCTTCTTTGAAGACAAAATTCCGAATATTAGAGTTTGCAGAATTTACTGATTTGTAGAGATATATTAGTCAATTTCAAACTACCTGGTTTAATATTTACAAGAATCTATATCAGGTGAAATCTTTATTATATTGGTTGCCATTATCTCAGTTTATGTTTAGGATTTGCTATTACTAGCCATACCATTCAACTTGTGTAGAATATTTAGAATTTGTTGATGTCAAAATATTGCTGAGGAATTATTATTTAATGAATTTTATGAGTGGAGCTTGATTGTCTGGTCAGAATAAGACAAACTATTGGAGTCGCCAGGTTGGAAGAGGGATCAAGCATTATTATATACCTACAAACCTATTCTCTATGCTCGCCGCCACCTAAGAAGTCTTTAATGGGTAAAACAAGGGGTCGTGTTTGGTTCTTAGCCGCCATCTCATTGCTCTCCCCCAATAATATCTTTGGAGCCACCATCATATCACTCTATGCCATCACTTAAATTGTATATGAATATTATAGAAGGAGATCATTAAGTCGCGAACCTTTAGATAAGACAAACGCAATTACTTGCCATCTCAAGTTATCGCCATCTTGTTACAACTGTGCAAGGAGTGAAGGAAAATTCATAAGGCTATATCCTGGACCATTATTGATCACTGTTCAATGCTGAGGCATGGAGCATGAAGGTCGAGGGGTTAGTGAAGGCCACGGAACTGAGCAAAGAGTAGACTGGCATTTAAAGAGGTTGATATTTGTTATTAGCGACCAAACCTTCCTCAAAGCTACCGTAAGTACCTTTAGTGGAGGCGTGTGATCTTGTAGTGTCATGGCATAAGAGTCCTAGGCTGGAGCACTTCCTTTTAACTCATGCTTAACCTCTTTCCTGCCTCACATGAGAGTCTGAAGTCGTTTGGTGTTGTTCTAGGTGATGCAAAGAGAGTTCTAAGGCTAACATGGTCATCTTCAGAGGCTTCAACCTGACTTACACCCGTTGTCATTCTTTCCCAGGTTTCATAATCAGTATCAAGTTTGGTTTTGGTTTTGTATTTACTGTTCTTATTACTGATAGAATAGAAAATGAATTGAATGCATTTTGTATCATAGTTACAAGACTCGGACTCGCCTCGGACTCGGCAAGCCGATTTTTGACTCAGACTCGGACTCGGAGCTTAGACTCGCCCAAGACTCGGCAAATAGAAAAACTCTTGAAATTTAGAGATTTTTAAGGATTTAAAGCTTGTTTAATGCACCCTTTAGTGAATAAACCTCAAATACACAATAACATCATGAAATAGAAACTACTATGATCCTATACACAAACATGTATCGATCACATAAGTATAAACGCAAATTTTAGCTGAAGGAAATAACACATTCAGATATATAAATATTGTCAAATGTATACAAAACTCATGGAATATGAAATCCATGGCATCGAAACAAATATCAAAACTAAAAAAATAAGTCTACGGCTCAGAAGAGCTTGCATTACTCATCCCAATATCATGACAAGTCATGCACTAGTGTCTAAGTTAGGTCCTAGATGATGATGTAGCCATGATATTTGCTTGTGTCTCAATGATTGGTGTGTATATTCAAGTGAGGATTTTATTATTAAAATTTTATTGAAGCCTTCAAGACTGCATGTTTTGTTGTCTAATGTATGAATTTTGAAACAAGATAATCCTTGATTATGGCTTTGACTGTGAAAGATGCAAAGATTTGCAACAGGGGATATGTATTTTGTAGGTTTTTATGATCATGATTCATCATTGGCCTATAACATGCTTAGACCTATAGTTTGATGAGGGTTTGGGGGAAACGCCCCAACGGGGTCAAGGGGCAGTGCCCCTTGTGGGGGTCTGGGGGCAACGCCCCTTGCGGGGGTCTGGGGGCAGCGCCCCCAGCGAGGTCAAGGGGCAGTGCCCCTTGCGGGGGTTGAGGGGCAGCGCCCCTCGCAGGGTCCCAGGGCAGCGCTCGAGGCGCGCTCCCTGTCGCGATACAGGGCGGGGTCAAGGGGCGGAGCCCCCGCCACCAAGCCCAAATGAAGACCTTCAAAACCACACAAACCTTCATGGCGCACACCATTTAATTAAAAAATTTGAAAAAAAAAGATTGCAATTTAAAAAAAATAATAATTTAATCAAAATGGCCGAGTTTGGGGCACGAGACTCGGTGAGTTCGGCGAGTCTGCCGAGTACTCGGCAGCCAAGTCTTTGGGACTCGTTTAGGGTCACCCGCCTCGGGACTCGCGATTACTCGCCGAGTTTGGGCGAGTCTTGTAACACTGTTTTGTATATTGTGGAAGCAAGAATGAGAGCAAAATGTATGTGAACAACTCACTGTTATTAATCAGATTGCAAATGCATAGGTTTAGTAGTATGTCAATGATCATATTTCATTGTATGTTAATCATTAATGATGTAATGAAGTTTAGAAGCTGTTTGCAAAATGAATATTAGTGTTCTCTTTCAAATACTATCCTATTTCATGAAATGCAATGAGACAAGCTTGATAAAATGGCACATCTATCAAATTGAGTTAATCGCAAAAACTTCACACAACCGGGAAGGGTATTTTATAGTGGTATCAAAGCCATGCATACTGCCAGCTTGAAGGTGATCAGCCAAAATAAAAATTTCAGTTTTCTCTTCAAGTGACCAACACTCGTCTGTTTCAGTGGCAGCTGATAATCAGTTGGGAAAATGAAGTCAAATCAAGAAATCATGATAGAGATTTTGCAAGTCTTTCAGGGTTATCAGAGGAATCTAATAACATTGTTAGAGCATCTTGAATGGTTGGAGCCTCGCCTACCAATTGGGAAGAAAGAAGAATTTCTTCCTTGTGATTCGTAGCCTACAGTTGAACCTAGGAAGAGAAAAAATCAATTGAGGAGAAAACAACGTTGTTTCACATGTCAAGGTGTTTAGACACCTAGTCATGCATGTGGAAGCCCTGAAGAAGAATGAAACCATGCTCACAGAATCACTTCAGCAAGATGACAATATGGACAAAGAAGAATCACTCCATGCATCCATAAGCAAGGGGTACATGAGTCTTCATAACAACAGTGAGGTTGAAGGGTATGCTGATATAGAGTTTTCCAAACCAGCAGTGACAGATCAGCCACATGAAGGTATGAATTCTTCACATAAGCTTGAGGTAACGGTTGTGGATCCAAGCTACAAACAATCTGATTGTGTGCATCACAGCATAGAAGATGTTAAGAGGACTGATAACATGTGTGATGAATGGTTAACAAGGGAAAAGGAAGCCAAGTTGTTGGCTGCCCAAGCAAAACAACACTTGCACAAAATTAAAGAAGGGGTTGCTCACATGGACCAAGAGAAGCAAGTCAGGAAAGAAATAGTGATGACATCAACAGAAGAAGGTAAACTTTTAGACCTTCCTCATGACAGCTCTAAGGATGAAAAGATTGGTTCCACTCAGGAGGCTTTCGAGATGGAGTTCCAGGACCATTAGAGGGGTGCCTCGATATTGACTACGAAAGTGGAGTGGTTAAAATCAGATAATGTTGATTTGGTGATTTCAGATGTTGTCTCAGAAGGGATGCTGAGCAGTGGCAGATATTGGAATAGAAGTTGCTTTTGTGACCGACTTCAGTTGGGATTTTATCTATGCATGATACATTATGGTAGTTGGTCATTTTCATCGTTCAATTGTTTGGCAGATAGCAGATTCAGCAAGGTTGTTGTCAGGGGCACAAACTCAAGTGATGCATGCTCATGATGTCACCTTTTGTGTTGGAGTTTGATACATTTCCTAATCCAAGAAACACAAATGGTGACGATCACAGGATATGGGATCCAGGTGAAGTTCATTCATGTGAAGTTCATCCATGGGAATTTGTTATGAATTGTGTTGAGTATCACACTGATATGTTAATCACTTTGATGCCCACGATCATGTTTGATGAGGTTGTAAGTAACGTCTGCATTGAGTCACCCTGGTATGAGATGTTCTATATCACAGAGAAAGAATTCAGCTCTTGTAGGTATTGCAACGTGGTTCATCAAGATAGCGGTTATGACAAACTACAGGAAGAAAGAACTATAGATTTTGGTTGCATCAGAGTGGTGCAATAGAAGCATGGTGAAGAATTCTACAGGTTCATTTGGGATCTTGGTATTCGACCATGGTATGCAGGTATGGATTGCTTGGGGACAAGCAAACTCTAGGAAGGGAGGACTGTAATGTCCCCATTTTCCATCCCACCATCACAAGAGCTAAATTAATTAATTAATTTAATTATTGGATATTGCTTGGAAAAAGTTTATTAAAAGGGGTAATATATAATTAAATGAAAGTATATTTATAAAGTGGCAGGGAAATATTATAAAGTATTATAATATCACTTTATAAGATGGTGTTTTGGTGGGAAAACCCTAAAATGGATTATAAAAGGGATTTGTGAGCTCATTTGTCATTATGCAAAGAGCTCAGCTTTCTGGTGCTTGAGGACAAAAACCCTTGAGTCTTCAGATTTGGACAAAAACCCAAATCCTTTCATAGTCGGATTCACTTTAGGATTCGCATTTGGGCATCAGGATCAATTGAAGGAATTTTTTGGGTCTTCTTCAAAGACAAAATTCCAAATATTAGGGTTTGAAGAATTTACTAATTTGCAGACATGTTGGCGTTTCAATTAGCACCTCTGGAGTGCTTATTGGAAACAGATAGCTATTGCAAGTGTGTCAGTACATGTTCTTTGGATTATAGAGAGGAAGATCTCTCTTTGCTGATTTTCTACTATAAAAAAGGGGTGTACTAAGGTTCCTATCTTTTTTACTCAGTGGTAGGACACAAGGGTGCATAAACACAATGCACCGTAGCTAATCTTTTTCTCTGGTTTCTGCAGATCTTAACTACGACTAACTAAGCTTCTAAACTATCCTACCTCCTCAAGATAAACAGAGCATGAGGGCGTAGGAGCGAAATGGATAGGTTGGATCACTTGAATCCTCCGTCTCAATGGAATATGGCTGAGGCTCTGAACTCTCGAATATATACCAAGATAGGGATCGATACAAGTAAACTCTCTCTTACGGTAAACTGGATCTGAGACTTGCCAAGGAGGAGGAACCCCTATCCGAGGTGTGGGCTTGGAAACATCTCACTGGAAACAACAAGGAACGATGGCCTGTCTAACAGGATTCCCGAGGAGGTGACGACACCTGTCCAAAGTGTAGACTGCAAGACAAATCATTAAACAACATCAAACGATAATAATCGATGACAAAATATCCAAGGAGGCGATGACACCTATCCAAGGAGGAGATTGAAACAATGCACTATTTAGAACAAGACTTTGAATAGACTCAAGTATTTAGATCAAGCAAGCATGCGCCATCTGATTTATTTCTTAAAGCTTTCTCCAAAGAATTACAAAGGTCGGGACAGCAAAGGCACGAAATCATGCACAATTATGATCAACCAATGAACTCTCATCTAAGAGTGAAGGGATATAAACAAGCTAACTCTGGCAACAACGGTGCAACAATTTTGCTTAGCAAATAAAGGTTAAACCAATAATGAGCCCAAGGCTTTTATTTATAGAAACTCAAAGGAGTAGGCAACCCTAAAATGTCCTTGAGTTAACAAACAGTTCTTGCCAATCAACAAGATTTATTTCTATGTTTAAAAGTAGGTGAGCAAGCAGTTAACTGGAAATCTACTTCAGTTAACTGAAACTAAATAAAAGTCAAATTGGGAGTCTACCTCAGTTGACTGACACCTAACTAAAAGTGAACTTACAATTACAAATGTGTCTCCAAATAGACATCCACCTTTAAAGGAGATTTGAGATCCACAAATCCTGGGAGTCAATTAGACATCCTAGATCAGTGGGATCTGACATGCATGATCTGTGGAGATCTGGAGTCAACTTGGAAAGGGGCATCAAGTTGACTTCAGCCATATTTAATGCTATTTGGAGGGTAAGACGTCCTTCCTTGGTGCTTTACACCTCTTCACCACTGGTCAACAAGGTCTCTATCCAGTCGTTGACCTCTTCGGCCCCCAGACAATTAATGCTTTTCAAGATGACTATGTGGCGTCTAAGCATTTCTTCACCTGTCACAAGTTGCTGCTGATAGTTTATGCATTGGGCAGCTGCTTCATCTAACTGGATAGACATGGCTGCAATTTTGGCTAGTTTGCAGCCATTGGGGTCTTCAAGGAAAGAAGCATGGATGACGTCTTGAAACCGCATCTGTACCATTTCAAGCTCAACATATTCCCCTCCTTCCCGTTGATATTCTAACTCAGGGAAGGATATTACCAACGTTCTTGCAAAGTTGATAATATTGGCGACAAAGCGTCTATAGTCAATCAGCTCCACTGAATTGGCATCGTAGGCTCTCACCTTGTATGCCAATTGTTCTTTCCAATCAAAGAGATGGCATTTATTCTCAGTGGTTGTAACTAATTGATATGCATGTTGCAGATCAGCAACTGTTGCTTCCTCTCTCGACCTCTCTTGAGCTGCCTTTACATCTGACTGTTGGATTTCTGATCGAAGACCATGTGCTTTGTCTCTCAGCTGATATGCTTCTGCTAATACACACCGTCCTTTGACGACGAACTCATCCACTTGACGTCTCAAGTGTTTGCCGTATGTGATCAACTAGTGATGGTTTCTTTCAACTAGGAGATCCAATAGTCCTTGAGGCAAGGCCGAGGAGTTGGGAGTGTCATGTACCAAACTAGAAATGTACAATCTTAGCTGACAGTTTTCAGCCTTCAAAGCTGCTTTGTCTTGTCCATCCTTGGTCATTCTTTCCTTGACGCTCGCTGAGGCGATTCCGAGAAGGTCTACCTCCACCTGTCGAGTGGTCTTTCCAAGGTTCACCTTTGAAAGCGTGAAATCCTCAACCCTCACATTATGTATCTCTTTATGTTCAGGCGGGGCAGCAGTCTCTATGACAACCTCATTCTCTGCATTCCTCTCTACATGTGTTTGCTTCTTCAACTTCTTTGCCGACATGTCTTGTGGGACATGGTGGAATTCAGAGAAGTCAAGCTGATAAGAAGGCCTCTCCCTTTTCCTTCCAAGCGAGTTTTCTAGCCAGATAGAATCTCGGCTAGCATCGCTGGGAGGAGGAACATAGGCCCCCTGAATGCTGGAAGAACAAGACTGTGCCATGGCAATGCCTTGTGGTGGCGAGTCCAAATCAATGGGACTTTGTGACCTCTGTGATGGTGGTGAAGCCGGTGGCTCTATTTCTATTACAAGTACCGCTTCTGCTGCAACTTCTTCTACAATGGATTCCATCTCTGCAACGATTATTTCAATCACTGGTTCTGGTGTAGCTGCAGCGTTCTCAACTATTTCAGGTAAATTGGTGGTTGTCTCCACCTGTACCTCTTGCTGGCTTGTGCTAGCGATTCCTCTTCTTCCCCATGTGCTTCCTGACATTCGCATTCCTTCTGGAAGAATGCTCATCTTCTTCTGTTTGGGTTTCCTCCTAGATGAGGAAGGTAGTGTAGACTGAACCGTTGGCGGCTCTGATCGGGGAAGTACTACCTTCCTTGTCCTTTTACTGTCAAGGTAGAGTTGACTGTGTCGAACTACTCTACTAGTTCTTTCCTCAATAGACGTACTCTCTTTCATGTACCAGTCTACTTTGCTGAGTGGTTGTGCATCTACTTGACCCGTGAAGAAGGAAGAAAGAATGACCTCTTCTTCGTCATCAGATAAGCCCTCGATGTCCTCTGACATGAATACTGCAATCTACGAGAGCTTGAATCTGCTGTAGTTCCTTCTTCTCACTTCGAACTCATCCTCACAGTTGACCCAAAAATCTTCCATGAAAGATTCATGTGATGATCTTTGTTCGAGATGTGCTGCGAAGATGCCTCTGGGATCATATGATGACCTCCTGTCAATGAGGTATTTGAGATTAAATCTCACTATTTCCTGGCTTATCAACCTAGCATCGGTTGCAGTCTTGCATCTATAGAATCCTATCTGAAAAGGAAAGTTTGCAGTAGACTTCTTCTTTAAGTGAAGGTAAGAGTGAACCTCAGCCAACTGCTTAGGAATTCCATGAACACTACCCTATCTGAGGGGTAGCATGGCATCATGGTGGGGTGACCATTGTATCCATACACGCGTATGTAGGTGAAAGTGGGGAATTGGATGAACCAATCCGCCCAATCCACCATTGATGCCTTAGCTGTTGGTGAAATACGAATGTGCATCTCATGGTCTAGCTCGCGCATGGTGTGCATAGTGAAAAGGTCATTTATCTTCTTGAAGTGCCTTTCCGCTAGAGTGAACTCAAGGCGAGGAGAGTATTCTTGGACCTTTTGCACACCCAAGGTTCCCATAGTGTTTAGTGTTCTGAAATCGCCTTGGAAGGCTATTAGGTAGACCAGGTAGGAACACATGTGGAAACAGTGCTCTTCTAGAAACTTGGTAAATTGTTGGTTGAGCGTGTCACTGATCAGAGAGGTCCAGTCATAATGTTCTTTCCTGCTGATTATTTTGCCAATAATATAGAACATCCACGACTGGAAGGATTTTCCCTCTTCTTGTCCAATGACTCTGTTGAGTAGAGTGATTAACACTCCGTACTCATCTTTGAATTCTCCTCTCCCAACCAATTTGGGCAAGCTAGTTCTCTTTATTTTCAACCAATGTTCAGCCATTATAAGTGAACACTTATCCCTTGAAGCCTCGAATGCCTTTTCGTATTTTGTCACAGATACAACCTTCCTAGAAGGGCATGGTGGAATTGCAAAACATGTCTCTATGTCCTTCCGCTTTAAGCCGCAAATCACCCTCCCATCCACTGACAGGATCTCTCTTGTAGTTGGGTTGTAATGCTCTATGCAAGCAGTTACAAGCTCAATGCTCTGTAAGGTGATCGGAATGGATGCAGCTTGGAATAAACCGGATTCTTCAATGTTCTGCAATGTAATTTGGTTCATGCCCTCCAAGTCCTCAGAATTGACCTCTGGATTTTTCTGCCATAAGTCTGTGTCGGTTGTTTTCAGTTAATCATGGTATAAGACCATCTTGGTTTTGTATTGTACCTGGGAGTATTGCATTCTGAAAACCTTGAAGATTGACTATGTACATGATGTTGCTCGAACTTTTTTGGAACTGCTAAAAATAGCCTCAACGGGGGTAATTTTTACGAAAAATTCCAAGACATGGGTTTTGTTGAGAATGATTTTCTAAACAAACCCAGATCGTTAGAAATTCGGAAAAACGAGTTTTTCTATGACATATAAGAGCCCTTCGGTGGCAGAGGCAGCGGGGCACCAGAAAGTGATTTTTCTCAAAAAAATCCAACACATGGATTTTGTTCGTGCTTCAGAGCTAAACAAACCCAGTTTGTCTGTTTTTCAAAATTATGACTTTTTCCGGAAACCCTAAAAAAATAGGGGCATCATGGCTACTTTTCTTGGAAAAATCCAACATATGGGTTTTGTTGAAAAAGTTGTGCTAATCATACCCAGTTGGTCAGATCTGTGATTATCTGTCGTTTCCTGTGACATGCAAAGAAATATAGACAAAAATAGAGGAAGTAGACAGAAGATGGATTGGAAGTTATAAACTGCCACTTTGCAATAATCTGCCTCTGGAAACAATCTTCGGGGAAGAATACTTTTACTGCCACTGATCTTCGAAAATATTGAAGATCCGTCCAAAACCTTTGCCAGATCTTGAAAACGTGTTCTTGGGAGCTATTTGTTGTTTTGTCCTTCAACCTGCAAAAGAATAATGAAGAATGGGATGCCTAGCAAGAATATATGGTGATTAGAGTTCAGATCCACCAAGTATGGAAGACAACTCATGATTTAGGTCTGATTTGGAGTTCCAAAAGGTGATTTCCACTGATTGTGGAGTGTTTGGCCTCTTTTTGGCTCCAAATTTGCTAACTCAAGTCAACATTTTTGCTTTGACTTCTTTTAGGCGTCCATCCTTGAAGTTGGTCTTTTTTGTCCATTTTGCAAGCTAAAGTGCCTTCGTTTGATCTTTGATTCAGGTTACTCAGTTGATCTCTGGCAGTGGCTGGCAATTCTGTTGTTGAGGTAGGATCAGCTTGACAAGATATGCCTGGGAGAGATTAACTCAGAAAACTGAGTTTAGGCCTCTAGAAAGAAGGGCGCCTTTCCTTGAGAGGGGCACTTTTGACAATGCCTTAGTCAATTTTCATTGACTGTTCTTCATTTTGACCTTTTTAGACCCTCTTTGCTTTGATCCGACGTTCTCGATGCTTAGATGAATCAAATGACTCTGCTTGACGATGTATCGAGTAGCCAGCTCGGTCTTGCTCAGGATGACTGACTTCTCAGTTGAAAATGGCAAGTTTGGGTCCTTCAAACTTAAGGGCGCCCCTGGTTTAGCTTTTGACTGTATTTCTTCATGCTGTGAATTGCCTAACTTTGACCTCCTCCATCAAATGATTGATTTGTCGGAAGTTCTTGCTGATAGTTCCACTGACGAGACAGGTCACAGTTGAGAAGGTCATCCTGGGAGGCAGTGAAGATTCTGATTGAATCTGGATGCCTTCAAGAAAGGGCGCCTTTCCTCAAGAGGGGCGCTTTTGGCAATGCCTTAGCCAGTTTCTAGCTTGTCTTTCCAATTCTTCAATTCTGGCTTTTTCTGCTTGATCTCAGTGTGTGATCGTTTGGCGTGTCTCGTGAACCTGCTGTCGGATTGATCACATAGCTGGGAGGAAGTTGGAAAGATAACATGCATAGAGTTATAGCAGATGGATTCATCTGGTGCCTGCAACTGAGGGGCGCCCCTGTCCAGCAGGGGCGCTTTTACCATGAAGCTCTTTGATTTGGCATCTTCATTGCTGATGGATCCTCCATACTTTGTTGACAGATTGGTCAATGATCTTTGAATTAGATGATTTTGCTGATTGTTTCGTTGTCGAGCCAACACAAAAGTGAAGAGGATGACTGATTTGAAGATGCCAAATGATTACATTTGCCCTCTGAGATCCAAGGGCGCCTTTCTTCAAGAGGGGCGCCTTTTTCACCTTTAGATTGTGTTTTGCCTTGGTAGCAAAACGTGCACCTTCCAGAGCTAGCCAAATTTTGGCCTTTTTCATTTTGAGAAACTCCCTTGCTATAACATCTTTTTGACCTTTTCCGCCATAGCTTCTTCGTTGGAGCTTTTGAGGTTTAGCTTTCAGCACCTGGTACTGGCCAATCTGCCATTAATGGCTACGGAGCTCCTAACTTCGTTCCTGAAAAAATAGAAATAGACCCACCAGAGTAAAACATGTCTTTTGATAAATTTGACTTGATCAGTGTGATCGTGAAGGCAATTAACCTTATCAGAATTATTTTCAATCATTTCCGAGAAGGTTAAAAATAGGCCCGTAAAACCCTAATTTTCATTTTTTCAGAATTTTAACCATAGGTTCCTGGACATAAACCCACAAAGACTTCATGTTTGGTTTGACCTAAAACATACTTTTGATGGCATTTTTACATTGTTTGGCTCAATTTAAGCAGAATGCCAAAAATTTCATTTTGGGTGTAACAAGACATATATCAATCAATTTCAAACTATCTGGTTTAATATTTACAGGAATGTTTATCAGGTGAAATCTTTATTATATTGGTTGCAATTATCTCAGTTTATGTTTAGGATTTGATATTACCAGCTGTACCATTTAGCTTGTCAAGAATATTTAGAATTTGATGATGATGTCAAAAAATTGTTGAGGAATTTAGTATTTAATGAATTTTATGAGAGGTGCTAGACTGTGTGGTCAGAATAAGACAAATTATTGGATTCACCAAGTTGGAATAGGGATCAAGCATTATTATATACCTACAAACTTATTCTCTTTGCTCGCCACCACCTAAGAAGTCTTTAGCGGGTCAAACAAGGGGTTGTGTTTGGTTCTCAACTGCCATCTCATTACACTCCCCCGATAATATCTTTGGAGCTGCCATCATATCACTCTCTGCCATTTCTTACAATGTATATGAATATTATAAAAGGAGATCACTAAGACACCAGCCTTCAAATAAGACAAACGTCATTACCTTCCATGTCAAGTTATCGCCATCTTGTTACAACTGTGCAAGGAGTGAAGGAAAATTCGTGAGGCTATATCCTGGACCATTATTGATCATTGTTCAATGCTAAGGTGTGGAGTATGAAGGTTGAGGGATTAGAGAAGGCCGTGGGACTAAGTAAAGAGTCGACTGTCACTTAAAGACGTCGATATCTGTTATTAGCGATTGAACCTTCCTCAAAGCTGTCATAAGCACCTTTAGTAGAGGCATGTGATCTTGTAGTGTCATGGCATGAGAGTCCCAAGCTGGAGCGCTTCCTTTTAACTCATGCTTAACCTTTTTCCTGCCTCACGTGAGAGTCTGAAGTCATCTGGTGCTGTTTTGGGCGATGCAAAGAGAGTTCTAAGGCTGATGTAAGCATCTTCAAAGGCTTCAACCTAACTTACACTTGTTATCATTCTTTCCCAAGTTTCATAATTAGTTTCAGGTTGGGTTTTGGTTTTGTATTTACTGTTCTTATTGCTGATAGAACATAAAATGAATTGAATGTATTTTGTATACTGTGGAAGCAAGAATGAGAGCAAAATATATGTAAACAACTCACTGTTATTAATCAAATTGCAAATGCATAGGTTCAGTAGTATGTCAATGATCATATTTCATTGTATGTTAATCATTAATGGTGTAATGAAGTTTAGAAGCTGTTTGCAAAATCAATATTAGTGTTCTCTTTTAAATACTGTCCAATTTCATGAAATGCAATGAGACAAGTTTGATAAATGACACATCTATCAAACTGAGTTAATCGCAAAAACTTCACACAACCGGGAAGGGTATTTTACATGAGGTCACGGGAGGTTTGCAGAGTCGCAACTTTATGGGTTTGTTTTGGGTTTCTTTTTGCTCAACAACATGTGCGAAATTTCTAGGACGTGCGATGAATAACCATAGTGCTGTTGTTGAGTGAGTGTTGATTGCAACAAAATTTATCAATGCTTTAAAGTTTGGTCAACAATTATATAGACTCATAGGTTTGTTTAAAATGACATCAGGAGTATGTTACTCATTGCTATCTATGAATGCAAAGAACTGATTATGTCTTAGTTTCAACTAGTTTAAAAATTAATAGGGTACAACTCATATATATGACTATTTATGGATGAGTATACAGGGGATTTTATTGAAAAAAATATATACGTGCATATGTATACATTTATGAGGCACTACTAATTATACATTATTAATTTATTACATACACATTCAAAGCTTTTTCTAATGACTACTCAACAGTAAACTGTTAGTGAAGTTTTTTTTTTTTAAATTTAGTTTAGGTTGCTAGGGTTATAATTAACCTTTTTTCTATTATCTCCCTTTTGCTATGGTTAATTTTCATACTTTCAAAAAGAATATGGCATACAAAAGTACAAGAACAAGTGGCGAACCGAAGGACCCTTATTAGAAACATGGGATAGAAGGTACAACACAAGGATTGGTTATTTGTAACTATTTCCTTAAGAAAAAGAAAGGAGACATAAATCACTTCAAATATCACCTTGCAAGGATCCTGCAATAAGCACCCTTAATTTTTATTTTTATTTTTGAAATTTAAACTCGTTAGCTACAAAACGGAAAGAAGCTAAGCAACTTCCTTCGACTTTCTGATCACCAAGTTTCCAGTGTGAGCGAGGTGAGAGCATATGGTGTATGGATTACAATAGTGTTGTACCCCAAAACCAAATTTTTTGCTTCATTAAGGCATTTTGCTTAAAATGGTTTAAACCTTGTAAAAAGAATGTCAAAACATAGTTTTTGGGGAAAATCAAGTATGGGCTTTTAATCAATTTGATGTCAGGAAGATAGTGGTAAAATTTGAAAAAATTGAAAACAAGGGTTTTTGGACCCCTGTTTTAGGTAAAAAAACCCTAAGAATTGAAACTTGTCAGAATTGACTAAAAATTGTTTTGATTGGTTTATTTTACTTCATGATCACAATGGTGAAGTCAGATTTAGTTAAAACTCAGTTTAAGTTTGGTGGGTAGTTTTCGCTTTTTCAAGTGAAAAGTTAGGATCTCTGAGGTCAACAATAGTAGATGGCTAGGTGCCAGGTGTCGAAATCTAAGCTTGAAATGCTCCAGTGAAGTTTCTATGGCGAGATATGTCCAAAATGATGCTTTGTCTTAGAGGGGATTTTCGTCGAGGTGAAAATGCTGAATTTTTTTATAACTCTGGAGAAAAAGCGCATGTGCTAGCTAGGGGCACCCTTGATTTCAAGGGCCCAGATAACTTTATGAGATTTGTCATTTCCAAGAGGATTTCTCCAGAATCCTATTAGCTTCACATAGAGCCTACCAGCTAGTCTGAAAGATTTGTCTAGCACCTGAAACTGGAGATTGAAAGTGAAATGAAGGAGATTGAAAAATGACTAACATTGGAGCAAAAGCACGCTTGCTAGCCAGGGGTGCTCATGTTTTTGAAGCACCAGATGGAGGTTTCTAATCAAATGACACCCAAGATGTTTTTCTTAGACTTGGTCTGGCTTCGCAATGAATCTGTCAATGGATGAATCTGAGTTGTTGAACTGCCAGAATCAAGAGTCAAACATAAGGTTTTATCATGGTCAAAAATGTCAGAAAATAGCAAAAGCACCCCTGGAGGCCAAGGGTGCCCAAGGTTTTCAAGCCTCAAATGCCCTCTTTTGGGTCATCTCAGATATTCATCCTGTCCGTGACACTTTGTCATGTCCCCTTCTCAGTGACATCTCTCGGAGTATAGGATTGGCCTATTACACGACCCTCGTAGGCTGATAGACTGGATAGAGGGTCACTTCAGAGCTTGGCTCAGCTTCAATTAGCAGAGATTGATCAGTAGTCTTTCGTTTTGGCTCAATCAGAGACTTTTTGCAGAATTGCTATTTTTAGTAGTTCCTGGCAGGCAGTGTGGGACCCCTGCTATTTTTAGCAGTATGGCTTTGGTAGTATCCGGAATCACTTCAGAGTTCGTCAGCATCAGACGGATCAGTAATCAGATGAGTAACGAGGGAGATATTAATATTTAATTATATTGATTAAATATTAATTATTTAATGATTTATAATATAAAGTTATAATGTTATATTATAACTTAAGTGTTTTGCCTTGAGGGGTGCGCCCATCATCAGAAGGGGCCAAAAGTGACAATTAAATTATATTAAAATATTCAGCTGTGACTATTGAAATATTAAAAGATTAAAATATGAATATTTCATTAAAACCCTATTCTTAAGGAAATCGCACTTTTCAGCATAAAGAGGATTTTGCCTTGGGTTTTGAGCATTATGTCATTTTATGAATTGAAATTGATCAAGTTTTGTCTGAGCAAGAAGCTTTAGGGTTTCAAGTTCGAAATTCTTTGGGGAACGAGCCATCTCCATCGAAGCAGTTCAGAGGGTGTGAAATAACATCTGATTTATTGCCAGCACAGAGGTTTCTTCATCCAGGAGAGATCATAGAACTTCAGAGATTATTTATTTACAGAGTTTCAGCATAGGTTTCATCTGGAAAGCTTACTGCAATCAAGGCGCCCATTCTTATTGATATTCTGGAGGCTTTAAAGGGAGCCGTACCTATTACTATTTGCTGCTGTACACAGCCGTACTTGCTGCAGGCCGTACCACCTTCTTTTGAGCCGTACTTTTGTTCTGGAGAAAACGCCTTTCATTAAGATCATCTTTCATCACTCCTGGAGGCGCCTAAGCATTGGGATCTTATCCGGAGCACCAGACGGAAGGAGAAGCTAAATATCATTGCAGCCGTACCATCATCTGAAGATCATTTATTGCAGCAATATTGCCAGGTTCTTTAACAAAAATTCATTGCCTTTTATTTGCATGTAATAGAATACTCATTGTAATCGTCTCAGAGGACAAATAAATATACTGGCATCCGTATATCATCATTTCCAGAGTTATATAATTTTTATAGTATTTATTCTTCATTTATTGCAAAATCGCCATCTTCATTATTTATGCAAAAAAAACCTCAAAAACAGTCAAAAAACCAAAAACCTTCAAAAAATCACAAAAACAGTCAAATACAGAGAAAACGGGGAAACAAGGGTTTCTACACACATCCAACTTTTTGTTGCATACCTCAGCCGGGTCAAAAGACTTGACAACAGCCTACAAGTGAGGTTTATGTGAATTTCTAGCCAGTTGCAAAGATGGCCATCTCTAGGAAGAAAAGCGCTCCATGTTTTTAAGAAAAGTGCTCTCCAAGAGCTCTTGTTCAAAATTCAGCCAGCTCCGCAGTGAGCCTGTTAGCCGATTCTGAGGTTTCGCTCAGTATCAAAGAACGCGAGTTGAAGTAAGGTCAAAATCACCTTCAAAATGATGAAAATGCATTGAAAACTGTTCTAAAGCCAAAAGTGCCCTTGGAGACCAAGGGCGCCCTGAATTTTGAAGCCTTAGATGTCAGAATTAGGGATTGCAGCCTCAAAGAGTTTCTTGTGAGTTTTGATCCTGCTCTTCAATGAAACTGTCAGCCAGTCTACTCGACATGTCAGTCAATCAGAATCAATCATCAAACATGGGCTCCGGTGACGTTTGCAAATTCAAATTTTCAAGAAATTGGCTAAGTCTAAAAGGTGCCGCCTAAAGTCAAAGTTTGACTTTTTAACTCAAGTGAAAAGTGGTGCCCTATAAAGGTGGAGGTTGTTAACTGAATTTAAATAATATTAAATCTTCAATTAAACTTCTCAAGTTGACTTCAACTAGACTTGATTTTTGCTTGCAATTGGGTGATTTATTCTTGCATGTAAAGTTAACTGAAGAATTTAGAGGTGGCGCCCTAATTAGGGCTTATTTCTCAGTCAATTAATTGTCATGGAGATCCAATCAGAAGCTAACGCCAAGTTTAAAGCAATTACATGCATTTATGACACCTTTCTTGATAAATTTATTTATTAAGGCATAGGTGTCTATTATTTTTCATCACAGGTGAGAGCAAACACGTTTTTCTCGAGCAAATAAAGATTTGAAGGTGCTACAGGTGACGGATTTCAGTGTTCTTCGCAGTG